>BSBK01001514.1:742500-1105000 GCA_027943335.1 Chamaecyparis obtusa
GAATAACTTTCCTATCATACTTCCAAGGTCTTCCTAGAAACACATGGAATGCATACATTGGAATGGAATCATACCATACTTCATCCTTGTAGATCTTTTCTATTGAAAATTTAATAAGACTCCTCTTATCTACTGTAATTTCATTCCCCTTTTTGAACCATCCAATATGGTAGGGGCAAGGATATTCTTCCCATTGAAAATTTAGTTTATCTACCATTTCTCTAGAAACCACATTCTCACAACTACCTCTAGAAATAATTACTTGACATACCTTTCCACCAGAAGTACACCTCATGCAGAATATGTTGGTTCTTAGCAATGAATCATTAGGACCTCTTTTCTTTTCTTTCTCCTTTGTTGTAATTGTAGACACCTAAAATTGTCCATTCATACTAATGTTAATTTTTATTAATATTTTCTCTTAACATTATGGTTAATTTTATTAATTAATTATATCATTATATTACTTTATTTATTTAATTAAATAAATTTATTTTCCCTCTGTATTTAAATTTTATTTAAATACTATAATATATTAAATTCAATTTAATATATTATCCCTCCATTTCCTTTTATAAAATAAATTTTATTTATTTTATTTATCCACTAGCTTAAAGTTCTTCTAAACCATGATTAAATTAAATTTATTTTAATTTAATTCATTTTCTCATTTTCCTATGCTTACCTTTTTCTAATATTCCTCTAATCTTGATTAAAAGGTGGATTACCTCTAATCATGTGCACAATCACCTTTTCCAAGGTAGCCACCTCTCCATCTTTTTTCTCCACCAATCATTTTTAAATTCTGTTTTCCCCTCTCAAATGGAGTTTTACTTTTGCCACTTCACCTTTTTTAAACCCTACCCAACCTTTCACCCTAGCCACTCATTTAGTTTTGCCTCTTCATCTTAGCCACTTCCCTTTTGCCTCTTAATCTTGGCCATCCATTATTTTGCCTCTTAATCTCCACCATCCAATTCTTTTCATTTTCTATAAAAGGAGGCCTCACTCTTCATTTTAGGAAAAAAATTCTTCTAATCTTCTTCAAGGCTGAATTCTTCTTAATGCTTCTCAATTCTTATGCATCTTCTAGAATTCTTAATCATTCTAGTCCTAGTTCTTTCTTTGCATTCTAATCTTGTTTCTAATCTAGATCTTGTTGCATCTTTAACTTAGCTTCTTAATCTTGTTGCATCCATCTTAGATCTTAATTTTGTTTATCATTATCATAGTCTTGAATCAATCTTGCATCAATGTCATTTTTTATCATTTGTGAAGCTTGAGACAAGTTCCTCATACTTGTTCTCAATCCCTTCAACATCATCTATCTTGCATCCCATAGTTTTTCATTATATTACATTTCATTTGTGTTGGGAGAGCATACCTACAATAATCTCAAAGAGCAAATCAAACAAGGCTTTGGGTGCCCTTTTTTTAGCTCATCGGAGGTTGTATGAAAGTTACTTATTTTTTTGCATTTGAAATGACTAACATCTAATGTGATTTTGTTTGGGTTTTGGTGTTTTTCATTTGCAACAAACAGGTCCATATTTTCATTACATACATTTTGGCATGCCCGGTGGGACCCACATCCCTATATATCTACACCTTTGAAGATTTTTCTATGCTAATACTTGTGTAGCTTGAGTTGAAGACAAAACCCTAGGGGTTTTTTGAAATATTTGATCGTATCTTTCAAACGGTTTAGATTTTTTGTCTGAAATTATTTTTGCAGGTGGAGGATCATCATAGTATGTCTCAGTTTGAAAATTAGTTTTTTTTGATCAATTTTTCGTGAGTTATAATTGTTTTATGATAATTATACATATGAAATATTATGATAATTTTTGGAAAGGTCTGAGAATTCTACATATGGCATATTCTTTGTGCTTTTTATTTTGATGCACTAATATGGCTCAAAAATTCAATCTTTGAAAACTAGTCCGTTTTAATAAATCAGGTCTCTAGGGCACAAATTAAGGAATTTTTTCAAAAATTTTACATTTTTGGAAGGCTCTCTATTTTTTTAGCAGGGGGCTCTTTTTTGCATTTCTATTTTTGTGGCATAAATCATATCAAACCAATCAGATCTTGTTGACTAGGTCAAATGCAAAAAAAATAAAATTTTGTGATGAATTTGCACTTTATTTGCACATTGTTCAATGCATGGTTGAGTTTCTTACAAGTTTTGATATTTTCAATCTTCTAATAGTGGTTTTGCAGAATGGTTGACCAAGATTAAGACGTTTTGAGACTACTAATCAATTTGTTTTGTAGGATGTTGTTTGAAGATCTTGAAAGGATTTGAGACTACTAATTCATTGGTTTTGTAGGTTGCCTTGGATGTTCAAGCAAACATTGTGTCTAGTTTAAGTTGATTTTTATAGGTACCTAGTTTAATTAGGAAGGTTCATTTCTTGTCATTTAATTGGGTAGCAGGAGAGTACACTCTTTCCTCTTTAAGGGGAAATAAAAAATCTAGACCTACTTAATTTGGTCATCAGAAATGAATCTTGGGTAAATGAACATGCACTAGTACATTTTGCACCATTTTTTGATGACCTATTGGTTGAAGTTTCTACCCAACTCAGTCGAATAGTCGACCAACTGGTTCGTCGCTATTATCGACATCGAAATATTGACCCATTGCTGCAACCATAGAATGATCGACGTCAGTATTGGTCGAAAACAAGGAGAATCTTGGTCGAAAATAACATTAGCATGTGTTGGTATATTGGTCGATTATTCGACCAATATAGATTAATATTGGTCAAAAAATTTGGTTGCTCCGACTAGGATGCCAAACTCATGATGGTCATATTTTGACCAATATTGGTTGAAATATTAAGCCACTCCGACCAGGATGCCAAACCCAGGACGCCACATTTTGACACAACATCGTTGATTTTTAGACCAAACTAGGCCAGACTTTCGACGAAGATGGGTCAAAATTTTGACAAAACAGGAAGTGTTTAAAAAAAAGTTGAAGATAAATATCCAGACTAATCACCAACGACATCCTAATCAGTGATTAGTCTAGATATTTATCTTGAGGTGTCCACACTCATTCTGCTACTTATTGCCAGCGGGTCCCTACTCGTTCTATTTTCCAGACTGCTTTGGGCTCTAGTAATCCATCTGCTCTGCTCTGCGTGAAACTGTGGGTTTTTTCATTTTGTTTGAACTATTTGAGAGATAGGCTTTCATTGGTGATTCGTGAATTGGTAGAGCTTCCTCTTAGATGCCCACAACTCTTCAAATCTATTGGTGTGAAGCCCCCAAAGGGTATTCTGTTCTATGGGCCTCTTGGTTCTGGGAAAACTTTAATTGCTAGGGTAGTGGCAAATGAAATTGGTGCCTTATTTTTTTGTATCAATGGACCTAAGATCATGTCAAAGTTGCCTAGAGAAAGTGAAAGCAATCTCCAGAAGGATTTTGAGGAGGTTGAGAAGAATGCCCCGTCCATTATATTTATTGATGAGATATTACAAAGATTTGTCAGTGGGCTCTAGCAATCCATCAGCTCTGCTCTACGTGAAACTATGGGTTTTTTCATTTTGTTTGAACTATTTGAGAGATAGGCTCTAACTGGTGATGCATAATTGGTTTGGATGCTTGCAACATGGAAGTAGTGTTGTGGATGCTGGTGGTGCTGTGGATAGAGTCCTTAACCAGTTGTTGACAGAGATGGATGGTATGACAACCAAGAAAATAGTTTTCATTATACCTAATGGCATTGGCCCATTATACCCAAGGATTCAATGGAGCCGATATTACATAGATTTGTCAGGGGGCTTGCAAGTATGCTATTAGAGAAAATATTGAGAAGGTGAGTTTCAATTGCGGTGGCTTTTGCAAACTAGATTTGGTTATGAATTTCTTAATGGTTTTTTTTGAACTGGTTTGTTAGAATTTTACATTTTTTGATTCAATTTTCTTCAACTTGTATCTTATTATTTCAATTTGTCATGTTCTCTTTCCTCTGCACTTTTACAGGATATTGGACATGAAATAAAAAGAAGTGAGAACCCCAAGGCAATGGATGAGGATGATAGTGATGAGGTAGCTGAAATAAAGGCTGCTCATTTTGAGGAGTCAATGAAATATGCCCGAAAAGTTTTAGTGATGCTGATATTCAGAAGTATCAAGCCTTTGCACAAATACTACAACAATCTCAAGGCTTTGGTTTTGAATTTTGATTTCCAGATAGACCCACTGCTGCTTCAGATGTATTTGCTACAACAGATAATAAAGATGATGATGACTTATACAGTTAGGAAACTTAGTACACAATTGTCATCTTAATGAAGTGACAAATGTGTCCATTCTAGCAGGGACCTTCCACTAAAAAATAGCCAATGCTATTCAATTTGGATCTGGCTATGGAAACTTAGCTATGGAAACTTTTGCTCAAGTGGTAGATAATGCTATGAAAACCTTGCTTTTTTAAAAAAAAATCTTGCTGGAAAATATTCTATACTAAATCAATTCTGCAACAAAGAAAGTCTAGTTCAACTGATAGCTACAAAAAAGAAGTGAGAACCCTGAGGCAATGGATGAGGATGACAGTGATGAGGTAGCTAAAATAAAGGCTGCTCATTTTGAGGAGTCAATGAAATATGCCCAAAAAGTGTCAGTGATGCTGATATTTGGAAGTATCAAGCCTTTGCACAAACACTACAACAATCTCGAGGCTTTGGTTCTAAATTTTGATTTCCAAATAGACCTGCTGCTGCTTCTACTACTGCTTCAGATGTATTTTCTACAATAGATAATAAAGATGACAATGAATTATACAGTTAGGAAACTTAGTACACAATTGTCATCTTAATGAAGAGACAAATGTGTCTATTCTAGTAGGGACCTTCCGCTGAAAAATAGCCAATGCTATTCAATTTGGCTCCAGCTATGGAAACTTAGTTATGGAAACTTTTTCTCAAGTGGTAGATAATGCTACGAAAACCTTTCTTTTAAAAAAAAAAATCCTTCTGGAAAATATTCTATACTAAATCAATTCTACAAAAATGAAAGTCTAGTTCAACTGATAGGTATGGTGTGCATCCATTTTATGGAGATCTGCCAAGATGATTTCCCCCGCCAAGATGATGTGCATCCATTTTAAGGAGATCTGCTAAATGTTTTATATGATAAAGATCACTACAAGTTGGCCCTTGGCAAGATCAATATTGCTCACAATCTCATTGCCAAAGTGGCCAAAGACTATGTTAGGCTGATAAAATATGGGGATTCTCTTTACCATTGCAAATCTCTGAAGGTTTTTGCACTTGGATGGATATGTACCATTGTTAAGAGAATTGGACCAAGTTTGGCTTACCTCAAACAGGTGAGGCAACATATGGTTATGTTCTTTTTTCTATCTATCTGGTTTTCACTACCTGTCGTTCCTTGGGATATCTTGCAAGGGTTCTATAAATTGATGGTCTATATTTTGGTGGGTGTCTTGTATGGGCCTATGAACTTTTTTAGGGTACTTGTTATAAATTAGATGTAATAAGTTAGAGAAGTATGTCTCAAGGAGAATTTATTTTGAAAATTCAAAGTTTATAAGAGCAGAGATGTTTTATTTTGAGGGTATTAATACTCAAAATTTCACCTTTACATATGGCTGCTTCACATAACATTTGTGTTCGTGAAGCTATCCATGTTATACCTAATAGATATTTTGGACGTTTTCTCTCAAAGAGTCTAATGCAACATCAAATTAATAAAGTATAATAGGTTAATATTGGAGGTTGGAGGCATCAGAGGCATGAGGTATTTTTATCAACTTAAGCTAGCTTCTCGCTCAAAGACAATACTTTGCATAAGAAGCACTAGTTTCATTTTATGTCCCTTCATGGAGCAAAGGAGGGTTCACATCTCTTGGTACAAATGTGGATTGTGTAATCTCTGAAATAAAGTGAGATCGATGTATGTTTTTCAACTAATTAGGAAAAAATTAGGTAAGGATTAGGAAAACATAGAACAAAAGAATGCCACAAACGAGAAAAAAAGCCCATAAACCATTAAAAAATTTACCAAAAAATCATCTTTTTATCTTAAAAAATGGATTTTTCTAATGAAATCACTAAAAAGGGGATCAATAGTTGGGTTAACCAATTAAACTAAAAAATCAAAATATTTTAAATGAACAAATTGGTGTCCAGGCTAAATGCCAATTAATCACACTTTTTTTGTGAATTTCCATAACTATGTGCTATCCATGAATTCTTATTAAAAAAATAATTTTGCTGCCACAATTTCATCTATGTCGATAAACACACAATTTGTTATAATGAAAGAAAATATCTAATTCAAAATTTTACTCAATTGCCACCAAGGGTTTCTGATTCTCCTCATACAAAGCAACAAGAACTGCAACAAAAAAAATTAGATTTGATTTAGCCCAAAAAGATAGCCATCTAGAACTTCTCAAAGAAAACATAAGGTTCAACTTCTTTATGATTTAAATTATTGTTCTTGTAAGAAACTAATGAATTCTATAACAAGCTGAAGAAAAATGTTAGCCTTGCATTCATTGTTCAATACAAGTACAAAAATAGAAATCATGGAGACCTTTTGTGAGGGTATCAAGCACACCACTTGACTTCAAATATTTCCTGAAAGCTTCCTTCTTGGATTCATTTTCCTGCCATATAAGGATGACAAGCATTATCATAGAGCTTAAAAGTTATAAAAAAACTTATAAGAAATGTAAACCCTTCCAATAGCAATGCCCATGTTTCAAATAGTTCCCACACCATTTCCAAAACAAAGTCAACCAAAAAAGTTCCACAACCTATATTACCCAATAAAACCTTCAAGGGAATAATAGGACTCAATGGACACAAATAGATTTACTAGAGAAACAATGACAGAAAGTTTTTATACAATGTTTGTGGAATCCAACTAAACATTTGGCACACCAGGGCATTGGATGAGCAAAAATGTGCACAAGATAAGTCAATTAATAACCACAGAGGATGGTCAAATGAAAATCCAAAAAATTACAAACATCATAAAGAGAACCGTCATTAAAAAGATTGCAATAGATTTGACCAATGAAGAAATGGAATGCTGTTATTTAGAGTTGTAATTATGCTTTTAAGAGATCATCATTGTGCATGCATAGCTTCTTGGATTAGCCACCCTTCACTAGGTGCTTGATACTTAACTACATCAAGTCATCATTTGCAAAGACCTAAATAGATAGGCATTTAAATCTTCTCCTTGATTAGTGTTGTTAGGAATAGTCCCAAGAGATAACTGAGAGGGGGGGTGGGGGGGGGGGGGTGAATCAACTATCTACAAGTTTCAATTCTTTATCCAATTAAGTATACTTAAACATAAAGCATAAACACAATGAAAGAACACTTGAACACAACACCAATATTTTGGTTACGGGGAAACCCAAATAGGTAAAAACCCTAGTGGAAATTGACACCCACTAATATTATGCACTAGTGTATAATGATCCTTGTTAGAAGATCCTTAACCCTGTTAGGAGTTGCTTTACAATATATTTAGTACAGTAGACCTAGTCAAGGGTCGGACCCTGTTAGGAGTCTTTTAAAATTAACCCTGTTAGGGGTGAGGATGCACTATCCGAGAGCACACTGCTCAAAGGGGTGAAGGCTGCAACCTTCTGTTTAACAGATACACACTATATCTGGATCTTGGTGAGCTATGCTTTGACCTACTGTCTGGATCAGTTCCAATGTATAGCAAAAATAATTTACTTGGTCACATAGACCTTCTTCTTATGGCTCAACACTTTGCACACTCTGCTTTTCTCTTCACAAACTATGAACCACGCCCAAGCAATCACAAATGTATGCCTATAAATATCTTTCCTCTAAATGATGTAATCAAGTTGGCCTATTAGAACCACCTTGAAATCATATTAGAGAGGACATAAAAAACTCCAATAATAATTCAGTCAGCTCTACTAAGCACGCAATACATTCTGGGACCTGTCTAATAAGATAATTGTAGACGCACGCTACACACTGTCGGCTCTATCAAAATAACTAAATCTTTCTCCTCAAGTTGAATTATCTCATGTGCTCTTAAATCAACCTTCCTAACTCTTCTCCAAGCTCTAATCCAAGGGCACATACTAAAATGATAGGCAACTCCAGAACCAATATAATCTCTGTCAACTCTTCTAAACAAACACAGGAAACTTCTACTGGTGAATAATGACTACATAACTTTACTTCTACTGATCATCAAAATTTGCACCCATGAATGTAACATCACTAAGATGTCTTCATCACACATCCAAATGCGCAAGGCTCCATGATAACTGTATAGACAATCATACACAGAACACTGCCTATTACTATGTCAGGAACACTGCTGATACAAGCTGCTATATAACTGTCTGTACTAACAGTTAACCATTACACCCATGATATCATGATGATAACATGTCCATGCTACATATACTAAAATCTTATTGCATAATTCTTCCATGCATGCTACTTACCATATGTTGTCATCAATGACAAACATACAGTCAACACTGGCTTTCTGGCAAATCTCCAACAATCTCCCCCTTTGGCATTGATGGAAACATATGGAATGAAACACTCCACCAATCCAAATGAACATTTCTTTTATAACATTCTCCATTTCCTTTTCAAAACTCCCCCAAGGATGAATCCTCCATTTGCTGCAATATTCTTCAACATTCTCCATTTCCTCAACTGAACCGCTTCCATAACTGAATACTACTCCCCCTTAGTATATTACTCTTTCTTTTGCTTCTATTTTTCATGACTATATATTACTCCCCCTTTGACATCAATGGAAAAGGGTGCCAAATAGTTTAAGCACTGGTACTACTCCTGAGGTAGAGTAGTCAACCATCCATCAGTCCCTGAGGACTGATGCTCTTACTTTTTTCTTCTAGGTAGAATCAGGGAAGGGAATTAATCCCAACTTCTCCCTGAGATACTCAAAAGTATCCTTTGACAAGGGCATTGTGAATATGTCTGCTAGCTAATCTTTAGTACTCACATAGTCCAACTTAACTTCTTTTTCTGCTACTTTCTTTCTTAGGAAGTGATACTTGATCTCAATGTGTTTTGTCTTTGCATGCATCACAGGGTTCTTCGACATGTTGATAGTGCTAGTGTTATTGGAGTGAATAAAAATAGGATAATCAATCTGAATTCCAAAATCCTTTATCATCTGCTTGATCCAAACAATTGTAGAATAATTCAGGGCTACTGCAACATACTCCTCTTCTACTGTTGACTGAGAAATGAAATTTTGTTTCTTGCTTGTCCAAGTGAAAAGTCTATCACTAAGAAACACTACTCCACCTAATGTACTCTTTCTGTCATCAATGCATCCTGCCCAATCCGCATCAGTATACACATGAAGCTCAACATTTTTTGAATTAGGATACCATAGACCATAGTCTATAGTGCCTTACAAGTATCTGAATATCCTTTTTACTGCCATGAGGTGACTTAGTTTAGGCTCTGCTGCAAATATTCCAACTATGCCAACTGCATTGGAAATATCAGGTCTAGTTTGAGTAAGATAAATGAGTTTTCCAATCATAGACTTGTACAATGTTATATCTATTGCTAGTGAGTCATCTTCTTTTGTAATCTTGCATCCAGTTATCATAGGTGTCCCTATTGGCTTGCAATCATCCATCTTAGATTTTTTAATATCTCTTTCACATACTTGGACTGATGAATGAAAATACCTTCTCTGTCTACTGCACATTCAATCCCAAAAAGTACTTGATAGGTCCAATCATACTCATCTCAAATTCTCTCTACATATCCTTAGCAAATTCAGCACTAAGTTTGTGATTACCTCCAAAGATAATGTCATAAAAAAATATAGCTACAAGTAGTAGTCCTTCAGATGTCTCTCTTATGAATAGGTTACAATCTGCTGCTCCTTTCTTGAATACAATCTTTGTTAAATATCCATCAAGTCTCTCATACCAAGCTCTAGGGGCTTGCTTAAGTCCATAGAGGGTTTTCTTCAATCTGCATACCATATCAGGTCTGTCTGATAGGGTAAATCCTTTTGGATGCTCAATATATACTTTTTCTTTTAATTCACCATTCAGGAATGCTAACTTAACATCCATCTGATAAACTTTGAAGTTTTTGAATGTTGCAAAAGCTAAAAACAACTTAATAGCTTCTAACCTGCTTACTGGTGCAAAAGTGTCTGAATAATCAATACCTTCTCTTTGCACATATCCCTTACATACCAATCTTGCTTTATTCTTCACTACTGTACCATCTTCATTCATCTTGTTTCTGTATATCCACTTTGTTCCAATCACATTTTTATCACTAGGTCTTGGGACAAGTTCCCAAGTATCATTCTTGATAATCTAATCTAGTTCTTCTTTCATAGCATCATGCCAATCTGAATCATTGCATGCATCTTCAACACTTAAGGGTTCAATCTGAGATAGTAAACATACCACCTCATTTCTTGCAGAACTCTTTGCTTTTGATCTTGTGGTGACTTTTCTGCTCTGATCTCCAATGATGTCATCCTTATAATGATATCTAGATGTAAACTTTGGAGCTTTGGGTGATACTGTCTTATCTGCTTTAGGAGTTTCTTCTTCACTTGTCTCAGGGTCATTGAATAACACATCAATATTGTCAAACATTTCTTCAATAACTGTCTCACTTGTGGAGGGTCTAGATTCTTCTTCAATCATGGGTGAGTAATCATGATATCTTTCTTGAACCATAAACTTTTCATCAATCTTAACATGAGCATTTTCAATGATATTTTTCAATCTTAAATTGAAACATCTATAAGCTTTAATTTTAGTAGAGTAACCAAGGAAAATACCTTCATCGCTTCTTGCATCAAACTTGCCTACTGCTTCATCTCTCTTGATGTAACACTTTCTTCCAAAGATTCTGAAGTATTTTATTGTGGGAACATTACCAAACCATAGCTCATATGGTGTTTTGTCCGTGCCAGGCCTCAATTGAATTCTATTGATGGTATAGACTACTGTATTGATTGCATCTCTCTAATAGGTGTGTGCAACTTTTCCTTCAATCATGATGGTGCGTGCTGTATCAAGGATGATCCTATTCCTTCTCTCTTTAATTCCATTTTGCCGAGGGGTTCTAGGTGCACTCAACTACCTCTTGATGCCATGTTCTTCACAGTACTCATAGAATCTATCAGAGGTGAATTCTCCTCCTCTTTCTGATCTCAAACATTTTATCTTTAGTCCATATTCATTCTCAACATTAGCTTTGAATATTTTGAACTTCTTAAATGCTTTTGACTTGTCTTTCAAGAATGCAACCCACATCATTCTAGTATAGTCATCAACAAACAAAATGAAATACCTTTCACCATAGTATGATCTTGTTTGAGTTGGACCACATAGGTCTGTATGAATCAGATCCAACTTGTTCTCTATTGAATTGTGCTTGCTCCTGAATGAGTTTCTTACATGCTTTCCCATCACACATTCCTTGCATATAGTATCAACTAGATTTTCTATATTGGGTAGATCTCTTACTACCTTTACATTGATTATCTTAACTGTGTTATCAAAATTGATATGACATAGTCTTTTATGCCACAACCAGCTATCATCTACTTTAGCAACAAAACAACTTGCTTCTAGATTAAGCTGAAAAACATTACCTTTAGTCTTTGATCCTGATGCAATTATTTCTCCTTCTTTGTTGTTAATGATGCACTTGTTTCCATTGAATTCCAATCCGTAACCTTTGTCAAGTAACTTCCCAACACTTAGTAGGTTATATTTCAAACCATCGACATAAAGAACATCATCAGTACTATTCTTTCCATCCAAGGTGATGGCTCCTCTACCAACAATGGGTTTAAGAGTGTTATCTCCAAATCTAACCACGCCACCATTGTATTTGTCTAGATGAACAAATATGTCTTTATCACCTATCATGTGATGTGAACAACCACTATCTATAATCCAGTCTCTCCTTATATCAGCTTGTGAAATCAATGCTATCTCTTGTTCCTCTTTTTCATCTTCATGATCTATCTCATTGTTCATTTTCTCTATAATAGAAATAAATCCAATTTATTCTTCAGTTGAATCATCATCTGAAACTCCATCTCTAGCATAGTAACATTCCTTAGAGTATTTAGGCTTGTAGTCATTTTTGAACTTTCTAGCTCTTGTAGGACACTTAGATGCAAAGTGACCAATCTTATTACATGAAAAACATTTAAATGGTAAATGACCTTATTTTTTTCCTTTTCCTTTCTTTTCTCTTTTGGAAATCATAGAAATGAAATCATCTAGTGTTTTCTCATCATCATCATAATTACCAGAAGTGTCTGCAGATTTCTTACCATGGACTGTTGCTTTGAAGGCTGTCTCACTTTTAGGTTCTGTCTTCAATCTTGAAATCTCAAAAGCTAAGATTTTGCTAATTAAGGTCTCTCTCTTGAAATTTGATGTAAGCTGCATGGTCTCATCAAGGATGTTGATCTTGTTTTCATATTTTGGAGTGAGAGTATTCATCAATTTTTCCATAATATCTTCCCCTGAGATCTCTCCACCATTGTTCCCGATTCTAGCAACTGCTTCATTGATCCTTTGATTGTAAGCTCTGATATTTTCTTTAGGTAGCATCTCTAGTGTATTGTATCTTTTCTTCCATGTTTTTTTGCACGCATCCTTTGCTTGTTTGTCTCCTTCAAATATGTCTTCTAGGTACTTCCATATTTTGTGTGCTGTATCTACTTTCTTTATTTCTAAAAACTCACTATCAGATAGGGCGCTGATAAGGGCTTCTTTGGCTATTGCATTCTAATGAAACAATTTCTTTTTCTTTTCAGTAGCATCATCCTTTGCAAGATATACTAAATTAGGAATCTTGATGGCTTTGATAGTTACATCAAAAACTTCAAAAGCAATGCATTGAAAATGAGTCACCATCTTGTTCTTCCTATCAAGATAATTCTCTCCATCAAACTTAGGACTTTCTTTTTTGAAGAATGCCATCTGATCAACCTCAAGCTATTAAAATTTCTCTCTGAGGCACTTGGCTCTAATACCAATTGTTAGGAATAGTCCCAAGAGATAACTAAGAGGGGGGGGGGGGGGGGTGAATCAGTTATCTACAAGTTTTAATTGTTTATCCAATTAAGTATACTTAAACATAAAGCATAAAATCAATGAAAGAACACTTGAACATGACACCAATATTTTGGTTATGGGGAAACCCAAATAGGTAAAAACCACAGTGGGAATTGACACCCACTAATATTTTGCACTAGTGTATAATGATCCTTGTTAGAAGATCCTTAACCCTGTTAGGAGTTGCTTTACAATATATTTAGTACAGTAGACCTGGTCAAGGGTCGGACCCTATTAGGAGTCTTTTACAATTAACCCTGTTAGGGGTGAGGACACACTATCGGAGAGCACACTACTTAAAGGGGTGAAGGCTGCAACCTTCTATTTAATAGATACACACTATATCTGGATCTTGGTGAACTGCACTTTGACCTATTGTCTGGATCAGTTCCAATGTATAGCACAAATACTTTACTTGGTCACATAGACCTTCTTCTGATGGCTCAACACTTCGCACACTCTTCTCTGCTCTTCACAAACTATGAACCACACCCAAGCAATCACAAATGACTGCCTATAAATATCTTTCCTCTAAATGATGTAATCAAGTCAGCTTGTTAGAACCACCTTGAAATCATATTAGAGAGGCCATAAAAAACTCCAATAATAATTCAGTTGGCTCTACTAAGCACGCAATACATTCTAGGACCTGTCCAATAAGATAATTGTAGACGCACGCTACACACTGTCAGCTCTATCAAAACAAATGGATCTTTCTCCTCAAGCTGAATTATCTTATGCACTCTTAACCAAACCTTCCTAACTCTTCTCCAAGCTCTAATCTAGGGGCTCATACCAAAATGATAGGCGCAACTCTAGAACCAATATAATCTCTGTCGGCTCTTCTGAACAAACATAGGAAACTGCTACTGGTGAATAATGATTACATAACTTTACTTCTACTAATCATCAGACTCTATGTCCAAGAATGTAACATAAATAACATGTCTTCATCACATATCCAAATGCACAAGGCTCCATGATAACTGTATGAACAATCATACACAGAACACTACCTATTACTCTGTCAGGAACATTGCTGATACAAGCTGCTATATAACTGTCTGTACTAACAATTAACCTCTGCACCCATGATATCATGCTGATAAAATGTCCATGCTACATACACTAAAAGCTTACTGCATAAGTCTTCCATGCATGCTACTTATCATATGTTGTCATCAATGACAAACATATAGTCAGCATTGGCTTGCTGGCAAATCTCCAACAAGTGTAACTCCATGTTTTGTGATTTTAGTCAAAAGCATAAAGTGAACAATATCTGAATCATCTACTTGGTTAGACAATATTTTAGCACTTTGAGTGCATTAAAGAAATTATTTGAGGAAGTAGGCCTTTTGACGTTGTCATCATTTGCAAGGAATTAAACAAAGAGGCATTCAAACTTTCTTGATTATTGTAACCCAATGTTTTGTAATTTTGATCAATAGTGTAAAGTTGATTATAGTAATGCATTAATTCTACATTTGAAGTAGTTAAGTAGATGAATGGGAGATATTGTTGATTGGTTAATTATGGTAAAACTTATGTTTATACCTTTTGGTACTTGTTGATTGGTGTCCTTGAAGGGCTGGGAAGGGTAGTAAGCTTGTAACTTCACAAGGAGACAGTGTCAAGGGAAGGTACAACCTTGTTGTGCAAGAGTTTTCACCACATCATGCTTCTCTATAGTATTATCTTATGTTATTGCTCTATTTCTTAATGTTCAGTTCTTGTCATTGAATTCATGCATACAATCATCTACAATTGCAGCACTAAAACAACTATTTTTTGAGCACATAAGGACTATTTTCTTAAGTAAATCCTAAGGGGACAACAAGTAAATTTATTCATGTGGGTGTATTAGGCTATTAGCTATAGAATATCTATGCTACTTATAGATCCAACTGATATCTGAGCAGTTGTATTCTTTGTAAATTATGGCTTTCTTCTAGTGTGACCCATTTTACAGATTGATGCATGATGCTAGAAATAGAATAGCTACAAATAAATCCCTTTCATTTAGCATAGCTCAGAACAACATGACTCAGGAACTACACAAAATGGCATTAAGCATAGATTTTGGTTTACATGTGTTACATCAATTCCTTCATTGAAGACATTATCTATAATAACCTATTAAAAAAAAAGAGGCCACTGAGGAAAATTACATAGGTCTCCAGAAATAACATTACCCAACTCTTTCTCTCAAGCCAAAGAGTTAGTGTGTTCAATTGACCAGACTAGCAGCCAATTCTATGTTGAGTATATCTATCAGGCCCTCCTACAGTTTGAACAAATTAAGAATAGAAGATAGGAACTGATTTAACACTTCACCTACTCAAAAACACAAACCAATGAAATAATCCACATTAGGCCAAGAGAGGTTGACACATTCAATACAAGAATACTTGCACAAAATGAAGCCAAATCATGCGAGACAATGACAATGAGAAGTTGACTATTGGCCCTTCTATTTTTTTATTTGATAGTTTCTTGACAATGACACATTCAAAATGCACTTATGAGAAAAAACCTAGAACGAATGAAATTGATTAAATAATGAAGGTATGTTAGTTTGAGCTTCACTTGGTTTCGAGAATACTTTAATATTCTCTACTTAACAAGGCCAACCATGTGAAGGTGGAAGATCATCTGGCCTCACCCCCCTCCCTAACATCAATCTAGGTTCCCCATTAACATCTAATTACACACTTCATTCATCCATTTATGAACTATAACATTCAATCAATACAATCACATAACATTCATTAATACGCTACACTAATCAATAATTCATTAACACATAACAATATTCATTAACATGCCATATAATTCAATATTAATACATAACATAATTCAATATTATGATAGTTTTATAATATTTTAATCACAATTTGATGTTCAAGATAGAGGAAAAGCACCTGCAACAATAGAGGCAATAACTGTAGATACAAATGAGGATATCCCAGAAATCCCTAATATAATAAATACGGTGAAGAAAAAACTAAAAAGAGTCAATGAAGAAATTATTACTATTTTGCATGATGCTACTACCGGCCTCACCGTGATGTCCTTGACCAAGTAATTGAGCAAGCAAAAAATCCTGTAACAAGAACACACATATTTTAGTTCACGACATAAAAGAGTATAAAATATAAACCTTTATTAAACTTTTGTTATAACTAAAGATTCATTACTGCTTACTTCAAAATGACGTGCTCATGCCATTAATTCATCTATCCTCTTCAGCATCTCCTCGGTTGGATTTGCATCTTCCAAAATAGTAATAATTTTTGCATGACTCTTTTTAGTTTTTTCTTCATGGTATTTATTATATTAGGGATTTATGGGATATCCTAATCTGTATCTACAACTATTGCCTCTGTTGTTGTAGGTTCTTTTCCCCTATCAAATATTTATCTTTAGGTGTCCACACTCATTCTGCTACTTGTTTCCAGTGGGTCCCTACTCATTTTATTTTCCAGACTACTTTGCGCTCTAGCAATCCATCTGCTTGTTGGGGATGCTGGTGGCACTGCGGACAGAGTCCTTAACCAGTCCTTAACCTGATGAGTCCTCATGTTATCAAAATTTCAAGTCTTGCTTGAGAAAATCTCTCATCTCAAAGGATGTGGACCTAATGGCACTAACCTATTATACCCAAGGATTCAGTGGAGCCGATATTATAGAGATTTGTCAACGGGCTTGCAAGTATGCTATTAGAGAAAATATTGAGACCCGATATCATTGAGAATGAAATCTTGCATTGCTAAGGCCTGGATGACTTGACCAGGATGCCCTGTTTGAATACACCTCTTGTACCAGAATGAAATCCCTTGTAATCCAGAGGCTATTCCCAACACCCTTTACTAGTTTTAAGTAATTTTATACGATCACTAGCACATTTTGTGCATGGATGAGAAATAGTATCCAAATTTTCTAGATTCTAACAAGAGGTATGAGTGGAGGCCAAAGAAGGGATATTTGTGAAGGTTTTATAGACATAGGTTACTAAATCATCATCTCTACATTGGTACTCAATATGGATAGTAAGTCTAATTTAATTTGTTCATGGAATGAGACCTTAAATTATTGAGCTTCTCTTTGTTTTGAGAATAGTTTAATTAACATTCTCTACTTAACAGGGCCAACCACATGAAGGTGGAAGCTCATCTGGCCCCTCCTAGGAGCCTCTTATGACCCTTTATGATATTTTAAGACCTCTAAGATGTATTCTTAGAGGTCGTAAATGGTTGTAAAGGGTCATAAGGGGTCATGGGACACAACAACTGAGAAACATAATTGTAGGCATCATGGTCACATTTTTTTGGAGACAACATAATTGAGTGGTATACTTAGACGATGAAGAGCAACTTCTGCTCCTCCGGTTCCAAGTTGACAATGCGGGATCCCAAGACCATAGATAAGGAATAAATTTAGAGAGCGAAGGAGGGCCATAATGACAAAAATAATATAGGACAAACCTCAAGTTAAATGAGGCAATTGCAAACATTTTAATAGAATTTTATTATTAAATAATGAAATTTGCATATACTAGTGTTCTAAGATCCCTCATTACATGATTTATTATTGTAAGCCCCCTCTGATTTACGCATCTAGAAAATGAAACTTGATGCAGGAGCATCCTGGGTGTAAGAGCAATCTTGCATCACCCAAAAATATTTCTGGTTTCTTTTCAATAAGGGCTATCTTGTGCAGAGCTACTATTTTTGGAAAGTTACTATTTTTAGTAAGTTTTTTGTTCAGGCTTAGAATGGTCTATTTTCTTCTCTGGAGGTTCATTTTGGTCATATCAGCCTGCTAGTAAAGTTTCATTGACAGATCAAGTCTAGCTTTGTAGATATTGAAGATTTTTGGTATTGGCAGTAGGGTACAAAAACTTTGAACTCAGTTTTGAAGGCTTTAGAGGCCCCGGATGAGGTTGAAACTTCAGCTGAATGAAGCTTGATTAAATTAGGCATTTTAGAGCTCCTTGCGCCCTTTCTAAATTGGGGTCATAATAGTCAATCAGGTCAATGGGTGATGACTTATGGTCTCCAGAAGTTGGGTCACCTGAAATGGCAGAAAATGATTTTCCTTCAAAATTTTTGTTTGGGTTTCAAAAGTTGTTTTGAGCCGACTCTGATGTAATAAATTATAAAATAAAATAATTCTAAGTTTGGTCAGCCTTATTGGCTAAAATTTTGGAACCTTCCCAGGTGGTGGAAAATTGCCTATATAAGGAAGGTTATAGTGTTGTCTTAGGTAGTTCGGGATAGTTAAGAGTAGCTTTGGGTAATCATTTGAGGCTTTGTCCCTTAGAATATTGTGAGGAAGATGCCCATGTGGCTTTGCATATTGTAATTCTAAAAGTTGGTAATTCCACATTTGTGGAGATAATAAGAAGCCCATTTTCTGTTCTTGCATATTGTTGTTGTTTGTCTATTTCATTTATGTGTTTGTGGTATTAAGGGGAGCACCCTTCATCAAGTGGTATCAGAGCAGGAGTTCCTAAGAGTGTAAATAGATCACCGACTATGAGGTAGTTTGCACCAGGACCGTGGGTTAGGGTTTCTATGTAAACAGATCACCGAATGTGAGGTAATTTGCACCAGGACTGTGGTTAGGGTTTCAATGATACGTGTGAAAATGCCTCCATGAAGGGAACATGGTGGAAGAGCTGGTGCTATGAAACCTGAGGTTAGAGAGCTCCAGAGACAAGTGCAAGCATTGCAAGAAGAGATTCGTAGAGGAATGAATCTTAATGTTAGAGACGGAAGTGGGAATGAAGCTGAAGAAGGAAATGATGATCAAGAAGTAGAAGTCAAAGTTTTGAATCAAGAGGAAGAAAGGCTTTTCTGGGTTATTTCCAAGATCGGGAAAAGACCCAAGATCCAGGTTCTTACATTTTTAGAGAATCTTAATCCAGAGGAATTGATCAACTGGATCAATGAATGTGAAGAATATTTTGAGTATGAAGATATTGAGGATCTTGATCGGGTCAAGTTTGTGAAGGCTAGACTGAAGGGTCATGCAAAGATTTGGTGGCAAGAGATTCAATTGGAGTGAAATAGAAGAGGGAAAGATAAAATTATAAGATGGGATCAAATGGTGGATAAATTGAAGTGGCAGTTCATTCTTGTTGATTATGAGCTTGACCTATTGAAGAAGATGCAAATTTTGAAGCAAGCAGGAAGATCTGTTCAGGAGTATACAGAGGAGTTCTATCGAATCCTCATTAGAATAGGACATGTAGAAGCTGATAAGGAGAAATTTTCCCGTTACCTTAATGGGTTGAGGCCGAGCATTCAGGAGGAGTTGAATCTGGTTTGAATGAACAATATTGAAGAGGCATACTAGTTTGCCCTAAAAGTAGAGGAAAGGCTGAACAAGAAGTTTGAGAGAAGACAAAGTGAAAGAGGTCATGATGGAAGATCTGGTGGATGGTCATATGGGCAGCGGAATGAAGATCTAAAAAAGTAGGATGAGGCTAGTAATAGTTAGAATCAGAGAGGAGATAATTTCAATCATTTCCATGATAAAAATGATAGAGATCAGAGAGGAAGAGGAATAGGACAAAGATCTAGAAGAGGAGGCTTCCGTGGAACATGTTTTCACTATGGAGAAGAAGGTCATAGGGAATTTGAATGTCCTCAATGCCAAGGAAGGATAGATAGGAGAAATGAAGGCCAGGCCAGAGTTGCACATGTAGATGAAGATGCTAGATCATCACATTTTGAAGATGCTGAAAGAGGAGAAACGCTGATTAATAGAAGAGTCCTTCTGAGTGGTGAGAATGAACCTGAACAAAGGAGGAGCTTGTTTTGCACCAGGTGCAAGTGTGAGGGTAAGTGTTGTGATGTGATTATTGATAGTGGCAGTACTGATAATTTGGTGTCAAAAGAGATGGTGAAAAAGTTGAAGCTCAAGAGGTAGAAACATCCACATCCATATCAGGTTGCCTGGGTGTAGGATGACCACAAGGTCATGGTCAGTGAGCAGTGCCTAGTGAAGTTCAAGATAGGTGGGTACCAAGATGAGGTACTATGTGATATCATATCTATGGATGCATGTCATATGTTGTTGGGTAGATCTTGGCAGTTTGACAGGTGTGCTGTACATGATGGTCGTGTGAATACCTATTCCCTGATAAAGGATGGAGTGCGACATAAGCTAAAACAATTGAAGGAAACAGAAGAAAAGGTATGTGGTAATGCAAGAATAACTTTTGTTGATAGAGGAAATTTCTTAGATGGTATGCGGCATGAGCATATGTGTTTTACCTTAATTCCAAAGGCTGGGAAAGAGGAAGTAGAAGATGTACCTATAGAAGTTGCAGAATTATTGAATGAGTTTTAGGATATTGTACCCGATAATGTGCCTGATGGATTACTGCTAGTAAGAAAGATCAGTCATTAGATGGACTTGATTCTAGGAGCCAGTTTTCCAAATAAAGCAGCACACAAAATGACACTAGTAGAAAGTGAAGAGTTGAAGACATATTTGAAGTTTAGTTCATCACATCATCCACAGATTGTATATGGAAGTAGTCCTAGAAATGCATCTGAGTTGAGAAAGATAGATAAAGGAGAAATAAGTAGTGTTGAAGTTGAGGATTTTGCAGAACACTTGAAGAACATCCATGAGGAGGTGATGAAGCATATTACCAAGATGAATGCACATTATAAGGCTAAGGAAGATGAGAAAAGGAGGCATAAGGAATTTCAGCTTGGAGATGAATTCATAGTTCATTTGCGGAAGGAGCGATTTCTAGTTGGTACATATAACAAGTTGAAAATGAAGAAGTTTGGGCCATGTAAGATACTGAAGAAGCATGGTTCAGGAAATGCATATAAGGTCAAGTTGCCTACTGAGCTAAATATTTCACCAGTGTTTAACATTTGAGATCTGATGGAGTATCATGAGGGAGGTGTTGAAGATGAGATTACGACAGCACAATGGAGTATTCTAGCAACCAATTCAGATACCAAAGAGATTGAGGATATACTGGACATTCATGTTGGCAGAAGCACAAGGAACAGGACATATGAAGAATATCTGGTCAAGTGGAAAGGATGACCTATTGAAGATTCATCATGGTTGACAAGGGAGGAGGTTAACCATCTTGGTTTTCCTCTTCACACCTGAGTCGTGACAGGGTCACTTCTCAAATTACCCTGGGTGTCTGATGCAGGAGCATCCTGAGTGTAAGAGCAATCTTGCATCACCCAAAAATATTTTTGGTTTCTTTTCAATAAGGGCTATCTTGTGTAGAGCTGCTATTTTTGGAAAGTTACTATTTTTAGTAAGTTTTCTGTTCGGGCTCAGAATGGTCTATTTTCTTCTCTAGAGGTTCATTTTGGTCATATCAGCCTGCCAGTAAAGTTTCATTGACAGATCAAGTCTAGCTTTGTAGATATTGAAGATTTTTGGTATTGGCAGCAGGGTACAAAAACTTTGAACTCAGTTTTGAAGGCTTTAGAGGCCCCAGATGAGGTCGAAACCTAGGCTGAATGAAGCTTGCTTAATTCAAGTGTTGTAGAGCTCCTCACGCCCTTTCCAAATTAGGGTCATAATAGTCAATCAAGTTAATGGGTGATGACTTATGGTCTCTGGAAGTTGGGTCACCTGAAATGGTGGAAAATGATTTTCCTTCAAAATTTTTATTTGGGTTTCAAAAGTTGTTTTGAGCTGACTCTGATGTAATAAATTGTAAAATAAAATAATTCTAAGTTTGGTCGGCCTTATTGGCTAAAATTCTGGAACCTTCCCAGGTGGTGGAAAATTGCCTATATAAGGAAGGCTGTAGTGTTGTCTTAGGCAGTTTGAGATAGTTCAAAGTAGTTCTGGGTAATCATTTGAGGCTTTGTCCCTCAGAATATTGTAAGGAAGATGCCCATGTGGCTTTGCATATTGTAATTCTGAAAGTTGGTAATTCCACATTTGTGGAGATAATAAGAAGCCCATTTTCTGTTCTTGCATATTATTGTTGTTTCTCTATTTTTGTTATGTGTTTGTGGTATTAAGGGGAGCACCCTTCATCAAAACTACAACCTATTGGGATTGAGACAAACTTTATAACACAACAACATCTAAGAAGGGTTGCTTGCCAACATCTGTTGAATACATCTGTTGGAGGACCTTGTATTCATGAGCAACAAATGTATTCAAAAGATGTTGGCAAGTGATTCTTCTTAGCTGCTATTATTTTATAAGGTTTGTCTTAATCCCAATTGGTTGTAGTTTCATTTTCTAGATGCATAAGTTAGAGGGGGCTTACAATAATAAATCATGTAATGAGGGGGCTTAGAACACTAGTATATGAAAATTTCATTATTTAATAATAAAAATCTATTAAAATGTTTACAGTTGCCTCATTTAACTTAAGGTTCATCCTGTATTATTTTGGTCATTATGGCCCTCCTCAGCTTTGTAAGTTTATTCCTTATCTATGGCCTTTGGATCCCGTAGTGTCAATTTGGAATCGGAGGAGCAGAAGTTGCTCTCCATTGTCTGGGTATACAACTCAATTACGTTGTCTCCAAAAAATTGTGACCATGATGCCTACAATTATGTTTCTCAGCTATTGTGAAATCTACATTTATGTTTCTCAGCTGTCATGTTTATGTGCATGTTTTTTATGTGTTTGGGAAGACATCTCTCTAGCCTGGGCCTAGATCCTTCGGCAATTAGCTTCATAATAATGTAGATGATAGATGAGCAATTAGCTTCCCAAGAAAAATCTTCTAAATGAACTCTGTGTACCCCAATTCATGTGCCCTCTGTGAGTACCCAAATGATATATTTGAAACAAGGGTAAGGCTAAATTTACCCTTGTTGTTTCAAATATATCATTTAGGTACGCGCAGAAGGCACATGAATTGGGGTACACACAGTTCATTTATGAGATTTTTCTTGGGAACCTAATTGCTCAGCTCTCATCTGCTTCATTTATTATCAAGCTAATTGTCGAAGGATCCAAGCCCAAGCTAGAAAGATGTCTTCCCATTCTGTTTAAGCCATATTACTTGTTCTTGTCAAACTTTCTTGGTATAGTAGGCCCACTCTCCACAATACTCTTCTTCAATCTGTGTTTGACGATAAGCATCTTCTTCTTCTTCCTAATTGCGGCCACAACTTCCTTTTCATCAGGATTCAACTCCACTTCCCCCATCTCAACATTCTCATCCACTCATCCTGATTGATTGATCTCTCAAGGACCTTGTATTCAACAGATGTTGGCAAGCCCATCTCATCTTCCCCCATCTCATCATCCTCATCACCCTTAGCTACCATCCAAAGCCCTTCTTCCCTCTCCAGTTCTTCAAGCCTCTGCAAGATATCTGGATAATGTCTAGTTTATATAAATAAATAATCACTATTTGGATAATGTCTAGTTTTGGATAATTTGGAAATTCTGGACTTGGGCCTTTTATATTTTAGCACTTTATATAATTTCAGCATTCTGGACTTGGGCCTTTAATCTTTGAGCACTTTATATAAATACTCAATATTTGGATAATGTATAGTCTAATTAAATTAAAATTAAATTATCTCTATCCCTAAGATAAACTAAGTAGCCTTCATATATGTTATGTCAAATCTTCCTTCATGCTAGCAGTTTGTGCAAGAGCACTAAGGTCAAAGGCAGGAGTCATGAAGAGCACCAGGGTCACTGATGGATCTTTAGGTGTAGTTGAAATTACCAAATGGCCTTCAAAGGTCAAGGAACAAATGGAATAACCAAGAAAATGCTATACATTAAATCCTATGATTGATAGCAGATTGGGGCTCACCTGAGCCATAAACATGAAGAATTATTCTAAAAAAAGATGTAAACCATATATATGCGCACTTGTGTTAAAGGAACTATGTTGACTTTATTTTGCAGTTGTTTAACATGAGAGTTTGTAGATTAATAGGAGTTCACATTTTTATGGGAATGTATCATTCAATTGAGCATTAATGCCCATCTATATCTAGTGAGATGAACATAACTCATGTACCTCATGCTAGTGTTCTTGGATTAGACTAGACATTATCCAACCGCCTGTGAGGGTTGTCACTGTTATTAATTGGTGTAAAAGGAGGATCGCCTGTGTGTTATAGAACTTTATATAAATAATCACTATTTGGATAATGTCTAGTCTAATGAAAAATAGTGTATACAAGGTATCCAAGCACACTAGCATGAGGTACATGAGTTATGTGCATCTCACTAGTTATAGATGGGCAACTATGGAACACTAGTATTTGTGAAATCCTATTAATCTACAAACTATCATGTTAAACAACTATAAAATAAATTCAACATAGTTTTTTTAACACAACCAAAGTTAAAATTAAATTATCTCTATCCCTAAGATAAACTAAGTAGCCTTCATATATTTTATGTCAAACTACTATTAAACTAACTGTACCCTAGATGTTTAATAAAGAAGAAAACCCAAATTACTGTACCCTAGATGCTGACCAAAAAACCAATATCCTTCACCATATAAAGTTTTATTATGCAAAATCATTGCACATAATTTCAAAGGTGACATGTATTGAATGCCTAAGCTATCACCATATTTGCTACTAAGATAGTTTAATCCTTGATTTTTCCATTCCTTACTTCTCATTTAAAAGAATGGCATAATGGTAGTGGTATATAGTATTATATAAGAGAAGTATGAAATAGCATTTGGGAAATTACAAGAGTTCCTACAACTGTAATGAACGCTATCATCATTGATGACATATTCTAGTGACCCTTAAATCGGGCTATCCAAGCAATCTGAGAATGTTCTTCCACTTCACTGTCTACCCTGCATTCAAGAACATTTGAAACACATAACATAATGACAATCCATCCTTCACAACTCCCTTCCATTCATGGAAAACATTAAGTACTATCTCATTACCCTGTCCTCATGGTATTTCATTGGTGCACTGTGCAAGAATAGTCACTATTGGTTGTGTTTCAACACACCAACTTCCTCTACACCCTTAGACACTCATGAATGGATTCAACTTGATAAAAAACAACCATTCTAACATACTCATTATGCATGAAAAGGAAACAATCTTAAATCCAATCTTTACATCTATCTAATCTGACTGGTGTATACCTTGACTGTACATGGACAATCACGTCTAGAGGACCCAAAAACACTTTCAAACATGCAAAAAACTATTCATAACTCCAATGACATGAAACAACATACCCTAGCAATCTTTTGGATCCATATCAACCATAAAAATAAATTTTTTTCAATAGAATAGTTAGACTGTACCCTCATGGGCAGTGACTGGCAGACTACCAATGAATTTACATTTTCATTACTTGAAAATAGTTTACATTCATTACTGTTATGTGAATCCATTGCACTTTGTTTTAATCAGTGGAAGGCATTCCAGTTTAATTCATGTTATAATTTAGCTATATAAATAGAAATATCAATGGTAAGGTAAATTACTTTTAGTCTCATCCTCCAACTTTTGAGATAAAAAAAGAAAGGTTTAGTTTGTTAAATTATATACTATGAACTATGTTTTATTATATATGGTAGATCAATGTGCATGATAATACTCTCTTATAGTCCTTTATTATGATTATTTTCTTATGCCTTGTGTCAGTAAGGTAAGTTTTCAAGGAGAGAAGGACTTAAATAGGACAATGAAATAAGTTGCAATCTAATCTATATGTGACAAGATACCAATTCAATAATTATGAATTATATCCATCTAGAATCTCAAACTTAATACTGGTCAGATTATGTTATATAAAGAAATGTCCAAGAGGACTATCCGTATTCAATATATATATATATATATATATATATCCCTCATGATTTATTGGATTCTTACAACACTGTCATCTCAGTCTGATCCTAATATGGCTATGATGAATTAAGATTCCAATGCAATGATTTTTCCTACTTATCGAGAGTTACCAGTTACCAGCTAATATTTTCATGATAGTATGGACGTTCCTCTAATAAGATCGTTGGGTCATAATATTTGATGTTACTCCCCTTTCTTAAATCTGTCTTCAATTGTTGACTGTGTTTATCTATCCATTGTTTTAATAGTTCCCATTTCTTTTTATGGCTGACTGTATATCTTAGTCATTTAACTGTCATGTTCTTTTCCTTCCCGTTGGATTATATGCAATGTGTACATACTATACATGCACATGTAGAGAATTTGCAATTATTGATCCATGTGATCTTTTAGGTACTGACAAAGTGCATTTTATTGGATTTGCAGCATCACTGACATTGAGCTTGGGAGTTTATGGTACATCTCAGTTGGTGCTTCCTCCAAACTATTCCCATCTAATAGAAGCTAGCCCCATTTTTGTTAAGGAGATTCAGGTAATTTAACTTCCAAGTGTTTTCACATTTAATGTACCAAGTCCCACCATACAAAAGCCCATTCAATCCTAAACTTGAAATTGAAATCCCCATAAGGATGAGTGCAATTAAAAATTTATATTTTCACTTTTATTGCCCAATCTGACTTCAACATTATTTAATGAGATGTAATATGGATTTTTTTAATGAATTTAGACACGTTTTCATATCTCGAGTTGGCTGATGTTTTTTTGAAATTTTTGGTGTTTGGAAAAAGTTAATCTTGAAAGCATGGTAATAAATACTTGTCATTTTTAAGTTAGGAGGTGGTAGGCTTAGAATAGTAATTAAACTTACTCATTTTTAGGTAACAACTGATGAGCAACATGGTGGTCCTGTGCTGTATGGTTTCTCAAACAAGCCAAAAATTGATATGGAAAGGAACTAGAGCTTGAAGCACACTCTCATGTATATCAATCTTGATTATCATAAGGTTCATTTCAGTTCTTTTTTTTGCATAATCTTGGATCTTATCTTCATTTCTACTCTCCTTAGAACATATAAATTGAATACAAATGGTGCCGTAGAGACCACGTATTGTATATAAAGGACACTCAATGGTAAAAAATAGTGATATGTTATCCATGAATCAATGAGTAAAGGCTTATGACAGTCCGCCCCTCCCAAATTTTCTTGTCCTCAAGAAACTATTAAATGATCATATCTAGACCTATTTATAGTACTTTTCCCATCGCTTGATATTACCATATATGTTTTGTCCCTTATTATGATCCGATAGTAAAGACTTGGTGAAGGATAAGACAAGTTTCAATCATCTTCTAAAATAGTTATAAATATTTCATACTAAGAATACTTGTGAAAACACTTCAAACATAAGGCATGCACGTCTATGAAGTAATCATGCTAACACAACTCAAACATGGAGCAACATATAAATTCTTTGAAGATGTGAAGTATATCCATGAATACACATGAATTCACCCAATACATGGAGCATACCTGAATATATGTAGCACATAAAGTATGAATTATTTTAATTCATGAGACATACTCATATCACACAAATTTAATTAAGTCAGGAAGCACATATGTAAAGAAGGATCTCTACAATGCCACATATGTCAACATTGGGTTTAATGCATAAAACCATCACACGGTGCCATGTGGTAAACAAAAAATAAGAATGATGGAAAATTACCAGGCTCTGGGTGAATAAGATCAGTGAGTAGACAGAGGGTCCACGATGCTAGGAGTCTAACTCCTTGGCTGTTTATGAGCAGAGAAAGGGATAGTAAGAAAGATACCATAACAGTATTAACATGGCACAAGTATACCAATAAACATAGCATAGACACCATGGAAAACTCATGGGCTAACTGGTAATCAACACTAGGAGTGTTGAAAGCAATGAGCAAACACTACTTGTTCACTATATTGCATACTTGTTCACTGTGACAACATGAATACAAAGAACATGATCAATATTGAAGGATCTGTAGTAATCATAAACCTAACACTAGTAGATTTACAATGTAACATGATGCGGTGATTCAAAAATTTAGGGTTTTGGAAGTTCATCTCTGAATCAAATGCATATAAACAGTGATAAAAAATGTGCCAACAAATGCCCAATACATGATGCCCTGGCACATTGCTCATGGGCCCTAAGTAGGTAACCAACAAGTACCAATAGCATAGATGCATAAAATAATGCCACAAAAATGTAGAGTAAGGAAATCCTTATAGGTGGTACTCCTTTTACACCACTTCACAGTGAAAACCCTCGTAGGTAGGTGGCCCTCCTAAAACTCTCACCAAATAGCAGTTCAAACAATCGCAGGCTCTAGCTCCTTCGTGCGCTCCAATTTAAAACCAAATAATAAAATGAGATACAAAATCTTTTTTCTTTTTAAAGTTATGCCCGTGTTGGTCAAAATTTTGACCTACATGGTATTGGTCAAAATTTCAACCAACACGGGCATGGATTAAAAAAGAGAGGAAGTTTTCCCTCTATAATCCTACCAACCTAAACCTTTTTAATTGATGGTCAAAAATTTTGGTAGAAAAATGAGATCAAATGTAGTAGTGATGTGCTTGATGTGTTTGGGAGAAACTATGGATTATGAGAGTATGCTCTTTTCCTTATGGAAAATCAGAAATCTTGAGCTCCATTAGCTATCTATCTTACTTTTCTTGCATTTACCTTTAGAGGGCCTACCAAGAGAGAAATCTTTTGGGAATGACCCAAGTGGGGAATAAGAGAACCTGGATACTCCACCCCACTATAATCAAAAGATTCCTTAAATATAGAGAGAGGGAAGATGTGGCTATTTATACTTCTAATGCTTCTTCATGTGTAGGGCCTAGTTGCCTAAATCTTGCTAACCAATACTACATTTTACTAGGCACTTATTTACAAGGGAAGTACATGCAACTTGTGTAGGCCCGAGAGGTCTAAATATTTCTTGCAAGACTAGGCACTTGTTTACTAGATACCTAAGGACTTAGAGGCCAACCATTTTAGCCGTGTGACTTCCTTTGTGCAAGGATTGATCCAAGTGGACTTACCTGGATCACCCCAAGATACTCACCATATGTGTTCCCTTGGATGCTAAAGCTTGAATATGGCAATATGGAAAGACATGCACCATGAGAATTGTTCTTTTCCAGTTGATCCATAACTTGCATAGTCTTAGGAAAGACCATTCAACTACTTAATTGTGGGGCTAAGAGCATCAATTTGTGGGAAAATATTGGAACACTTCCTTTTTTGACCTTAGGTAGTGTGTGTTTGATGTGTATTCAATTGTGTTGAGACCCATATAAATATTTTTGGGCATGCACATTGTACTATTGATTTCTAAGTGCTAATTCAATCCATATATCCCCTGTCATCCAAATCAATCACATCATCCATTCAACTTGTCTTCAAAAATCCCTAATCTATCCTTCCATTTCATCCATTCTTAATCCAAGTCTTATCAACATCATCTTCTAATCTTCCACTTTTGGCTTAGGAGCACCATCATAATATTTGGACTTCAATTATCATCCAAATCAAATCAAATCAAATCCAACTTTGAGGCCCCACTCTCGCAAATGCCAAATAAAAAAGAAATAAAATCAATCAAGATTATTGAGGCCCTACCCTCTAAACCAATCAATTCCATCATCCAATCATATCAAAATCCTTGAGGCCCTTCCCTTTTAAATCAAAATCCAAACTTGCTCCTAGTCTTAAGTTCATATTTCTTCTGTCATCAAATCTTTCACTCTTAATTCAAATCTTCCTCTACATCATCTTCCTCTAATTCAGTCCAAACTATCTAATTCAACCATCATGAACATGGATTGGTTTCACAAAATGGTTAAGGAATCCAAAGTGCCAAACCCTAATCCTCAAATTATACCTCCAATCCAACCCACCTACCAAATCAATCCTCAATACATCATATCTAATCCCAATTCATCCTCTATTTCCTATCCTTCCTCTACCTTTGACAATGGAAATCCACCTCATTATCCTTCAACCACACATGATTCCTTCCATCACCCCCATAATGCCTCTAACATACCCAATCTTGCCCAAGAGATTGAAGAACTTCGAAATACCATTCTAAGCTTTTAAAATGAATGTCAAAAGAAAACCTTTGAAGACATATGTCCTCCCATAGTTATCCAAAGCCATAATTCCCATCTCCCATACTATCCAAATTCTCCACCTAATCTCTCATACTTTGAGCTTAATGTCCAAAAACCTAATCTAAATCCCCTACCTAAGCCTCAACCTCCATACAATCCTAATCCTTCAAAACCCACATCATTCCTATCCTCCAAAGCTTCACAATTATCCAAAGCTAGACAATACACTCCCCTTGCAGACCCTCTTGATGTCATATTCCATGTACTTGTTGAAAAAGACATGATGGTGTTTCCAAAAATTATGCCCTATGATGAGAGTCAACCCAAACCTTCTTGGTATAAGGAAAATGAATATTGTGATTATCATCACATCAAGGGTCATGATATCAAGAAGTGCTTAAAGTTTAAATTTTTTTTCCAAGACCTTATTGAGAAAGGAGAGATTTAAGTTGTATATCCAAACCCCTCCATCACATCACCCTCACAAGTCCACACATGTTAAGACATTCTCCCAAAGCATGCTAACAAATATTCCTTTCATCCTCTAGATCTAAGCATTCCTCCACTCCTTGATCCCCTTATTTTGCAAAATCCACCTATCCCTCTTGATCCACCTCATGATCCCATTCCTAATCAAGATCAAGGAATTACCTCCAATCCATTCCACAATATAATTCCATCTCAAGATCCTAACATCCCTTCCACCACACCAGCTAATCCTCCCTAAAGTCAAGATCAAAGTACCCCTTCATCTCCATGTCATGATTCCAATCCCTCTCAAGATCCCATTATTCCCCCTAATTCCCCTCATGATCCTAATCCTCCATAAGATCCCACTCTCATTCTTGACCCTCCATCACAAGATCCTAATCCTTCACAAGGTCCTATTCCTCCTCAAGCTCTTATTATTCTTATTAAGGAGCCTCTCGAGGACCAAGGAAACCCTACACTTGATGGCCTTGGTGATATCACTCACTCTACATATGCTCATATCCCTCCTACAACTTATATAACTACATTCAAGCATAAACATATTCCTTCATTATCTTCCAAATCCATCTTGGGCCCCTATATCCCTAAAGGAAATCATTCATCCCATCCGTCCATTTTGGGCCCTTATATCCCAATGTTAAACCCTTCATCCCTTCCATCCATTTTAGGTCCTTATGTTCCTCCATCCACTATACCTCTCACTCCTATCTCATCATTTATTTCTTCCACCATCCCTCACGATCAACAAAGACATGCATCCTTGAGAGATTTCTATCCATCCATCCATCAAAACCTATTATATGTGCCTCATTCATCCATAATTCCCAAGTCTTTTGGAAGCAATTCGGATGGACAACATAAAAATCAGAAATACAAGAATCCACTTACATATGAAGATCACCATGTCCTAAATCAAAGAAAATATGGGTTTCTAAATCCATCATGGAAGAATTGTGATCAAAAGCACATAAACGTAAAGAAAAATCAAAAGTTATGTGGATTCCAAAGTCTCTCTTAAAGGACTGGAACATAAAAGAAAAATCAAAGTTGACATTCAAACTTCCAAATACTCCCACTCTGTATTCTTCCAAATATCTTCCATTCTCTCCTCCATCTATTTTGGGTCCTTATGTCCCAAAATCCACATCACTTCCTACATCAAAACCTCACGCTAGCCAATCTGTTCTTCCTTCACTTGTCCATTACCCTTTAAGGTGTGTGTTGATGTTGATCTTGCCATCATTTCTACCTACTCCCACACCAACCTTTCAATACCCTATCCAATATCCAACTCCTATATATACTCCCTATCCTTCCATATCATATCCTCCCATTCTTCTTACCCCATCTTACACATAAATCCTTAGCCATCATCTACCTTAACCTCCATATCTTTCCCCTACCATCACCATTATCAAAATCTTTTAGCTTACTTTTCAGCAGGCTTGGCCAATCATAGCATATCTTTCTGAAGGAACATTATCCAAAGAGCATTAGGCTTGAAAAATTTCCAAAAAAAAAAAAAAGAAGAAAAAAAAGAAAAAAAATCATCCAATGGTGAAAACTTGGTAACCAAGAACCTTGGAAAAGTACCATGATGAAAACCTAGTAAACATGCATCATGTGTAATCCCTACATCCTATTTCTCTTCATACTCAGGGGTAATTCCTTCTCGCCATCCATCCATAATATCTTTGCAATGATCTACTTCACATACCTATCATATATTTTCCATTCATTTATCTACCTCCCCTTGCAATCTATACTTGGGGGAAAGATCCATCCATACAATGCTACTATAAATATCTTCCACATTCCCTATCCACCATCCATTGTCCTATCTAATTTCATTATCATTTCCTTTCTCATCTTTGATCTTAACTATCCTATGCATCCCCTCTATCCACATGTACCTTCCATAACCCTTACTCCTTATCCATTCATTTTCCTACATATTTCCATCCATTTTCACATATTTTATCTTGACATATCTATCCTCCATCTCTTAGTCATTGTCATATTCATTCCCTTAATCCATCTTTCATAATACTCTTTGAGTCCATACGCCTTCCCATGTCCTTGATCTTGATTATCCTACACATTTCCTCCAACCATTGTCTATTATCCAATTCCATCTATATCCTCTATATCATTATCCCATATCCTATTGATACCCTCTATCTCATATCCCTTATCCATCCACCTTCCAGTTTCATACATTTTCCCTTCATAAAAAACTAGAGGTACTGAAATACAAAGAAAATATCCTTGCATGATTTGGACAATGAAAAATCCTTCATCTCCTTCATACATACCTTACACACCATCTTTCCACTTCATACATCCTTTATCCACCATCCCTCCATCCTTCATGCTCAACGCCATATCACTTTCCTCCCCATCTCCTATCACCATCCTTCCATCCTATACATTGTTATCCTCCATTTTTCCATCCTTCCCTCTCCTCCTAGTTTGGGGCATTTAACTTATTTTCCACATAGTTCTCAGATCTCCATCCCTATACCCCCCATCATATAGTCTTGCATATCCTACCCTTACATACCCATTCATTCCATCTATCTCCTATCCAATTCCTCCCTTCCATCCATTCATTTTATAACCAAAATTATCTCCATCCGTCCATCCTTTATCATTCCTTGGTTATCCCTTGTCATTGGTCCCAATCCACTTATCAGTTTTTCTATCCCATCCTATCCAATTCCTTAATCATCCTTTCATCTTATTCAAACCATCTTTTCTATCAAATCTATTTATCTTCTAATACAATCCATTTATTCCCCTTCCATGATTTTCAATATCATCTTATTCAATCATATTCTCTTCCAATCCCATTCTATCCAATCCTCTCATCCAAATAAATGAAATAAAAGAAATAAAAAAATAAAAAAAATTAAAAAATCCATATAATCCAGAAGATCCCAAGTTAGTTCATTCAAGTGCAATAGATGCTAATCCATGCACTGCAATCTTGCAATCTAGCACATTAATATTTAATCAAGCCATTGTCTTAAATCAAATCAGTTGATAATCAATTGATCAATTTCAAATCCAATCATCATCATGAGATGTATCCTTTCCAATCCTTGAGGCCCTGCCCTCCCAATCACTTAATCAATCAATCACTAAATCAATTGGTTTTAATCTTGACTAGGGGAAATATGTTGGTTTTCTTTTGGTTTTTTGTGCATGCTTGCTTGTTTCTTGTATGTATTTGTATTTTTTTCATGTATCATGGTCTTTGCATCCTATTGTCACAGGGGCATCATGGTCTTCAATATCATGGCGTCATACAACATAATGTTGCATTTGACCTTTTTTTATCACGTACTTGGAACATGGTCATCTTGGTTCTTCATACCTTGGTGCATAATGTCAAGAACAATATCAAAATCAGATATGCTCTCCCATGTTGACACACTGATAATTTTCATTTAGGTTCATTTTGCATTGGAGGCCTTCTTTTATTCACTTTCTCTATCCTCACTCTTCCTTTTCGAGAAAATTGTCAAAATTAATTTTTTGCTCAATTTTCTCGAGGGGCACCATCCTCATCCTTTTCTTGTCATCACTTAGGCATGACTCTTGGGGCATCTTGTTTTCTTCTTCTTTGATGTGATGCCAATTTTGACACTGCATCTAAAAGGGGCAAAATGTAGACACCTAAAATTATCCATTCGTACTAATGTTAATTTTTATTAATATTTATCCTTAACATTATGGTTAATTTTATTAGTTAATTATATCATTACATTCCTCTATTTATTTAATTAAATCAATTCATTTTCCCTCTGTATTTAAATTCTATTTAAATACTATAATTTATTAAATTCAATTTAATATATTATTCCTCCATTTTCCTTTATAAAATAATTTTTATTTATTTTATTCATCCACTAGCCTAAAGTTCTTCTAAACCATGATTAAATTATATTTATTTTAATTTAATTCATTTTCCCTTTTTCCCATGCTTACCTTTTTCTAATATTCTTCTAATCTTGATTAAAAGGTGGAATAACTCTAATCATGTGCACAATCAACTTTTCCAAGGTAGCCACCTCTCCATCTTTTTCCTCCACCAATAATTTTTAAATTCCCTTTTTTCCTCTCAAATGAAGTTTGACTTTTGCCACTTCACCTTTTTCAAACCCTACCTAACCTTTAATCCTAGCCACTCATTTATTTTTGCCTCTTCATCTTAGCCACTTCCCTTTGCCTCTTAATCTTGGCCATCCATTATTTTGCCTCTTAATCTCCACCGTCTAATTATTTTTAGACCTCACTCTTCATTGTAGGAAAAAAATTCTTCTAATCTTCTTCAAGGCTGAATTCTTCTTAATGCTTCTCAATTCTTATGCATCTTCTAGAATCCTTAATAATTCTAGTTCTAGTTCTTTCTTTGCATTCTAATCTTGTTTCTAATCTAGATCTTGTTGCATCTTTAGCTTAGCTTCTTAATCTTGTTGCATCCATCTTAGATCTTAATTTTGTTTATCATTATCATAGTCTTGAATCAATCTTGCATCAATCTTATTTTTTTATCATTTGTGAAGCTTGAGACAAATTCATCATACTTGTTCTCAATCCCTTCACCATCATCTATCTTGCATCCCATAGTTTTGCATATATTGCATTTCATTTGTGTTGGGAGAGCATACCCACAATAATCTTAAAGAGAAAATCAAACAAGGCTTTGGGTGCCCTTTTTTTAGCTCATCGGAGGTTGTAATGAAAGTTACTTATTTTGTTGCATTTGAAATGACTAACATCTGACGTGATTTTGTTTGGTGTTTTGGTGTTTTTTATTTGCAGCAAATAGGTCCATATTTTCATTGCATATAGTAATTATCATTGTTCTCCTCATCATGATACTTTCTCCTACCTTTGGAGATATCTCTTGCTCTATTCTTTCATCCTCATCTTGATCTAGGTTCATACTGGATGGTCCTTCTTGATTTCTATATTGCATATTATAATTAGACAATTCAAATAATTTGTGGCTTCTGAACACCTAAAACTAGTGAATGGTCTTCTTTATCCTTTCCATCCTTTGAAAATACTATTGAGTTTTCTTTTCTTCTTCCTTTAAGGCAAGATGGTATGCCTCCATTCTAGTGACTTGATGTATGCTCAACTCATCTTGGATAGAAAACTTTAGGCCATTAACATACCTTAAAATCATATGTTCATCAGTTTCATTGGGATCCACATGGATGGATAATTTGTAGAACTCACTTGTATACTCAAGATAGATGTTGTTTTAGATTCTAAAATCTTTGAAAAAGAGATTGTGTATAGTCTACAGGGATAAACTTCTCTTTCAATTTTTTTTTTCTATCTTTTCTCAAGTTTTTATCTTTTCCTTTCCCTTTCAGGTCCTTTCATTTTGAAAATGATTCCACTAGATCATTGCATGCCCCTTTAAATTTGTGCATGCAAGTTTTACTTTCTTTATTTTTGTCATATGATTCCATTCAAAGAATTTTTCCATGCTATTTAGAAAATATATCAACTCCTCTAGTTTAAGACTACCTTTGTAATCTGATACATCAATTTTGATCCCATCATTTATCCCTTCTAATGCCTTGTCTATCCTTTCATCAAGTGTTAGTTCATTTAACTATTCTTCCTCTTCTCTAGCCATTGCATGTAGATCTACTCCTCTTTATGGGCCTACAACATCATTAGAATCATATCCTCTTTTCCTTACCATCATTTCTGTGCAAGTTTTACATGTCTCTATACATCTATGCAAGACCTCTTCCTCTTCCTCTCCCAACCATCTTCTTTCTCTGATACCAAATGATGTAACCAAGTTCTTTTAAGCATTAACATAAAACATAAGGGAAAGAAAAACAAAGTAGATTTATAGAACCCCTAATCTTCTTCATTATTCTCAAAACTTCTCTTCCCTTTCAAAGAGAAAAAACATTAATTTAACTACAATCCAAAAATTACCCTTTTTGGCATATTTTCACAAAATCACTTTTTTGCCATTTTTGGTCATTTTTGAAATTACTCCAAAAGACATAAAAATATCCAACTTTTTAGAGTTAATTTGAGTGACATCATTCATAAACTCACTAAGAAACTAAATGCATAAAAATAAAGCTATTTAAAAAAAGAATTGAAAAATATATAAAAAAAGTAAAAACTAATTTTGGGGCCATATATGGTCAATTTTGACCCCAAAAACATGTCAAGATTTTCTCCAATCAAGATTGGAATATTGTAGAACTTTATATGATACATCTTCCTCTAAAATTTTAGCCCAAATGGATAACAAAGTTAAAAGTTATGATTGTCGGAAGTCCCTGCATCAATTTTTGACAATATTTAGAAGGAAAATTGATTGTCATTTCTCACTTTGAGTAGGGAATACAATTCCTTCTTTTGTTGAAGATAATTATGTTGGTGTTTCTTTATGCACAAGAGGAAGTATGATCCTTTTTTGTAAAGCAATAGGCTCTGATTGGATGAAGTTGTTTTTGATTAAGGCAAAAATAGGTTTTGAGGGGACTCAAAACCCTTTACAAAAGTCTTACATAAGTTATTCAATAATGTTCACCAAACTGGAATAGAATAAGAAGCAAAAAGATAGACAAAAGACAAGAAAAGAAAGACAAAACCAACCCACCCCCAAAAAAATCCAACATACCACCAACAAAAGACAACAAACAACACAGAAACAAAGTAGAACTAACCTAGATTTTTCAAAGTCTCAATAGCTTCCTTTTTGTGCCGATTCATTTGTTGAGCCACCTTCTTCAATTCAAGAATATCTTGAGATAAACTGGAAGCCTTCTTTTTAGTGCTTTCCCTAGTCCTCTTACTCGAACCTGAAATCTCCTCCATGCCCGCATCTTTCTCCTGCTCCAAATCCACAAAAGTCCTATCCTAGTGGAATTTCTCCAGTTTAGAAACTAGCACATTCATGTTCTTAGCAAAGGACTTAATCATATTGTGACTATTATCCATAATCTTTTACAGGGTACTATAACATTTTTTGATCTTCTGGTTCATGTCCTCAATCTTCTTGTCATATATCTCTCTTTTCTTTTCAATGGCCTCCAAATTTTTGGTACAACATTCCATCACATCCTTCTCCTTATCCATCCATAGGGCACACATAGTAGTGTCAATAGGGGCATTCTTAGGAATTGCAGAAGTGATATCCATAGGAGCATTCTACTCCTTAACCTTGTCTCCCTCCTTAGACTTCATATCATCAAACTTGGATGAGAGGGCTTGATACTTGAGATGAAGGGATTTTATCTGATGAAAGGCCCACTTAATTAGTCTAAACAAACACATTGAGTTATCCTTAGGCATCTCCAAGATACAAAAATATTTATCCTTGTGATCCTAGAAATCCTAGACACTAACCTCCATAGAGGAAGAATGAGAACTCCCCTCAATATCTTGGAGTGGATGAGACATGTTAGGACTAGAGTGGGAAGAGGGAATATCCTGATCTTGAGAGCTACCATAATCCACTAGAATTGGCTCCTTCCCTTTCCCCAAATTACTTTTCGCAGGTTTATCTCCTCTACACCATTGAGAACCCAAACCCTTACTGGAACTAGCATGCACATTTTCAGATTTGACATTATGGGGAGAAGAAAATGTTGGTAAGTTGACTATATTGATGTATATGGATAAGATTTAGTGTTTCCATTATGGCAACAAAGTCATATGGAGTTTTGGAGTCAGCGCACTTACTCATAAGATTAGAATTTGGCTGTATGGAAGACTGGACAATTAGTGAAGCACCAAATGAATAGAGCATCAACACACGTGCATATGACTAAGTTTTGGCATGCACCCTTGAAGATAATCTTTTGGATATGTTAGTAAGATATGTCTAAGAATGCATGATCAGAAGAGTTAGTATGAAGAAGTTACAATGAGTTGAAGTGACACAGTTAGTGAGCGACAAAGTAGAACATAGTATGTAGCTGACAGGAAGTATTTTAATTAGTAGTTGTAATATTGTTTTGTAAAGGCTATGCACCTATTGTATTTGTATTGTAAACATTTAAATCTCATTGTATGTAAAAATTCTTGAGCTAATTCATTTGGAAGCGTTGTATGTAATTATTTATAGGCCGACTTAGTGAATAGTTTTGGTTGCGCCTATATATAAGACATGCACTTTTGTATTAGAGTATGACATTGATAGCAAAGATAAAATAAGTAGCACAGAAGTATGTGAAGAGTAGTAAGAATGAGATAGAGCTTTACAAGAGGCTAAAGCATTAACGCACAAAAGGAACTGATTAGACAAGTAGTGTCACAACAACAATTCACCTTGCAGATATAGTGTGTATCTGATATCTAGGAGGTTGTAGCATTCTCTATTAAGCAGTGAACTCTTGGAAAGTGAGTCCTCATCCCTAATACAGTTAATTGTAAAAGACTCCTAACAGGGTCTGACCATCAAGACAACATCATTATACTTAAGCATTGTAATGATAGCTCTTAACAGGGCTAAGGAACATTAACAAGTTCATAATACACAAGTACAATTATTAGTGGGTATTAATTCCCAATGGGGTTTTTCCTTTGGCCAAGGTTTCCCTGCAATCATATCTAGTGTTATGTGTTGATTACTTTACAAGCTTTAATTTCAGTTCAACAATTAAGTTATTGAGTTAAGTTTCAAGTATTAGAAAGTAATTATATAGAACACTGATTCACCCCCCCCTCTCAGTGTTCCCATTCATAATAATTGGTATCAAAGCTTTGGTCCTCTGAAAATAAGCTTAACCACTTGAGGAGATCATGGATACAAGAGAAGTGAAACATCTGAAGAAGAATCTTGAAGACCTTGATAGATTAGAAAAAGAAATTGAAGAACTGAAATTAAAGGTTAGTGGTTCTCAAGAATTCATCAAGAAATTGAGAAAAGATTTGAAAGATTGTTCTACAAGTGATTTAGGAAAAATGGTCAAAAATCTAAATGAGGAAAAAATATCTCTGAAGGATTAGATTGAAGAGTTGGATGAAAAGCTATTTAACAATTAGGAAGCCTATGAAGAATAGGTCAAAGAAAACAAGCAGTTGGAAGAAGAACTGAGGCAAGAAAACATGAAAATCTTGGAGTTAGAGAACATTAAGAAGTAGATGGAATCTGAAGTGACTGAAGAAAAGAATCATATTGACAAGTTACACACAAGAAAGGATCTAATAGAGTCACAGTTGTATGCTTAGAAGCTAAGAGGAGATACCACTGGTATTGGATACAATGAAGCCCAAGTTAAGATTGATGCTATGCGAGATAGAATGAAAGATTCTGAAGAACCTTCAGAAGATAAGAAGAGTAGAAATTAGATTAAAGATAAAGTAGAAACATCTAAGGATGAGTGCAAGCCAATGAGAAAAACTTGTTATGCCTGTAACAAGCATGGACACATAGCAAGAGATTGTAAAGAGGTAAGACCTTTCAATGGTTATTGTTATTCATGCAATAAGTTTGTTCATAGAGCTATGAATTGTAGATCAAATCAAAGAAGTCAGACTCATCATAATCAGAGAAATCATCCTTAGCAAAATGTTAGAAGTCCTCAAAACATTACATGTTAGATATGCAATTATAATGGTCATACAACTAGACAATGCAATATGGTAACTCACATCAATGAACTAAGGAATATAAGGCCTCCAGTTATTTGTCACACTTGCAACAAAGCTAGACATATCTCAAAGTGTTGCAAATCACAAGTGCAAAGAAAAGAAAGACCTAATGAGTCACAAAAGTCAATTTTGGATGAATCTGGAGAAGTCAAGTTTGTGAAAGCTACAAAAGATGTGAGCATGATTTGGATAGAAGTAAATAAGGATAATGTTGATGAGTATGTATTGGATGCATCTGTAATGGACAAACCCTCTACTTCTAGATGAATGACCCATATGGTCTTAGGGGGAGATAGATTATCTTTAGACCCCTGCACAGCTGGTATACTCACCCTTAGAGTATGTGCCTTTGGTTATAGTAGTTTGGATACTAAGTGATGCAGTATGCAAGAGCACACTACTTGATTGATAGCAGAGATAAAGAACAAAATTATTTGTTGCATTCTATGTTTATGTGGAAAGCATTAATGGTGGAAAGTTGTTTTAAAGTCACCGAAGATCCATTATTCACACATTTACATTTGAGTTCAAGCCTTTGGAGAGAAAAAGAGATCAAAGTAATTTGTGTTGAAAGATTGAAGTTGGTTTACCAATGAATAAGTGTGAAAGTTGTTGCGGAACCCTAGTTTGGTCGAGATGATTCAGAAACCCTTGGAAACATATTTGAGTGATTTACCAAGTAAGTAATAGCCACTCCAGTTGTGTTTGATGTTGCTGAAAGGAAGAGATACATATTTAAGAAGCATCCTTTCAAGTCAATCTTAGATGACCTAGAAGGAGTATTCTCCAGGACTCCAATGGGAGTTATTCACGTAGAGGACATATGCACATACATTTATTACAAGAAGGAACCTATTGGATTAGATAGGATTAGGTCACACTTAGAATCTATGATGAAACCAAATATGACATTCCTAAATGAGTTTGCACACTTAGAAATAACCCTATTATTGAGTATGCGACTACATATGAGTTTTATGAATCCAAATGGATTAAGATTCTATTAAGCAGAATTAATGATGACTTGTTCTGGATAGGAGAAGTCCCTATTAGAATAACTATTGATCTCATTTTTGAGATGACTAGACTTCCTAATACCAGGGCCATTCTTCCCACTGGCAAGGATGTCAGGAAACTGGTGGAACCTGCTTGCAAATATTAGAGTGATAAGTGCGACATGACCATAGAGCCAATTGAAGAGAAGGATATCAAGCTTATGGCAATGATATTGGGTTATAAGTTTCAGCATGCAAATAGGGTGAATAGTGTATTCACAACCACTATTTTAGTAGCCATCAGAATTGTGAATGAAAACAGAGAGTTCAACTTGTGTGAGATCTTGTGTGCACAATTGATGGATAATATCAGGGCTATCAAACATGATAAGAGAAAAGTGTTTAGGTTTAGGTCACTTATCATCTATATGTACTTTCATATAGTCAGTAAAGTCTCTGATCTATACCTTGATAATAGTCTGCCTACGATGCCACAAATCTCATTCAAGGCATCAACTGATAGTACCTTGAAGGATTTCATAGACTTGGAGATAAAGACATTTAGAATAAAAATGTAGAGAAGGTATAGGATACCTAAGAGCATAATGGAAAAGTACAATGATAGCATTTGTTTCATAGTGGAGATAGATATCACTTGCATGGAAGATGTAGAGCCAAGAACTAAGTGGATTCATCCACTTGGTTATGAAGTGGAGGAACACATTCTAGAAGCCTATGCACAAGTCTTATTATCTACACCCAAGGATCCTAATGAACCAAGATGGGGTACCTATGAGGAGAAAACAAGACAAGTAGATTTAGTTATATACAATGCATCTACCAAAAGAAAATCATCAAAGATCACCTATGAGATACTAAAAATAAATGGTGTCACTCAAGAAAACCTAGATAAGGCAAGGGAAGCCAAGATTGAAATGAAACTTGAGAGCGCACCCTCTTCTAAAGTTAAAACAAAGAAGATTGATGACCCTAAGGAGAAGAAGATAAATATGGAAGAAAACACTCCTCCGCCCACACCTACTATTGATCTGGAGTCCACTCCATCTCCTGAGCCAAGCAAGATACCTAAGAGGAAGAAATAGACTGTCACAAGCCATCCATCTTCTAGATCGACAAGAAGCCAAGGCATAAAATCTCAAGCACCTCCCGAGGTAGGATTCATACTAAATCTTGAAGTATTGTGAACAAGAGTGGTAGATGAAGGAATGATTGATCAAATTGCTAAGTTTTATGATAAATATCATGAGATAGACAAATCTAAGATCCATAGCATGATAATCAGACATATGATTAAGTTCAAGAAGTCAGTCTTGGAACTTAAGATAGTAGTTCCTAACCAAGTATGGAATATACTTGATTCATTGAAGAGACAAGCAATAGAAGAAGACTTCAAAATAAGGGAAAAGACTTTAGATGATAACCTTCCAGTATGTTCAGTTGAGGAGAAAACACTATTGTTGGAACTGGTGAAGCCTCACCTTAGAACCAGGCTAAGAACCTTGCATATCATGAATAAGGACTATGAGTTGATTGCAAAGGAAACTGAAAAAGCATTTGAGAAGGTATTTTTGGAACAATACATGCATCCATCATCTGCACCTACAACTCAAGTTCCCTTTGAGCAAGTAAAAGTAGTTGAGATCCCAAATGTACCTATGATAGGTCCATAGGATTCTGCACCTATGCCTAAAGCCAAGGAGGATACAATTATGATAGATAATGTAGAAATATCCATGGCAATGATAGATAAGGACTTGGATAAGTTTGAGGAAGCATTTGTGAGTACCGAAGAAGTAGAAATTCTATGCCCTGACAATTCTCTCAAGTAGAAAGAAGTGCAAATTGAAGATATAACTGGACAAGAAGAAGAAGAGGAGAAAGAAAAAGAAAAGGAGAAAGAAGAAGAAGAGAAGGAAGATGAACCTATAGAAGAAACCTTTGTTGGAATTCTAGTGAAGGTTAAGAATGAAACCATGGATAGTGCACTCATCACTCCCAAGCCATCATCATCATTGTTGTCAAGTTTGACCCTAGACACAACAAGTCTAGATTAATGGGGAGAAGAAGACTTGATAAAGATTAGTGTGTTAGCAATGGAGAAAGCGAAGGAGAAACAAGTAATGAGGAATCCATTGTTTGTTGAATCAGTCAACATTCTGAATAGCTTACTGCCTAAAGATAAGAAAGTGTCTAGTTTACATTCAATGGATGATGTCAACACCATCATGACATGTTTTAAAACAAATTTCTCAAGTCTTGAGGAATCAACATCCAAGATAGAAGAAGAAAAATATCTTATGAAGAGGCTGAATGAATTGACAGGTAAATTTTCACTTGACCTTAGTTCTTTAAAGGTTGGTCAAGCTTTCCTGAAAGACTTAGCAACTAAAGGAAGAAAGACAATAGCTGATTGTATGGATAAGGACAAACTAATTGCAGACCTCTCAAAGAAGATTTAGGAAGTTGAATCAATGATGGAAGTAGTAAGGAAATCAATGGAAGATCCCTCCACAAATTTAAACATGTGCAATAATGTCTATAAAGGTCAGTTAGATAAAATTGAGAAGGTAGAAAAAGAAATGGCCAAAATAAGGGCTAGGCAAACTCAATTAAGGAATGCACTTGCACCTTCTTTAGATGTGTTGAATTAGAATATCAAGGAGATTGATGCCATGATGGCAACATATGATCAAGGTCCGAGTTCAGAGTTGGAGAAGTTGGAGAAGTTAACTTATGCACTATGGGCCCATCTCCAAAAAATAGATACACTGAAGGCATTTTGGCAACAAGAAATTGCAAACCTTCAGATTCAATACCTGGATGTACTCACTATGTAAGTACTTGTAGAATCATTTTTGAGCACCTTTGTCATTAATGTCAAAGGGGGAGTAGAATAATATGGAGTAATAGAGGAGTAGAGAAATGTGGACCAATGTATATGATGTAAAGGGGAGTAGAGTATATAGTAGAAGGGAGATATAAGATAGAGTATATATTAGAAAGTTTTTGTGTAAGATACAGTTTAGTAACTTTGCCATATTCCTTTGTTGCAATTAATGAAAAATGGGGAGATTGTTGGTGTAGACACACAAAATTGGACAAGTGCTTTTAAATTGCAAAAATCATTAAATGGATCAAAATCATCAAAATGCATTAAAGTGGATCAAATCAATTAAAAATGGACATAATTAAATAAAGTTGGACAAAATCAATTAAAGCAAAGGAAAAATCAAATAAGGAGGTTAAATAATTAAATGAAACCTTAAAGGGGTGAAAAACACTACATAATTGATTTTAATCAATTAAGTGTATAGTTGTTTAAATCAAAAATCAAAATGAACCTATTACCCTTACATGGCTAAATTTAATTAATTAATTAAATTTAATAATTCCTAATTTCTTTCAACAAAGTTGAGCAACCAATGAAAATTGAGGACAAAAAGACATAAATCACTCAAACCTTTAAAGTGTCCAAAGCTTTGAGACCATTTAATTGTCCCCTCATTGTCCCCCCATTTATGAACAAAGCAAAGTATTTGACTCAACCTAAGGTAAATCATGATTACTTCACTCCACCCCCTACCCTTGGGAAATTACTATAAATATGAAGCATTTTGAGAGCAATTATCATCTTAGAACTTCATTTGCAAAACATTGTTACTATAGGCAATTGAGAGCATTCTAAGAGCAATTAAGAGCATTTAGAGCAATTATCATTGTAATTTTGTCAAATTGAGCTAGATTAAGCATTGAATGAGTATTGTAGAAGCATAGTAGAAGCATAATTTCTCATTTGAGAAGTGTCACTAGTGAGGATTTGAGCTGAGAGCTTCATTTACCACCTCTTTCTAGAGAACCATGAGATGTTATAGATTATAGTTTCAATTCTAATTAGATTTGCATTGTATTTAGTTTCAATTTTTTCTATTAGATCTTAATTTCATGAAGGTGATATTCATCATCACACAAATGGCACCCACCATGGGGCTCTAAGCCTCATTTTATCATTTTCATCATAAATTGCATGCTTGCATTTTCTATTTTCCATGAAAATCTTGCAAGAAATTGGTGAAGTCACGCTTACATGAGATCTGTTCACGCCTGCAGTCATTTTACTGCCACTTACAATCTTTGTACTGACACCTGTTATCTGGAGGTTCACACCTGGCACACGACTTTGATCCAACATTAATTCCTACACAATCGCTTGCTTATCATAAGCTCACACCTATGAGATAAATGCACTCAGCCTTTGGATCTTAAAGTCATGCCTGTGACTCACGGAGTATCGCTTTGATAAATTTTGTTGTCGCCTGAGTTAAAGCTTTGCCTTGCACTTTTCAATAATAATCACGCTTTGAATATTTATAATTCTGCTTAGGATTATTAAAGTGTCACTTTGCAATAATCATTTTCTACAATTTTTAGTTCTGTTCACACTTTGGAATAAACTATTTACGCTTGTGTAATTTTTAGTATCGCCTATGGCACTGTAGAGTGTCGCTTTCTATCAGTAAAGTTACACCTACTAATAGTTTGTTCCTGCCTATTAGCTGGACAATGTCACCTGCTACCTGTTGTCTTTATTTACTCTTTAATTGATTAAATCATCTATCTAACTCCTTGTTTGTGTGATTTAACAGTAAATGAGCAACCATAGAAAGGTGCAGAAGCCTGGAAGTAGATTCAACCAAGAAGGAAAGACACTAGCAAGGAAGATCAAGAAAGAAAACATAACACACATCAAAGCTGTCCTTGAGTCTACACAAGACAAAGATAACTAGGTATTCCAACACTACCTTAAAATTGTTGAAGCATACAAATCAAAGTTTGTCTCTCTAAATTGGATTTTTAGTCCTTAGATCAATTTTTCTTTAGAAATTTGCAAATAAGCTTTTAAAATTCATACATAAGAATTGCTTCTTCAATTTTTGATTTTGGTTTCCCCTCATAGTGTTTGTTAGTGTTGACTAACTTGTTGGTGGACAAACACATTTGGAGGAGTCTATTGCTAAGGTGAGTGAAAAAATAATGACAAAACCTTTCAAAAATGCCCCTAGCTTAGGCTAGCTACAAAGGAAAGGTATTCTTCTATTCAAGCTTGCACTTGATTAAATTGCGACATTATTTTTGAACATAGCTTAATTAAAATGGGAAATGAACCAAACACTTCAATTTTAAGAATCTCCTTGTTAAGAGATTGGGAAAGAAAAAACTTGTGTTTGAGTGTTTGGAACAAAGAAAGACAATAGGGATATGGTCTTCACTTTTTAAGTGAATCAAACTCCCAAACTTGTCAGCCTAAGTTCACTTCTTGTTTTCAATATACATGCTAGCTAAAATAGAGACTTAGTGGGCTCGCCTCCTGAGTTTTCCTTAACAAGGCCGGTGAGAGGGATAGCCCAAAGTGGGATACACTCACTTTTGCCACGGGGATCCAACCCACTATAAAATGAAACACATACATCCTTAATGGGGTGTGTGACAAACAGATCTTGAATTATTCAAATTTCCTCTAGTAATCCTCATGGATTGCACAAAATCATACCTTGGTGCATGTGGGAAACCCCTTAACATACTTGGGGGATGAAAATTTAAGATCTATTTGAACGGAATCCATAATAAATCCTGAATAAAATAGCAAGGCCACCTTTTAGAGCCATGTTTACAAGCCAAAATTGACTTTAGGTAGGCTGTTTGGAATTCTTTCTTGTGTTATACTTGTGAAAAACATTGGAGAATATACACACTAGAGTGTTTTTAGGGACATGATGAAAAATTGATGTGCGTGTTACGATTTCTTTTTATTTTCAAACAAAGAAATTTCAAAAGACTAATCTTAAACATTTAAAAAATTCAAAATCTTACAACCTGGTCAGAGAAGTGCCACCTGTGCACAAAATAACCCCGCCTATCAGAGGCTCAGTCACACCTGTAAATTGTGTGAAAACATGTAGACATAGTAAAGTCATGCTGAGAAGGTATTGAAACACACCTAGTAAAACTAGACAATCGCCTATCAATAGGAAAGTGTCACCTGCATCCCTGTAGAGTGTCACCTAATAATATACCAGTACATGTGTATGCTAAATTCAGTCACGCCTATGATCAGTTTAGTGACACCCAAAAATTGAAAAGGGCAAACAAAGAGTACTTGCAAGAGGGGTAAGAAAAATTTGATCATATATTTGAGTACCCTTTTCCGTGCTCTTACTTTTGCAACTTTCAGTTTAGTCAAAAATCCTGTTCTATACCATTTTTGCAAATTTTACAAGGATTAGACCCCGGGCAATGCTGATTCTTATTTTCCAAGGTTCATGCCTACTTTTACTAGATCATATTACATCAAGCAAACCTTGCAAGTAGATGGGACCTATTTGAGTCAAGAGCTCCCTTATCCAGGAGACAAGTCTACCACTCCAAGAGTACCCCAAAAATCACTCGAACAAGAAGGGGAGGACAACATGATGTACTATGGTAGTTTGGGTGGTAAAGGAAATAGTGGCATTGATGCCAATAACCAAGGTGATGCCAATAATGGGGGCATTGACATAAATAACCAAGGCAATACCAATGGTGGAGAGGTGGACCAAAATACCCAAGGGATTGACAACACTTACAATAGAATTAACACTGAAGCAATGACAGAAGATGCCATGGATGAAAAGGTTAGTGAGGCTATCCAATGTCCCTATTTCTGAAAGCTCATGGAGAAGGAAATGGATAGGGATATAGAAAAGTACTTTATGGACTTAGCACAGAAAGGCCTCAAGCTTCCCTGTGACTACGATGTTAACCAACTCAAACCACCAAAAGTTGAAGAGAGTACCTTAGACATCATGAACAAGTAGTTCAAGATTTTTCAAATGCAATTGGACACCATTAAGCAAAGTGGGGCTCCCGAGCCTTTCTCCATAGAAGCATTGTGTCCATTCCCATTTGATAAAAGCTTGGTTATGGTGCCATTCCCAATCAATGTAGTGTTTCCCAAATACAACAAGTATGAAGGAACGTCGGATCCCCAGGATCACTTACGTGAGTTTTGTGCCTTGAGCTTAGAGTTCATGCATGATACAACCTATTTAATGAGACTATTCCCATGAAGCTTAGGAGGCATGGCTATGGAGTGGTTTTCTAAACTACCCTCTGACATTAAGACCTTCGAGGAGCTAGCTTCAAAATTTGTGGCCCATTACTCATATAACATCAAACATGAGGTCACAATGATAAAATTATGTAACACTAAACAAAAGGAGGGAGAAGCATTCCTCACTTTTCTACAAAGATGGAGGAAATTTTTTGCAAGATATCCTAGGAGCATGCTTGAAAAGGAGAAGATGGATATCTTCATAAACAGTTTAAGCAATGAGATGAACTACTGATTACGAATGCAATGTCCCAAAACATTCTAGGATCTGATTGAAAATGGAGTGACAATGAAGGAAGTGTTGGTCAAGAGTGGAGAACTAAAATTGTATAAAGATAATAAGAACAACTCCAACAACAATAACTCCAATAATGGAAACAATCAGAAGAATAATTGGTTCAATAGTAATAGTCGGTATAAGAAAAACAATAAGGGAATCATTAATGATGGGGTGGTGGATTATAGCAACTTGAAGGTGGTCCCATTTGCTCTTACAAGGACACCTAATCAGGTGAATAATGCTAATCAGACCTCCAATACACCTTCCAACAACAACAATGAAAACAATGGCAACCAAGGAAATAATTCAAGGAATAATAAATTTGATAAATATTTGGTGCCAACTCCTCAAAGGAACTTCACACCCTTGGGTGAGCCCCTTGAAAAGGCATTAAAGACTCTCATGGCTAATAATATCATTACCTTACCCAACATTCAACCTTATGAGCCAAACAACAAGCCTAGTTGGTGGAGTGCCAATAGCCATTGTGAGTACCACAGAATTCAAGGGCACACAACAAATGAATGCTTGCAACTAAAGAATATAGTGCAAGATTTAATTGATGGTGGCACGATCACCATTGATGGACCTCAAAGAAATGAAGACCATACAACATTCAAACAACCTTTCTACAAACATGAGAAAGGGGAGTCATCTAATGGCAAGAAACAAAGCACCAATAACATTAACTTTGTGCCACCTTATGATAACATTGTGAATGCTACAATAATCAAGGAACAGCCCCAAAAAGAGACATCAAATGTTATTACAAGAGGGAAGACTTCAAGGATGGCCCTACAAGGGGTTGCTCCTAAAGTTATTAGCACTCTGCAGTCCAACATTGTGATCAAGCAACCTTCTACAGCAGCAAAACCTTATAGCTTGGTTGATCAATTGCAAAGAACTCTAGTGCAAATCTCTATCTTGGAGCTATTGAAGTTATCCCCTAATCATAAGGAAATTTTAGAAAAAGCTCTAGTAGAGATGAATGTTCCTACTAACTTAGAAGAGGGAAAGTTCCAAAACATGGTAGGTCATCTCGTAGCACCTCATTGCCTCTCATTTTCTGACCAAGATGACATGTCTATAACCCATCCTCAAAATCTACCATTGCATATAGAGGTCTTAATAGGAAGGCATAGAGTCAAAAGAGCCCTCATTGATGGAGGAGATGGCCTTAACATTTGCACATTAAGTCTTGTTAAATCCTTAGGGTTATCCAAGTCTTGCATTGAACCTACAAAATAAATCACCATCAAGGCTTATGATGAAGTTGAGAGGGCCTCTAAAGGCATGATCATATTGCCCATTCAAGTGGGACCTGTCAAGAAGGACACCAATTGCCAAGTATTGGACATGAAGTTAACTTATAATATTTTTTTGGGGAGACCATGGATCCACGAGATGCAAGCAGTCCCATCCATGTACCACCAATGCATCAAATTTCCATACATGGGTGAAGAAATCACGTTTGGAGGGGACCCAAACCCATTCCAATATTGCAATGCACTCAAACCCCTTAATGAGCTATTTATTCCACATAATCGGGAAGGAATCATTCAAAGAGCCACCATTGAAGACACCAAAATGGATGATCCTATCATAACATTAAAGGGGACTCAAAACCCTCCTCAAGCTAGCTCAATGACATAAACTAAGGGAAAGGAAAAGATGAGCTACAAGGGTCCAATTACAAATGAGGGTTCAAATCAAGTGCCTAAATTAGAGATAGTGCCTTACAAACCTACTAGAGAAGAAAAAGATGAAGCTAAAAAGAAAAAATACAAGAAAATGGATGAGATGATGGAGGCATTTGATAAACAATGCAAAATTAGTTCAAAGGGAGTAGGGGAATACTCCATTTCCCTATTCGACATGCCCACATCTCTAAGGACACATGGCAAACCATCAAGAGAACACTTGCCTCATAAGTACAACTCTTACTTCATAAGAGAAAGTGACAAAGCAACATTCAACAAGGAAGAGGATGAAGTCCTTCAATGGCTTTACCATGATGAAGAAGATACCTCAAACATTCCCATGGAAAGAATCCAGCATGCTAAAATACAAACCGAGCAATATGGGAAAGGGTTTGAAATAATGTAGAAGATGGGATACAAGGAAAGAGGCCCCTTAGGCCAAAGGAATAGAGGCTTACTAGAACCCATTGAACCTACTTGGAGGGAAAAACAAGAAAGATTCGGAGTAGGTTACCAATACAAAGGTGAAAGCTCCAGCCCAATGCAATATTTCTATCCTCAAGTAAATGCCTTAGAATCTAATGGAGATAGTGATGACTCCTAGGATTATGAGTGGGACATCCTATCTGATGAATCATGTCAAGAAAAAGAAGTAGTCACAATACACATGTATGCAAAGATCCCAAGGAAAGAAACTCAAGTCAATGAAGAGCCTAATATACAAGGTCTTAACATAGGACAAGCACATACAAGTCCACCATGGATAGATACATTTTGGATGCCTTCAAAGGAGGGAGATTCAAATGTTAGTTTTAATCTACTCATGGCTTTTCCCACGCTATTTCCTATAGAAGTCGACAAGGACTCAAGTGAAGGGGATTTCGACCCTTCTTCCATGGACTGTCTTGAGGAAGCACACATCATAGATCTAAATGATACAATGTATGAACCCTCAAATGAAGTCATGTCCATAAACCAAGTTGATGAAAAATTGCCCAATGAAACCTTATCCTTAATAAATCCCCATCTTATTGATTGGGACCAAACTGAGCCAAGTGACCTACTTTACTTCTCGAATGACCAAGTAGCAAACTGATACCTTAATGCGGTTGAGCCCTCTTTCACCAAGGAATTCAAACCAAACATGATAAAAGTAGCGAGGGTTCAATCTCTTAGTCAAAAGCAAAAAATGAAAAAAAATAAGAAAAAGAAAAGTTCTAATGCTGAAAACCATTATGTGGCAGCATTAGAACTAAAAAAAATAAAGATAAAAGATGTTTCCTTTGGTGAAAACCCAATTGTAGCATCAAAGGAAGAGAGATTGGATACTCTACCAGAGCATGAGGAAGAAAGGTCACCTATACTCATAGAGCCGACATAAAAGGTTAACATTGGTACGGAAGTGGATCCAAAATTTATACACTTGGCAACATCACTCACACCTCTAGAAAGAGAGGACTTCATCAAATTTTTCCAAGAGCAACAAGTAAACTTTGCATGGTCATATGTTGACATGCTCGGGTTAGATCCTGAATTTATAATGCATCATCTAAATGTTAGACCAGGGGTTAAGCCCATTAAGAAAAAGTTGAAGAAGATGCACCCACACATAGCTCTTTTAGTCAAGGCAAAGTTAGAAAAATTGTTGAAAGTAGGATTCATAAGGGCAATAGCTTATGCTGAATGGATATCTAACATTGTACTAGTCATAAAACATGACAAATCCATTCAAGTATGCACGAAGTTTTGAGATCTCAATCTTGCTTGTCCTAAGGATGATTTTCCACTTCTGAGCATTGATACAATAGTTGACTTGACAATGGGTCATTCCGTGTACTCCCTAATGGATGGTTTCAGTGAGTATAATCAGATTAAAATTGCACTTGAAGACCAGGAGAAAACTACCTTTACTTTCCATTGGGGCACTTTTTGTTGGAATGTCATGTCCTTTGGCCTTAAGAATGCTAGAGCTACATATCATAGAGCCATGACAACTATCTTCCATGACATGATGCATACATTCTTAGAAGATTATGTGGATGATATATTGGCAAAATCCCACAAAAGAGAAGAACACCTCCAAATTTTGAAAAAGATATTCATTAGGTTGGAGTAGTTCAAAGTCAGATTAAACCCAAAGAAATGTGCCTTTGGTGTCCAATCCGGCAAGCTATTAGGCTATATAGTTTCCTCCAGAGGAATTGAAGTGGACCTAGAGAAAGTACAAGCCATAATGGATATGGAGATACTGTAATACCCCAAAAATGGGCTATAAGTTCATTAATCTCCTACATCTTCAATTCGAATGAAATCGACATCAAAGTCCTAATCTAAGGCACATCTAAACATCATCGAATCATAATTGATTATCTTAAATTCTGCATCGAGGAATATTCCTAACAATATTTCTAAATTATCTTAATTATCTTTAATTTAATGATTATTTGGCGATAAATCACATTTATCCTAAGTTTGATTAATTGAATATTTTCATATTTAATTAATTAGATTTAATATTTGCCACTTAATTGTTTAATTAAATTTAATTCTATCTATTATTAATTATGTTATTTAATTTTGACAATAAATCCAATATTCCTATCTTTAATTGATTAAATTCTTATTTAATTAATTAAAGCATGTTGTCATTATTTAATAATATAATTTTTAATAAAAGTTTGATAAAATAGTTAATTAACCCATAAATTAATTATTTTATTTCAAAAATCAGTTAAGTTGAGCATAAATCACTTTATTATTAAATTAATTCATAATTAAAACATGCACAATCATAAAAGTAGACAACTGTCAATTATCAATTAAAGCTAAACTCTATTTTGAGTTAAAGCTTAGCTTTTGCATATTTTTGTGACTTAATTATCTGTTATTATCAGATAACTCAAAAATCAAGCTGAGTTATTTGAGTGATTTATGGCTTTTTATCCATGCACCTCCAAAGCCCTGGATTTCTATAAATTAAAGGCTTAGCTCTTCACAAAGCATCTCATATTTTTGCACAATCACGCTGGAGAATTGAAGGATGAGGAATCAACTTGCAAATTCAAAGCTTTGTGAGATCAATTTCAATTGCATAGTTTTTATATCTTAGCATAGAATTTCATAATTTTTATATCATTGTTAGAATCTTCATTGTTAGATCATTTAGCATTCATTTCATATCAGTTTTCAATAGCATTCATAGCATATCAGTTTATCATTCTTATTGCATAGAAAATATCAAAAATATAGATTAATTGCATTCAATTTCATATCCATCTTTTGCATTCAAATTCTTCATTTAGGTGTCGTCTAGGTCACTGATCTCGATTACAATTTGAGAACATTAATCTTGCACCTATTAGAAGGCAGTAAATCACTTGGTTAGATAGTTTTCAATTTTGCACAATTTTGATTATCACTAACCTCTAATGTTTTACTGAGTGTTGTGTCTATAGATCAGGTACAATTTTCAGACACACAGATACCAAAGAACATCAGCCAAATGAGATCCTTACAAGGCAAAATACAATCTATAAGAAGGTTTATTTCTCAATTGGCCAAAAAATGTCATTCCTTCACCAGGTTGCTACATAAGGATACTATATTCATGTGGGATGCCAAATGTGATCAAGGTTTCACATTGTTGAAGACCTACTTGATAAATCCGCCTATTCTCATGCCACCAATCAAGGGAAAAGCATTTCTTTTATACATATCTGCTACTGAAAGATCCCTAGGAGTACTTTTGGTGCAAGAGGATGAACAAGGAAAGGAAAGAGCTATCTACTATTTGAGTAGGACATTGATCAAATACAAACTTAACTACACATTCATGGAAAGAGCTTTCCTAGCAGTTGTGTTCGCATCTCAAAAGTTGAGACATTATATGTTGATGCATAAGGTCAAGATAATTTCCAAAATTGATCCTCTCAAGTATTTGTTAAGTAAAACTGCCTTAACAGGTAGGATAGCCAAGTGGGTTATGATATTGAGTGAATTTGACATTGAGTATGTCGATAGAAAGGCAATAAAAGGGCAAGTGATAGTAGATCACTTAGCTGAAAACCCCATGACTTCTACACAAACTATCCAAGTGGAATTTTTAGATTCTGCCATTGTAAACATAGAAGCAAAAATGTGGAAGTTATACTTTGATGGCTCCTATACTCAAGGAGGTTCCGGGGCTAGCATACTATTGGTCACTCCTCAAGGTTACAGCATTCCTAAGTCTTACAAACTCTTGTTTCCATGCACAAATAATATAGTGGAATATGAGGCACTAGTCATATGCATCAAAATGGCCTTAGAGTGAAACATCACGGAGCTACAAATTTATGGAGATTCTCAACTTATCATCAATCAAGTCAACAATGAATATAACACTAAAGATGAAAAGTTGATGCCATATAAGACCATGATTGATGGATGGAAGAAGTACTTTTCCTTGATCACTTTTGAGTAGATTCCTAGAGAGAAAAATAGAGCAACTGATGCCATGGCCACCTTGGCTTCCTTATTACAAAAATCGGATCAAAATGAGAAGTACGAGTTCCTAGTGGAAGAGTTGGTGAAATCGACATTCAACCTTCCCAAAACCAAAATTGTTGTCCTATTACATAGACATGACTCCCCTTAGTACGGCCCTATATATGCATATCTCAAAAACCAAGTGCTACCATTAGACCAAACCCGAGCTCAAAAATGAAACTTTAAATGCCAATCATCCCGTTACATAATCCTCTCTAAAACATTGTATCGTAAGGGTCTTGACGGGATGTTACTTAGGTGTCTAGAAGAAGAAGAGTTTAGATTAGCTTTGCACAAAGTTCACAAAGGCATTTGTGGGTCACACGCAAGCGGGTTAAATCTAGCTAAGAAAATCCTTCGCTTAGGGTATTTCTAGAAGACATTAGAAAAAGATGCTTGCCACTTTGTGCGGATATGTAGCAAATGTCAATATCATGGCAACATGATACATGCACCGGCATAGGAATTACACCCATTTGTTACACCTTGGCCTTTCTATCAATGGGGGTTTGATCTAATTAGCGTCATATACCCACCTTTTTCAAATGGGCACAAATATATCATAATAGTAATAGAATATTTCACTAAGTGGGTCAAAGTGATTCCTTTGATCACGACCACTGATAAGAAAATTTCCATGTTCATCTTGAACCACATCATTTGCAGATATGGCATTCCTCACGCCATCATAACAGATAATGGAAAACAATTTAAAAAAAAGGACGTGGATGAACTTTGTGCTACATTTCATATCACTCACCACTCCTCATAAATTTATTACCCTTAGGGAAATGGGCAAGCCAAAGCCACAAAAAAGAATATCTTGAAAATTTTGAAGAGGTCGGTCAATAAATCAGGAAGGGATTGGCATGTACAAATTAATCTAGCATTATGGGCCTATAGAACAAGCATTCAGACACCTACGAGAGCCACACCATTTTCATTAGTCTATGGTGCCAAAGCAATTCTACCATTAGAGGTTGAAATCCCATCTCTATGAGTTTCATTACAAGGATTGATCACTAATGAGGACTATAGAGTCACTAGACTTCAACAATTGGAGTTACTTGAAGAACACCAAACTCAAGCTTATGAGCACCTGAAAGTGTACCAAAATAGAATCTCGAGGAACTATAATAAACATATCAAACTGAGAGTCTTTCAAGTAGGAGACTTAGTGTTGAGAGAGAACCCAAAGAATCAGGTTGAGAGAGAGAAGAAAGGTAAATGGGAGGCTAATTGGCTTGACCCATTCATCATAGTGTCTTCATTTGGCACATGAACCTATAAGTTCAGATTATGAAGGAGAGGAACTCCAAGAACCCATCAACAACATTCATCTCAAAAGGTTCTACACATGAGGTAGATGAAAGAGTCTAAAGAGTATTAGATGAGGAGCATCATATTTATGGCACATAGTCAAAGAGGTCTTGAAAAAAATAGAAAAAAAATGGGCTATAAGTTCTTTAACTTCCTATATCAACATATCGAACGAAATCAACATCAAAGTCCTAATCTAAGGCACATCTAAACATCATCGAATCATAATTGATTATCTTAAATTCTACATCGGGGAATATTCTTAGTAATATTCTTAATGATCATAATTATCTTTAATTTTATAATTATTTGGCAATAAATCACATTTATCCTAAAGTTTGATTAATTGAATATTTTCATATTTAATTAATTAGATTTAATATCTTGCCACTTAATTGTGTAATTAAATTTAATTCTATCTATTATTAATTGTATTATTTAATTTTGACAATAAATCCAAATATCCTATGAATAATTGATTAAATTTTTATTTAATTAATTAAAGCAAGTTGTCATTATTTAATAATATAGTTTTTAATAAAAATTTGATTAAATAATTGATTAACCCATAAATCAATTGTTTTATTTTTAAAAGCAGTTAAGTTGGAAATAAATCACTTTATTATTAAATTAATTCATAAATAAAACATGCACAATCATAAAAGCAGACAACTATCAATTATCAATTAAAGCTAAACTCTATTTTGAGTTAAAACTTAGCTTTTGCATATTTTTGTGAGTTAATTATCTTTTATTTAAAAATAACTCAAAAATCAACCTGAGTTATTTGAGTGATTTATGGCTTTTTTTTCATTCACCTCCAAAGCCTTGGATTTCTATAAAAACAAGGCTCATCTCTTCATAATTCATCTCTCAAATCTACAGGATCTCTCAAATTTGCATCCAAGCATCTCATAATTTTGCAAGCTTACTTTGCCAAAGTCATCCAAAAATTTGCACAATCACGCTGGAGAATTGGAATTGAGAGAATCAAAGCTCTTGCGAATCAACATCTTTATGAGATTAATCTTTTTTTTTCATATCATTCTTAGATAGTTTCATATCAAGTTTATCATTCTTATTGCATAGAAAATATCAAAAATATAGATTAATTACATTCAATCTCATATCTAGATCAATTTCATTCAAATCCTTCATTTAGGTGTCGTCTAGGTCACTGATCTCGATTACAATCTGAGAACATCAATCTCGCACCTATTAGAAGGCAGTAAATCACTTGGTTAGATAGTTTTCAATTTTGCATGATTTTGATTATCACTAACCTCTAATGTTTTACTGAGTGTTGTGTCTACAGATCAGGTACAATTTTCACACACACATTTCTAGCACCCACCGTGGGACAACCCACCTTTGCATGCTGGTTTTGATTTTTTTGGGGAGCTAAAACCCCAAAGTTTCAAAGATTTAATTTTATCTCCCAAACGGCTTGGATTTTTGGTCTGAAATTTTTTTTGCAGATTGATGACATATCAAGGAAGCTTTAATAAAACATTCAAAATTTTCTAAAATGCTTTAAATTTTTAATAATTTTTTTTCAATTTTTCATAAAAAATTAATTTTCAGTGTAAATAAGAATATTTTTTGAAAATTTTTACATTTTCAGAAAAATCTTCAAATTCTATAGGGGGTCTATTCTTTGTATTTTAAATTTGGATGCAATTTAGTAGCTCAAATAGTCAATTTACAAAAACTAGTCTGTTTTGATAAAATGGGTCTCTAGGGCACAAATGTAGAGATTTTTCTAAAATTTTTGCATTTTTGGAAAGCTCTCTATTTTTTATTAGGGGTCTCTATTCTAAATTTCTATTTTTGTGGCCAAAATCATATCAAAAAAATTAGATCTTGTTGACTAGGTCAAATGCAGTGGAAAAAAATTAAAATTTTATGATGGGTATGCACTTATTTTTCATATGATTCAATGCATGATATGAGTTGTCATTTGGATTAATTTCTGGTTATTATTGCTCCTAACAATTGATTTTTAGATCTAACCCTAGGGTTTTCATAAGTTGAATATACCTTGCATATCTTGTTGGCTTGTTGGCTTGTTGGAGAGTTCGTAGCTTGGTTGCATAGTAAAGCTCAACAAAAATTGCTAAAAATCAGGTAGAATCTACTAAGCGCGTTGCAAGGATCACGAGGTATTCTCCTTATTCTGAAAACATTTTGATTTGGACTTAAAATAAATCTCTTATGTGTTTGGCTTGTGTGCATCTTTTCATGCTTTTGTCTATTTCTACACACTTGCATAATTGATACTAGGTTGTGACCCCTTAAGGATTCATTAAGTAGTCTTAGAATACTTGTGATTGATCTTGATTGCTATCTTGGGTTATTGGACTTGCTAATCCGTCAGCCCCTCATTTCCACCCCGTGGTTGCAATCTCAGCGTCATAAAGGGGAGGGGTCAACAGGACAGAAGCGTTAAGTGTTCCACTTGGCAACCCTTTTGTGCTTTTAGGAACTCACTTGTTTTCTAAGTTGGGGACTCATTTTCAGCTTGTGTGAGGTGTTAAGTGTTCCACCTTGTGGACTCATCTCATATTCGCTTTAAGTGTTAAGTGTTCCTCTTTCTGCTTTTTGGGTACTTTTGGTAGATTTGCTTTCGGGAATATATCTGTGCTCACATAGTAATTAGGCCCTATGAACACTATTCATGATTCTTGAGAGATTGGATTCCTAGCAAAATCCTTCCTTGACGACAGAATCCTTGTAGGTAGGGAGGATACTTAGTGCATTTCACATTCAACTTGGTTAGTGAGTCTTCTCTTATTGATCGACACATTCTCTCTCCGGAGAGGTTGATAGATCACGTGGGGTTGATATCACGAGCTTTGGTGAATCAAAATTGGTTAGTGCATCTTCTCTTATTGATTGATACATTCTCTCCCCGGAGAGGTTGATAGATCATGTGGAGTTGATATCACAGACCTTGGTGGAACAAAACTTTGTCTTAGCTTGTCGGATTAATCTGCTTGCTTTGTTTGGGTTAAAAGTGAAGAGGTGTCAAAACCTTGAATCTGGAGCCAAGTCCCCTTGTGGTATAAATCTGTGAGTCACCTTTAGAGAGGGTTAACCATAGCGGACAATCCCTTCAAAGGGAAAACTATGTTGATGGAACCTCAAGTGGTAATAGCCATTTTCGCCATGGTAGTGACAGCCGCTATATAAATGTCCTTGTGGAAGAAATCTCCATGGGTATGGTTCATTGTTGGGTTGTCAGATCTCCCTAGCAGCTCTTGAAGATTAAGTTCTCAGACTGTGTCAAAACACTGGTGCGCTGGGATTGGAGTTCACCCCTTTGAATCATAAAAGTTGCAGAGTCAAACCATTACTAAAAACCCTAAAGAGGCCAATTTTTCATTCTTAGGTATATGTGTTATTGCAAAACTTTTTAGAACATACACAATTAGTACTCTCAGGGATTAGCACAATTTGGTCACTTGATTGTTCATATGCAAGGTTGCTTTTGCCCTTGTTCATTGTTTTCAAACGTGCTTGGAATCACTTACTTGCTATTCTGTGTGCTTGTTTATCTACTTGGCTATTAAAAATGATCAAATCTGGTATAACCTTCAAAATCTAGATAGTACAATTTGCAAACAATCCAAAATTGAAGACCTTAAATTTTGCAAAAATTGACGTAAAATCTTTTCTGGAGTCAAAAGTCATTTCAGGAAGTCAAAAGTCGTACGAGTTTTGTCAAGTGTCGTTTCAGTATTGCCCATCTGTCGTATGATTGAGAACACAGTGTCGTACGAGTTTTCAAACCAACAAATTCAAGAAGTCAAAACCCTGTTAGCAACTGTCGTATGAGTTTTGTCAACTGTCGTTTCATTTCTACCCAACTATCGTATGAGTTTAGCAACTATCATTTCATAGACTACCCAGTGTCGTATGAGTCTGCAGAGTGTCATTTGGAAAAATTTGAGAGAGTTGTCAGAAATTGTCAAAATTGCCAGATACTTAGCTTTTTCAGCCTAATTCTAGAATCTGTTGAACAAATCACGGTGTCAAGAACAGAGCAGTAGCTATTGAGAATCAATACACATGTCTCAAAGAATCAGTAAATAAGAGGAAGAAGCTCTGATCACCGCTATAGTGAAACAGATACATGCTATGCAAGTCCAGCTTGACAAACTTGAGAAACAAAAGGAACCTAAAGAGTTCTCCATGGAAACTCTATGCTCTTTTCCATTTGATAAAGAATTGTACATGTCACCATGCCCTCAGACAAAATGTGAGCAACGTGACAACTCTTATGATACTTCTTCCACAGAGAGTGACACATCAAGCTTTGGAGACTATGATGACTATGATGATAGACAATGTAATGATACCTATGACACCTCTCTTCCTAAGAGTCCTCGTCGTGTGTTCCTACTTACTACAAATGGGCCATCACATTGGATAGATCATGATGGTGATCCATATGATTCTAATTTTGAAAGAGACTTTGATGGCTTTTGTGGACAATACCTTGATGATGATCCATCTACTACTGCTGAGGACTATAAAATGCATCGTGCTAGCTTGAAATGTCAATACTATAAGGATCTCTCCTCTAAGAACTCTCTTGCTGAAAATAAAGATTATCTTCTCAAGCAAGATCATGTTAATGTTGAACCTTTGTCTAGTGATGGTTCCCTTCCATCCCCTACTTCCTCCAATACCCGTACATTTCCTAAAGCTTCTGAGTCTTTCAAATCTTTCACAGAACCTTCATCCGACACAAGCCCTGATACTTTTCTTGTGGTTCCCTATAGTTATCCTCCAGGGCTACCTCTTCAAGAAATTCAAGCTAACCTTCACTTGGCCGCAAATACTTTCAATAATGATAAACCTAAAGAGCCTAAGCCTTTATGCGCTACAATGCCTACTTCAGTTGGTCCTTCACCATCTCTACAATAGTCTTCCATACCATTCCAACATGCTTGCTTGTCTTTAGAAGTGGCTCCATGTTAAGAGGACTCTAAAAATGATGAAGAAAAGAACATAAAGAGAGATCAAGATCAAGAACCCTCCATGTCATCCACTCATTTTTTTGATGTCTCTTATCTACCTTAGGGTTCTTTTGATCCTATAGACCATTTTTCATGCATTCCACCATGTCTTAAGTCTTCTCCTAAGCAAGATCAAGCTACTACTTACACTGTTGAGCTTATTGACAATCAAAATAACCTTACTACACTTGTGCTTTCCAAAGATGATACTTCCATTAAGGTTGTTAAAAATGGTGTTGTTACTTCCAATGTTGAGCCTATTGAAAATCAAGAGAAAAATTATACGCTTATGCTTTCCAAAGATCCTTGTCAAGATCAAAGTCTTCCATCTTCTTGTTCTACCACTCCATGTTCATTTCCACTTTCTACTCTTCCCGAGTCTTTGCAAGCTTTGAACAATCCTATCAAAGAATGTGCTCCTATTCAAGATGTCCATGATTCTATTGAAAATTCTAATGCTCACTCTAAAAATGTTGATATCCTTGGTTGTCATATAGATGTTGATGAACTTATTGATTATCCTTTTGCATCTTCCACTTCCATCCTTGGACCTCTTCCACCAATACTAAGGGCTTCATGTCTACCTTCCATCTTGGGTCCTTATGTCCCTTCACTTTCCCCTCCTAACTCTCTTAATTTTCCATCCATCTTAGGTCCTTACATACCTCCATCTCCTATCTTTCCTCAAGATCAACATAGATGCATACCCTTGAATACTTTTCATACACCCACCTATCTAAACCAGTCATATCCTCCTTCTTCCACAAGTCCCAAGTCTTTTGGAAGTAACTTGAATGTTCAATACAAGAAAAAGAAGCAATACAAGAATCCATCAAAAAAAGAAGATCACCATGTCTCCTCTAATAGACATGGAAACATAAAGTCAAAAGAGATATCTAAGAAAAAAACTACAAGACAAGTATGGGTTCCAAAATCCATCATTGAAGATATTCTCTCTAGATCATCAAAAGGAAATAAAAAGCCTATGGCTATATGGATTCCAAAGTCTCTCTTGAAAGAGTCTGGTGTTGAGCAAAAAGTGAAATTGACATTCAAGCTTCCAAAGGCTTCCACTTCATTTCCCTCCAAAAATATTATTTCATTCCATGCGCCTAAACCTCAACCTCTGCTATCCATTCACCATATTCTTTCACGTATTCCTTCATTCACATTTCCTCCACCCTCTCGCTACCCTTCAGGGTGTGTGTTTACGTTGATCTTGCCTTCCTTTCCACCTACCCTTTCACAATCCTTCCATGCATTATCCTTCTACCTTCTATCATTTTTCCTCATTTGCCTATTCCTCCTATCTTCCAACCTCACTCGCTTTACATAAAACCTTATCCTCCATTTTTCTCTTCCATCTCCCTTTCCCTATCAACATCTTTGAGCATATCATTTTGAATCCTTAGAATATCATGGTTTATCCTTTCAAGGAGCATTATCTAGCAAGCTTGCCTTCACCTAAAAAAAAAAAGGAAATGAAATTAAAAAAAAAAAATTGAAAATGTGCCCTGGTGAAAACCTGGAAACAGGCGCCTTGGTAGCAAAAAGTAAAGAGAAAAAAAATTTCATCCTAAGGTGAAAACCACTCCCTTGTGGCACCTTGGATAAGTACCATGATGAAAACCTGGCAATCAGGCATTATGCGTAGTTCTTCTACATATTTCATCTATTTCATCTTCTCTCTTTGATCTTGACAATGTTGATCTATACATGAACATTTGGTTATTTTGTGAGTTGTCTGATGATGATCTTGCTTTCAATCCCTTCCTATTTAGCCTTCATATTTATTTTCCTCCATTCATTTTCACTTGTCGCTATCCTTTTCCCCTTTGGTCTTGATCTAAGAAAGAAAGAGTAAAACACAGTGCTATGAAGCCTCTTGACATGTCTACTCCTTTGGACTGCATCCTTTCCTACTCTGGCATTACACTTTTGTGACTTATCCTATGCTGGCCTTTTATTGCTTGTCCAAATGCACTTTACATGACAATTTTTCCCTAGCTTGAGTATTCTTGAGGAGTTTTCCCTTGAGGATTTCTTCCCTTCATTCTCCTTCATTCTCTTGTCTTCCATCTCTTCCACCATCTTGCCAATCCCTCTTGTTCTCCACCTTGCTAGACATTGGGACTGCACGATATGATCTTGCTTGGGAGTTTGCAATGGAAAAAGATGCTATCAAGTATACCAAGTATCAGAACAAGTATCAGAACTAGTATCAGAACCAGTATCAGAACCAGTATCAGAACAAGTATCAAAACTAGTATCAGAACCAGTATCAGAACACGTATCAGAACCAATATCAGAACTAGTATCAGAAAAAGTATTGAAACAAGTATCAGAACTAGTATCAGTACCAGTATCAGAACAAGTATCAGAACCAGTATCAGAAAAAGTATTAGAATCAGTATTAGAACAAGTATCAGAACCAATATTAGAAAAAGTATTAGAATCAGTATCAAAATAAGTATCATAATCAGTATCAGATCAAGTATTAGAACTCCCACTGGGGGTACACCATTCACTTTAGTTTATGGGTCTGAAGCGGTACTGCCTATTGAGGTTGAAATCCTATCACTCAGAATCAGAATGCATGGACTTGTCACTGATGAAGACTACAGAGTGTCTAGGTTACAAGAACTTGAATTAGTAGATGAGCGCAGGCAAGCAGCCTATGATTATCTCAGAGTATATCAGAAGAGAATGTCTAGAGGCTAGAACAAGAAAGTCAGACATAGAGAATTTCAGGTTGGTGATCTAGTCTTGAGAGAAAATCCTAAAAATCAATCCCATCGAGAACGCAAGGGGAAGTTCAAACCCAATTGGCTGGGTCCCTTTGTTATCACTACTACTTTTGGCTCTGGTTCCTATCAACTCTCAATGATTGAAGGAGAACCACTTCGAGAACCAATCAACATTCTCCATTTGAATAAATTCTACGCCTAAGGCATTCAGTGCTTGGTTAAATATCCTGAAAAAATCCTAAAAATCAGAAAAAGTCCTAAAAAAAATGAACATCTTGGTGAAAACCTAGCAATAGGTGCCTTGATGATTCACAAAAAAAATCAAAAAATATAAAAAATTGAAAAAAATTGAAAAAAATAAAAAATATAAAAAAAATGAAAAAATACAAAAAAATGAAAAAGAAGAAAAAGTGCCTTGGTGAAAACCTGGAAACGGTGCCTTGGTAGCAAAAATAGAATCTCTGCCAAGATGGTGAAAACCCAGCAAACGGGCGCCACTTGTTCAAAACGCTCCATCTATCAGCACAAACTTGGTCTTTCCTAGCTTTCAGTCTTGCTTTAGTTTGTACATATCTCCCGGTTTGTTTCAACATTTTTAGTTTTCAATAAGTCGGTCTATACACCAACCAGCTCAAGTGTCTATATTCTATCAATGTTTAACACTTGGGGGCAATCAATGTCATATCCTATGGTCTCCCATGTATCTTAGATGGATCATATCTAGTCAAAGTCCTTTGAAGCTTCATGTGAGTCAGTTAGTCAGTCTTGTCTCCAGAAAGGATTTTGCATCTACAACAACGCAATCAAACATCAAAACTCAATTGAAAATAATCTATGCTTTTTACATGCTTTTATCTCCTTGTATGCTTACTGATTCGCATTGAGATTTTTGCATATTGTGTCCCTTCGAGCTCTTCGATGATGTCCTTTATAAGATTTAGAGAGTGATGACTGGGGGCATAATCTTTTCTTTGTCTTCTGCTTGTATGTGAAAATCTAACAACTTTGGAAATTTTGGATTGAAATGGTGTTTGACTATAAGAGCCTCTATCTTGAATTGGATAGCCATGCGTACCTCGACCATTGATACCCAAACAATTCAAGGAAGTTTGATCTAACTATTTTCTTTTTGAGTAAGTTCTTTCTCCTACTGTGGAACGCGATCTTGCCTAAGGATGTGAATGATAAAGGGTCACTACGGGTAATTCACATTGGATTTAGAATGATCTCTTGACTCTTTGATGTGTTTGCAATGCAAGGCATATTCAGGTCATCATGACGTTCATGTTTTGATGCTTATACAAATTGCTATATCAAAATGGACATGATATTCAGGTCATCCTGGCATTTATGCCTTGGTACTTATATCTAATCCGACATTCTAAAAATAAAATCAATATTCATATATCCATGGTTGTTGACCAGTGGGTGTTGTATTGATTCTTGCGCATATAAATCGATATTCATATGTCTATGGTTTCATAGCTAGTGGGCATTGTATTGATTTATCTGATTACCAAAAAGTTCAATGATGATAACAAATTGACATATGATCAGTGACTAGGTCCTAGGTCTTAGGTTGCATTTCATATTGCATGCTTCTTTGCATTTTTCATCTTTGCATGATCTCACAATGACTAAACGAAATTCAATGCTTAAACAATTCTCCACTTGTCTCTTCAAATCTAACAAAAGCTAAATCTCACATGAAGGTTCCTCCAATGAAATAGCAAGTAGAATCCTTTTCGGGATCAAAATTGAAATCTGAGATCATTTATCTTATTCACTACTTGCATAATCAACCTTCAATCATCACAGAAATCTAAAATTCAACTTAATTGATTATCTTACATCAAACTATCAAAATTTTAACTTGGTCAACTATGGTCACCTCATGGTTTAACCTAGTCAAATTTGGTCTTTTGGACCTCCAAACGATGCAGAATGCATTCTTGGACATATATAACCACTTCTCAAATCAATTATCATGCTTCTAAACTATAATGCTGACTTTTCTTGTCAGATTTCAATTTTAATCCCAAAGGGGGTATGGTATTTCACATCATTCAAAGTCTGTAAATCAAATTCTATCGATCAAATCTATCAATATCTTTCATCAGTGATCAAGACAAACAATCACGTCTAGTTACTGATTCATCAAAAGTCCTCATCACTCGGGGCAAATCTATCATCACTTGGGGCATATCAGATTCATCAAGATCCATATCAATCTGGTATTCTCCTAATCTTGTAAACTGTATCAGTTTTTGCAACCATCAGATCATAGTGTTCTTTCCTTGGTTCTTCGATGACTGAAGGGTTTGCATGTGATACCTGCTAGTTCTGCTAAGACAATCGAGTCTAGAATGGGTCACTCACTTCTTTGCAATCCTAAAGTTTGGAATCAGGCATTTTGACACTTTTTCGCAATCATAGGTTCATTTGCTGTTATAGTAAACATTATCTTTTGTCACTCAGGACCTATTATCTCCATATCAATCCAATATCAATCAACTCCTATCTCAATATCTTTCAATCGGTTTCTATCTTGAGATCTGTTTATCTTTTGAATCAGTTTCATATCTTTATCAAACATAGACTATCTTTGAACCACTACGCTTCGCACAGTAATTCAAAGAGGGGCAAAATGTAATACCCCCAAAATGGGCTATAAGTTCTTTAACCTCCTATATCAACATATCGAACGAAATCGACATCAAAGTCCTAATCTAAGGCACATCTAAACATCATCGAATCATAATTGATTATCTTAAATTCTGCATCGGGGAATATTCTTAGTAATATTCTTAATGATCATAATTATCTTTAATTTTATAATTATTTGGCAATAAATCACATTTATCCTAAAGTTTGATTAATTGAATATTTTCATATTTAATTAATTAGATTTAATATCTTGCCACTTAATTGTGTAATTAAATTTAATTCTATCTATTATTAATTGTATTATTTAATTTTGACAATAAATCCAAATATCCTATGAATAATTGATTAAATTTTTATTTAATTAATTAAAGCAAGTTGTCATTATTTAATAATATAGTTTTTAATAAAAATTTGATTAAATAATTGATTAACCCATAAATCAATTGTTTTATTTTTAAAAGCAGTTAAGTTGGAAATAAATCACTTTATTATTAAATTAATTCATAAATAAAACATGCACAATCATAAAAGCAGACAACTATCAATTATCAATTAAAGCTAAACTCTATTTTGAGTTAAAACTTAGCTTTTGCATATTTTTGTGAGTTAATTATCTTTTATTTAAAAATAACTCAAAAATCAACCTGAGTTATTTGAGTGATTTATAGCTTTTTTTTCATTCACCTCCAAAGCCTTGGATTTCTATAAAAACAAGGCTCATCTCTTCATAATTCATCTCTCAAATCTACAGGATCTCTCAAATTTGCATCCAAGCATCTCATAATTTTGCAAGCTTACTTTGCCAAAGTCATCCACAAATTTGCACAATCACGCTGGAGAATTGGAATTGGGAGAATCAAAGCTCTTGCGAATCAACATCTTTGTGAGATCAATCTTTTTTTTTCATATCATTCTTAGATAGTTTCATATCAAGTTTATCATTCTTATTGCATAGAAAATATCAAAAATATAGATTAATTGCATTCAATCTCATATCTAGATGAATTTCATTCAAATCCTTCATTTAGGTGTCGTCTAGGTCACTGATCTCGATTACAATCTGAGAACATCAATCTCGCACCTATTAGAAGGCAATAAATCACTTGGTTAGATAGTTTTCAATTTTGCACGATTTTGATTATTATTAACCTCTAATGTTTTATTGAGTGTTGTGTCTACAGATTAGGTACAATTTTCATACACACACCTAGCAATAGGCACCTTGGTAAAAAAAAAGAAAAAGATCCAGAAGGTGAAAACTTGGTAAACAAGTGCCTTTTGTTGCCTTAAGTTTGTCTTTCCTAGTCACATATGTCCATATTGCATTTCCAACATCCCATTTGTACAACTGCCATTGCATCCGTCATTTGTACACAATCATAATAAAGTCATCCAGTCATATTGTTGCATTACCCATTAGCCCTAAGTTTGTTGAACGATCACATTTATCACTTGGGGGTAGAAGCGGATTGAAAATTTGGTACCAAATGGATTCAATAAGTGCTACAATCAGCCACGTCAGAGAGAGATTTATTAGAGTTTCAGAAAAGTGGAAAGTTATTAAACCTTTGATGGACATCATTGGTCAAACCCTAAGTATTTGATCCTACAACATGATCCTTGAGCCTTCATTGACTTTATAAATCAGGATTAAAAATTGACAAAAACACCTTAAAGATCAGAATGCTTGGAAATACTTTTTGAAAATCAAGAAACATTGCAAAACACTAAAAATTTTCTTTTTGATAAATCTATAGGAAATTGAATTTTTATCATATCTCTTGAGCTATTCGATGATGTTTCGACTAGATTAGCCATGATAAAGATGTGATATTTTATTGCCTTTGAGTGATTGTTTGGAGGAAGATTCATCAACTTATGAGAGTTCATCTAACGACATGGTCATCAAAGAAGCATCGAGGACTATCTCATAAGAGGATGGATTGACCTTTGCTTGTTTACGCAAATAGATCCCATGGCTATTTAGATCTTCTATATCTTAATACCAAAAATCCACTTGCAACATTGAATCCGTTGACATCGGTATTCAGACTCCCATAGTTTGGTCATCCAACTAGTGAGGGTTGTACTTGGTTCAAAAAGGAGGTTACCAAAAAGTGATAAAAAGTGGTATTCAGATCATCATGATGTGGTCAATGATGATTGTACTAGCTTTTTGGTCCCAAACTGCTCAATGATGAAAATTTATCCTCATGGCATTTATTTGCTAAAAGCTGGTGACACTTAGGTTGCATTGCATTATCATGTTACATTAATTGCATTATCATGTTAGATTAAATACATTTGTTTGTGGTTAGTTTTCCAAGGGAAAAAGGGGGTACATCAATAATCTTGGTTAGTCAAAAAATTAACAAAATGAGGGATCCCATCAAATGTAATACTCTTGATCAATCAAAACTACAAAGAAAATGAGATTGTTTTTTGCATTTAGGCATAGCATTAATCATTAATCATTATCCATATACTGGAAAAAGAGGAAAAAAACATCCATACATCATTTGCATACATGTAGTTAAGGATATAATTGCATACATTGAAAAATTCAAAAACATAAGGGCATTTCCACATGCATTTCCATAAACCATTTTGGCATTCATACATTGAGAAAAGAGAAAACCATGTTTTAAATCCATACATCATTGCATCATTTATCTATATCATACAATAAGATAACTATATCCATAGCATAAACCAAAGTAAATGCATAAATAAATCATATAGCTGCATAATAGATAATCTCATAAACAACTCATCAAGGAGAACCAAGGAGTATATCATCATATATCATCAAAAAGTGTTCATTAATGATCCATCAACTCAGTATATCAAGATACAATGTCATACAAAAGAGGTACATCAAATGGTCTGATCAATAAAAAATATGACATGTGATACAAGTACATCAACCATGAGTGAATCTATCATCAAAGCAATCAAGAGCCTATAGCACCAGATCCATCTGGACCTCTACCATCTTGTGGAGGAGGAGTCTGAGAAGTACTCACTCCGCTTTATCTCTGCACTATAGCCAACATAAACTGCTGCATCAAGGCGACAACCTGATCTAAATGCCCAACAATGATAGACATATCTATCCTCAGAGACTGAACCTCTTGTACTACAACACCTATAGTAGGAGCATCTTATGAACCCTGTCCATGATCCTGTGGCTACTAATCCTATATAGACACCTGCTGTGCTAGAACCTGAGCCTGATGTGCTGCATCATCATCCTGCTGAGCCAAGGCTACTATCTGCAACTGAACCAGCATCAACATGAGCTTGTCTCTGCCATCTCTGATGTTTGTGAACTCTTTGCTATCTATTTTCTCTAGGTCATCTATCAAGTGCATCATCCTAACCTCTAGCATGATCTCTATCCCTCACATGACCATGTCTCACCTGTCCTCTATCATCAATAACAGGAGGATCTCTCTACCCTCCTCATCTCCTTTGTCTACCCCCACCACCTCCACCAGCACCTCCATCACCCTGACCTGGGATAGGCTCTGCTAGATCAATAAACTGAGTAAACCTATTATGAGCCCACCAATCAGAAAACTCATGAGACATACCTGCAATAGCTACACTAGAAAGCATCTCCCATCTGCAATAAGCCATACTAGCAATCTGATCTAAGGAAAACTCAAAATCAATGAGAGGACCCCACATAGACCTCTCTGCCTGTACTCGAGCATACAATGCTATACCCTATGGCATATCCTGTGTGTGACCATACTATCTAGAAAATTTGCCAAAGCAGAAGTGCTCAATAGTGGTAGTAGTGCGACTAATCATCCAATGAGGGGCAAACATATATGGCAACTTGTCATCATCCTCCCTCCATAACTCGCAACCCCTATATGGTCTCCATAAAACTTGATCTAGATCATCAATCTGTCATCGCCAAAAGTCCAAATGACCCAAATGATGCTGTATAACCATCCTAGTGTATAGAAAAGCATAGGGAAAACCCCAAGGCTGAACCCTGTCAGAAATAGGCCTAGTGATGGGAAGATGCTCCCATATCCACAAATAAAGAACCACTGCACCAACTGACAATGATGCACTCGATCGATAGACTACCTTGTGCAAATCATGATATAACTATGCAAGGATGCATGAACCCCAATCAAAGCATTGAGGATGAGCAAGAAAACCCTCCAATATCCTACCCCATCCAATGGAAAAACCATGACCCCGCCGGTCGGGAAGAAGTAAACTGCCAATCAATGCACCCAGTACTGTTGGAAAGGTAGGAAAAGATGAAAACTAAGGCCAAGTGATCGTATCACCATCATCAATAGAATTGTCCCCAAACACTCGTTGACAGACAATAGAATCATAAATAGAATCATAATACACTACCTCTCCCATGCATGGGATCCGTAGTAATCGATACACGTTCTCAGGCGTGATCGTCATCTCTACATATGGAAAATGAAATGTGTTGTGGTTGGAGTGCCATCACTCCACCACTATAGTCAGTAAACCATGGTTCAGCTGGAATCATGGAGATCAAGGAGAAAACTCAAACCACGTAACTCAATAACACGGAACTCAACATCTGTAAGAGTCTGGCCCAAATCAATGACCCAAGAAGCTACTGTCCGGATGTATAAAGTAGGGAAGTTTGCCTATTGGAAAAGAAAAGGAATCATATCAGTATATCATATCAAGGAATTATCTCAAGTCAATCAAGTTTTTTAAAGTATCAAGCAATCACACCAAGTACCATTTGTTCGTTTCTCTATGTCTTGAGAACAAAGCAATAGTATCAAATCATATCGGTTTTCACATTGATTGATTTATCCCATCAGTATCCTATCCTAATTGGACTGACAAATCACATTCATTGGTAACACTATCCTGATATCCTAATCCATTTGTTTTGATGAAAGCAATAGAAATACTCTAATCATTCAACTCAAGCATCGAAAGTCATCACATTTTTCGTTAGACACAATCAAGTACAAGTGTGAAAAAAAAAAGTACAAATTTTTTTTTATAAAAAGAAGGCTGCAGGCATGATTTTTATCAGCCCAGGCGACATTCCTCCTAAGCAATAGCAAAAATTTGTGAATCGACATTATTCCAGTGTTAGGCGATAGTTCTTAGGTTACGCGACATTGAATCAGGCTAGGCGACAACAAAAGGTGGCCTAGGTGATAGTAAATGTGCTAGGGTTTCTTAAGCAATAACGTATATGAAAAGGGGCATTTTGACCTAGTTATACGTGGGAGTATCCTATTCCTAGGTGAGGTTGAAAATTTTCCAGGAGGCATTAAACTACACAGAAGCATGAAAGGAAAGCGTGGATGTGATAGTTAAAGGGTCTAAGCGACAATAAAAGTTTTATAGGCGTGAATTTGCAGATTCAACGCAATGAGGGAATAAGAAATTGCAATAAATGCTAATAAATGAGCAATAAATGCAAAATAGAGGTTAGAAATAACTTACTGGAGGTCCATACTTAGGTGGCCTCACATATCTCTGACACCTCTCAACTCAATGCTCTCGAATAGGGACAACCATCTCAACATTCACCGTAGGATTAGAGCAAAATCACCAAAGAGAAAAGTAAAAATGAATAGTAAAATAAGGTTTTTCAACCTATTTTGACCTAATTTTGGAGGTAAAAATTGGCTGAGACCTATATATTGCCATATCAAACTAACCAGGGCATCCTTGAACGCATCGTATATCATCAAATTGTCAGAAATGAAAACATATTCAATAAATCAATATCAAATCTTACAAATCAAGCAATTAATATGTTTTAATTTAAGAGGGGACATTAGGGTATCGAATTGAAATTAAAATCAAACATCATGAAATCAGTGGGGCATCACAATTTTTTTTTTTGTATCAGCAATCATATCATATCGTATCAGGGGCAACAATCAATCAGTATCAGAGGCATATTAGGGAATCAACAATCAGGACCTAGAAAGCGATCAGGACTCAAAAGAATCTTTGAATCAATGTTCTTCACACACTCATTCAAAGAGGGGCATTTGTAGACACACAAAATTGGACAAGTGCTTTTAAATTGCAAAAATCATTAAATGGATCAAAATCATCAAAATGCACTAAAAGGGATCAAATCAATTAAAAATGGACATAATTAAATAAAGTTGGACAAAATCAATTAAAGAAAAGGAAAAATCAAATAAGGAGGTTAAATAATTAAACAAAAGCTTAAAGGGGTGAAAAACACTACATAATTGATTTTAATTAATTAAGTGTATAGTTGTTTAAATAAAAAATCAAAATGAACCTATTACCCTTACATGGCTGAATTTAATTAATTAATTGAATTTAATAATTCCTAATTTAGTTCAACAAAGTTGAGCAACCAATGCAAATTGAGGACAAAAAGACATAAATCACTCAAACCGTTAAAGTGTCCAAAGCTTTGAGACCATTTAAAGGATTGTCCCCTCATTGTCCCCCCATTGTCCCTCCATTTATGAACAAAGCAAAGTATTTGACTCAACCTAAGGTAAATCATGATTACTTCACTCCACCCCCTACCCTTGGGAAATTACTATAAATATGAAGTATTTTGAGAGCAATTATCATCTTATAACTTCATTTGCAAAGCATTGTAACTATAGGCAATTGAGAGCATTCTAATAGCAACTAAGAACATTTAGAGCAATTATCATTGTAATTTTGTCAAATTGATCTAGATTAAGCATTGAATGAGTATTGTAGAAGCATTGTAGAAGCATAATTTCTCATTTGAGAAGTGTCACTAGTGAGGATTTGAGCTGAGAGCTTCACGTACCACCTCTTTCTAGAGAACCATGAGATGTTATAGATTATAGTTTCAATTCTAATTAGATTTGCATTGTATTTAGTTTCAATTGTTGCTATTAGATCTTAATTTCATGAAGGTGATATTCATCATCACACATTTGGAAAGTTGACTATATTGATTCATATGACTAAGATTTAGTGTTTTCATTATGGCAACAAATTCATATGGATTTTTGGAGTTAGCGCACTTACTCATAAGATCAAAATTTGGCTAAGTATAGAAGACTGGATAGTCAATGAAGCACCAGATGAACAGACCATCAGTGCATATGCGTATGACCAAGTTTTGGAATGCACCCTTGAAGATAAGCTTTTGGATATGTTAGTAAGATATGTCTAAGAACACATGATTAAAAGAGTTAGTATGAAGAAGTTATAACGAGTTGAACTAACACAGTCAGTGAGCGGCAGAGCAGAACAGAGTATGCAATTGATAGGAAGTATTTTGATTAGCGGTTGTAATATTATTTTGTAAAGGCTATGGGCCTATTGTATTTGTGTTGTAAACATGTAAATCTCATTGTATGTAAACATGCTTGAGCCAATTCATTTTGAAGCATTGTATGTAATTAGTTATAGGCCGACTTAGTGAATAGTTTTAGTTGTGCTTATATATAAGACATGTGCTTTTGTATTAGAGTATGACATTGATAGAAAAGATAAAATAAGAAGAGAAGAAGTATGCGAAGAGTAGTAAGAATGAGATAGAGCTTTGCAAGAGGCTAAAGCATCAGCACACAAAAGGAACTGATCAGACAAGCAGTGTCACAACATCAGTTCACCTTGCAGATCTAATGTGTATCTAATATCCAGGAGGTTGTAGCCTTCTCTATTGAGCAGTGAGCTCTTAGACAGTGAGTCCTCACCCCTAACAAAGTTAATTATAAAAGACTCCTAACAGGGTCTGACCCTTGACAAGGTCATTATACTTAAGCATTGTAATGATAGCTCCTAATAGGGCTAAAGAGCATTAACAGGTTCATAATACACAAGTACAATTATTAGTGGGTATTAATTCCCACCAAAGTTTTTCCTTTGTCCAAGGTTTCCCCATAATCATATCTAGTGTTATGTGTTGATTACTTTACATGCTTTAATATTCAGTTCAACAATTAAGTTATTGAGTTAAGTTTCAAGTATTAGAAAGTAATTATATAGAACACTGATTCACCCCCCCTCTCAGTGTTCCCATTCCTAATAGAAACCTCCCCCTCAACAAAAAACTTACTGTTACTAGCACCAAAAAACCCCTTCATAGTACCCATTTTTTATTTTTGGCTTGGGGAGGAGGGGCCTCATCCTCATCTACCTCAGTGTCCCAATGATAATCCTATGAGCTACTTGTGAGGTCATACCCTGACCCATCCTAGCTCGACAGTTGTTTTGACTTTTGGTTTACCTTGATGATACAATGATTAGAGACATTTGAAATATTTTGGATTATGATTTGCTATAATTAGATATTATGAGATGATTTTTATAGATTTATATGATGATGATGTTAGTCATACTCTTTATATGCTACTTTTGTTTCCATGCTTATATATGATATATGAATTCTGAATTCTGCATTTGTTGTGTCATCTTATAGAATAGTAAATGTTGATGGTATCATGGTTCAATGATTAACTTAGGATTACATGCTTATGTGAAAATTGAATTGATATTTTGATGCTTGAAGAATTAGGGTATAATGTGGGTTATGTAATGATTCATGAAATGCAGTTATTTATAATGTCAAGTTTAGATGTTATTATTTCATTTTCGGAAAGATTATTAATGCAAAGATTTTATGAGGCACTAACATCGGAATTGAGTGTGCAGGAATATGGCCATGGTTGTAAATTTGGGGAAATAAGAATGTATCTAAGTGCAATCAGTTTGAAACCAAGGTAGGCTCTAAGAAGAGAACAACCTCGTTGTAACATGATTTTTATTCATAAATGTGATGCATGTGTGTATGTGGTTGATAATGTTTGTAAATGCATGTTTTAAAGTAAAATTTCATTTTGTGAAAATATAAATATAATTTGTCCACTAAGCATGTCAAATGTGTTATGTGATGTGTGCTTATGTGAGGTGTCACTTGACACCATTGTGATGATGTGGCATGTTTGAGTGGAATATGGACCCCACCCTTTCCTTAGTTTGGTCTTGTGTATTCCTAGGCTAGGTAGGTGGTTTAGAGAACCAAGATTTATGTAATCAAAAGACCATTTTCGGATGCAAGTTTAAATGGGATTTTTGAGGGGTTCTGTGGAGTCCTAGGGTATAGTTTAGGTTGGGTTTTAGTGCCCCAAGTATAGTACATGGGTTAGGGGGCCTATTTCTTCTATTTCCACTTCCCTAGGCCACCATTTTGTCTCTCCAAATGGGCCATTTTTGGTATAAACGAAATTGGTAATGTTCTCTAGGTTGCCTCACTTTCCCATGTGTTGAATTTCATCCCATTTTTATAGCAAGGGCAAGTGTCATTTTATCTTGTATCTAGAAACCTAATTTTTTTTGGGAAGAGGGGATGAGAGAGGAATGTTTGAATGTCTTTAGGGGAGAGAGAATTAGGAAAGAACACACTTGATCATCATGTCTATGCTATATTTGGAGAGTGAGAGGAGGACTAGAGAGTTTTTGGGCTAGTAGACTTGAGAAGGAAAGAAAGCTTGGAGTCAAGAGGAGCTCTTCTTCAACCTTTCAACTTTGCCTTTGCTTAGGAGAAGGTTGGTGGTTTCTATCATGTAATTATTTTTGTATATGCATTGAAAAGATGTACTAGTGTGAAATTTGTAATTTTAGTAACTTGTGTTTGAATCTTGTATTGAGTGGTTTCATTGTGAGTTTTTGATTTCAATCTTGTTGTCTTCTTGATTTGTTTCATGTTTAAGGGTGTGCAAGTTTACTCCTCATCCTTGAGAGGATTTGAGGAGGACTTGGGGTGAAGGGCCTAGTCGGGAATTCTTTATGCAAGAGAACTTGGATGTATGGGCATCCTTGAGGGCCTTCTTATGTTTTTATGGGGGTCATAAGGGATGTGTTGATGCTCATGGAATTGAGTTGTATGTTTGGAAGGGCCTTGTGAAGGCATGCGAGTAATATTGAAATGCTTGTTTTGGTATAAGAAAGGTGTCTCCATATAATAAGTTTCCACCTTCACCCATCAATGGATCCAATTTTGGAATCCTTAGTGCAAGCTTGGGAAGGGAGTCATTTGTGCATGTTTTGTTTTAATTTGTGGTTGAATGTTTATGTATGTGATGTTTGTTTGTAACCCATCCAATTCTTGTTTCCCCTAGCTCGGGGGTGGTCATGAAATGGCCTAGGTTGGGAGGTGAGCCTCCATGGTCATGTTGTAGAAGCTTTTGTGTTGTAGGTTTAGACATGGTGTGAAGATGAAGTTCAAGTTTAAGGTTTCAAGATCAAGTTGAAAGAAAGAATTGTAAAGAAATGTTACTACTGTATTGAGTTCTAAGTAACCTTGTTCTACTCATAACGTACTCGAAGATATTGTAATTGTAAAAGTGTAAAGGCTGTAATTAAGGTTTATATGTTATCCTCTTGTAAGAAGGATTTACTTTTAGTCATATTTCAAAGTTATTCATAGTAAAATTAATGTTCTTCAAGAGTTAAATTACTATATCTATTAATGAATTTTAATTCAGTTTCCTACATTATGTAGATGAAAATTATTAGGATTGAAAATGTTCAGTTTGATATTGATTTAAGAATCCTGCTTATTCTATATTCTGTTACATAAATTACATTCCCTGCAAATGCATATAATGATAAAATTTCATCTCATTCTTGAAAATTCTGTAAAGAAATTATAGTTTTGATGTTTAATTGTCAATCTAAGATTAACTGTATTACTAAATTAAATTGGACATTAGAACATGTGTAGGAGTTAGATTTTTGGGCATCACACTACCATCATCTTCCTCCTTCTCTACAAAAGTAGAAGGAACCCTAGTGGGGGTCACTGAATGAAGAGTGTTATTGACAACATTTGAAAGGGAAATTGTTGCTCAGTTCTCAATTTGAGTAGGGTATAAAATTTCTTCATTTTTTGAAGGTGACTCTATTGGTGTTTCCTCATGCATAAGAGGAAGATCCATTTTTAGTTTCCAACTTGCTCATTTGAAGAGACAATAGAACCATCCACAATTTAGTATTGTGGAAAGGCACTCTTTCCACCATATAGTATGAATGCTAAAATTAGCTTATAGATGAGGAAATTAGTATACCTGCAATGACATTAAAATGGAAAAAACTTAATAATACAATGTTTGATACCAAATATGCTCTAAAATTTCAAAGGAACTACATACAAAAATATCCTTAGAAGTATCAAGATATAAATAATGCATGCATAAGTTGTGTGTGTTAAATCAATATTGTCATAGTCACCAATAAGAAACCACGACTATTGATGATTCCCTCAAAATAAAATCCAAACCAAAATTTCAACAAAATCCACACAGATTTAATTTTGAAAGACTTAGTGGATAAATCAAAGTTTGGATGTCATGGCGTTATCATGAAGATGTTGTTTCCCTAGATCCAATATTTTCCACATAGAATAATGTCTATAATTTTCATCCAATTGTAAACAAAAAATGAAAATTTTATGGAAAAATGTATAGATTTAAAGGTTACCTTCCAAGAATTATGTCAAGCATGTAAGATTCACTCATTAAGGGTAGGTTAAGAAATCCACAAGTCATTATGTCTTCTATTAAACCATGCATTATGAAAAAGGCTTCACACTCTAAGGATTCATTTTTTATTCCCTCATAAAAATCAAAATAGAAGAATTTGGGTTTCCATTTAGGAGTTTGCATATCCCCCATACATGAGATCAAATACATTATGAGGTGGTTGTGAAAAAGCAAGCATATCCTTGATGAAATGGATGGTTCCAAGTTGAGGGCACATAAAGGATTTATAGACCCACCATTCTAGTTTAGGAAACATATTTTGTATTTGATCAACATGTGAGACATCCTCATTGTGGAGAATGTTGACCTTGACCTTCATAGAGACAAAAATTAGAAGTATTTGAGTTGTTTGGAGGAGGAATCACCTTCCTAGTGTAAGAACAATGATTTTTTTATTTACTAGGAATAAGAGGATTCGACAAGACAATAGTTTTCAGCTCCAATATGCAACCCTATTTGCCTTTTCTTTTTTTAGCAATATAAACAATGAAAATAACAGTTTAGATAAAATAATAAAATTGTAACATTTTTTAAAGCTCAAAAAATGAATAATATTTAATAATAACAATGCTAAAAAATCTAGTTTTAATTTCTAATATGGAGTTACAATTTAAAGCAAAAATAATAATCTAGTTGACAAATATGTATTACATATCTAAAACCAACATACTCTTTTGTTGCTCTCTTTGGGTTGACCAATAATGTTTATCTTTTGATCCTTTTATAAGAGGTTTTGAGACCTTTCAAATCCTATTTTTACTTAATCAGAACATACCCTTTTGTTGATAGATGAAATAATGATATTTAATAACAATAATCAATAAATATATTGCTTATAAAAGTAAGAAATAAGAAAAAAGAAACTAAGATGGAGGGGGGTGAATCAGTTTCTACCAAACACTTAAACTTAAAAACCCTTAAATCCTTCAAGGATAAAGCCCTTAGTCACATAAATTGTTATTATTGATTTGTAAGATGTAAAGCATGTAAAGAAAAATCAGAAAACATCAACACCATAGAACACAAACATTTTTTTTTTATCATGGAAACCCAAACTAATGTGAAAACCATGGTGGGGCTGATACCCACAATAAGAGCAATACCTTGTTAGAAGTATAGCTTATTATGATATGAGGAATGAACTTACATTCAGGCACATTTCCTAGATTTTACTACTCAATTTTACTCAGGCTCCAACTCTAAGGAAGTCACACTGACTTACAATTATAATTCAAAAGTCTTATAGACTTACAAACACTTTTTAAGACACCAATCTGATAATTCATGAACTGGATAGTAGCATCTCACTATGCCTTGGTCAATTCCTTTTCAACACAAACATATCCCTTCGTACAATTCTTTCTGCCACACTACAAACAAGAAATTCAACCTTTAGTAGATCTATAAAAATGCTTCTCTGGCATACGCTTTCTTTTGCAATCATAAAAACATTGGCGCATACACACAACACACCTATCAAACCATAATTCACCATATTTATCAAGAACTAGGTCGAAAAAACCCTAATCCTTAATCATCCATCTCTCAGTGCCAAAATCAACCATCGGGATCTCTACACTCTTTCCCAACATCCTTTTGATTCATCAACATCATCTCGAGATCACGATCATAACCCTAATTTTTTTTACTAATCTCTTGTAAACTATGTTTTATAATATTTCCTTGACATGTCGGCTAAGACCACAAAAACATAACTTAGATTCATTGAACTTGGTCACCTTGACCAATGTAAATTTCCAACTCATTAGGAACATAATCCTAGATCATCCCAAGGAATCATTAAGATCAAATAAACAATCAAACACACTACATTCATCAAATCTTCCAAGATCTTATTATAAACTTTCAAGAACACTATCATCCCCACTAAAATACTTATAACTGCCTTGCAAATTATAAAAATAAAAAAAACTTTGAATGGTAGACACACTTTTATATCCTCTTGACATATTTCTATTTTTTCAACCAAAGTTATCATCTACAACATGTGTGCAAAATAAATCTTTGCAACTCTATAACTTTGTAACACTAGCAATCAACAAATAACTAGTCTTCATTTGTGACACCATATCTTGATCAAATCATCATGTCAGAAACTCAAACTTTACATGAAGCATGTAGACAACCTCTACATCATCACATGAGGTGCATGAATCCTCATCTTTAGTAACCTTCTACCGCCATTCATCTAAATATTCTGTGTTACTGGTAAAACTGCACATCTACCAACCAACCTTCACAATAGATATAAAAACTATCTAATCATCACACTAGACATCCAAACAACATTGTAGACATCACAAACATCATAGTAGACATGTTGACATAAATTAAAAAATATCCAAATTTCCAACAAGAAACCCTATCCATCCACCATGAAGTCCTCTAATGTACCAATATTAAGTGATAATGAACAAAACACTTGCAAACTACAACACATTGTAACAAAATCCCAATTGACTAGCCTAGAATCCCCACATCAATCCATGAATAAGTATGAATATGCCTAGGTGATATAACCATCAATAAATGATATAACCATCAATAAAGGGTTGATACACCCATCAATAAAGAGTGTTTCTTGGATAATGTTTCTTACAAGGGAATTTGTCATCACAAACCATGAAAAGAAATGTTTTGTAGAGAGATAATAATATTCATGTCCAAAAATCAACTTGTTGAAAAGAATCCCTAAAATGACTTTTTATATTTTTCTAAGAGTTTCTATCCTCTTCTCCAAGCATGTTTTATTAAATAAAAATCACTTCATTTAATTATCCAATGTCCCATTAAATATAAAGGGACCAAATATTTTAAGTGTGTTTGAGCATGCATTTATGTTGCTTCATACATAGTTTGTTGCATTAGGAACATTTTTTATTATTGTATAATTAATTGTGCACATGTTAAAATAATATTCTCATGCATAATCAAGCACATGTTTTCAAGTTCATCCATAGCTTAAGTTCACTTAGTTGATACTAATTTACTTTACTTTAGTTTAGTTGGGCTCCAATTTTTTTTCCAACTCTAGTCTACATATCATGCACTATTTTCCATATCTTAGCTTTTCTTTTTTAAATCTATTTTTATATATATTTAGAGACAATATTTTCTCTAAAAGCACATCTTCATATTCACTATAACTCATCTTTTAATCTTTTAATCTTTGCTTCTTAGAAAATTTAGGAATTATTTTCTTTTTGCTCTCCTTAAAGAAAATGTCTTTTATTTACAATACGATCATAGAGGTTCTTGTGTTGCAAATTTCAATATGGTATCAGAGCTTCATAACTTCAACATGATATTAGAGCTCCATAATTTCAACATGGTATCAAAGTGTGGATTCAACAAACCCCTTCTCAAGATTTACGAGTTTCTTTTCTCAAGAGTGTTACAGGATCTCCATATTTTTCTTCTTGTGTGGATTTGGAAGAGGAAAAATCTATTGGATTAAAGCAAGGGGGTGGATCAGTAATCCCTGATTCCAAATACCTAAAAATATTTTCTCTGATTAACTTAGTGACAAATCGGTTAAACACAATTCACTATTTACTGACAACAATAAATAAACTTTAAAAATCAGTAAATCAATCACATAAATCATTCATCACATGTAACACCATTATTTAATGTGGAAACCCAGCTTTGGGAAAAAAAACTGTGGGAATTATCACCCATTAAGAAAATACTCTTTTGAAGTACACCTGGTTAAGAGCCAATCTGGTTAAAGATTACAATGTACACTATTAGGTGTAACCCATTCAAGGGATTTACCTCAAATCTGTTAGGATCTTCACCTTGTTAGGAGTGGCTTGGTAAAAGGGTTTCAAACACTCTTTAGAATGTTACCTTTTGCATGAATTTTATAATAAGACTGTTAAGTCTACTCTATTAAGAGATTTCTTTGTTACAAATGCTAATAAGAAACATTAAATATATTGACTTGTAAACTTGCAACTATCTTTGCATAACCAAATCCTTTGTGCACTCTTCTATCTTCACTTCAATTCTTCACTTTCCACTGGCTTCAACACTTCATTAGATCCTTCTTTCTGACTCAGAATCTCTTTGTTCCTTCTTCACTACTTCATTCAATGACTTATCAAATATTCAATTTTCCAACCATTTTTTCATACAAATCCATCCTTTATCTAGATATGTTTTTCAGCTTAATCTACTCTATTGTGTTTTCCTTTGATTAATCTCAATCATCCAATTCATTATACCTTGAATCTGGATCTTGGTAACACGTTTTCCTTTCACCTAGGAACTTGAAATTTCTTGAAACTTGTTCCTTCTATTTTCACTATTTAGATCTAAGATGTAGATCATCACCATGAATTTTCTTGATCATAGATCTCACTAACTTTCCTTGTCATTGTGATCATCTAGCTCATCATAGATAATCATTAAATTTCATTCAGATCATTGTATTTAATTACAGTTCCTTTCTCGGTGGATAACTGTATATTTTGGTTAACTTCGCTTGTTGCCTAAAACTTCTTTTCAGTTTGGTGCCCCATGTTCCTTTTCCTTTACCGAAGCATACTTTCTTTTACCTTTTACCTTTACCGAGTGGAATTTCCTGCTTGGTAGCTAAAACTCTTTTTCTTACCAACTTGACAAATCTTCATTACAATGCCATACAGACTTGATATAATCATATATTAGGTAGAAAAAATTATATCATCATAACCTTACCATTGTCTAGTCTGTATCAGTTGCCCAATTAAGGTCTTCAACTTCATAAAATCTCACCTGTTCATCTTCTTAACTCATTCACACTATCTCATACTCTGAATGGTATTGAAACATAATATTGAAATATAATATAAACATAATATCATCACCATCAATTATAGTAACAATATCCCTCTTTGGCATTGATGACAACACATTGAAAATCTTTAGTGATCAATTAATGATGGTAACACTTCACTATCATTCTTGTACTCCCTTTGAGATTTATCTTCTCTGTTCATATCCTCATTCTTTCACTGTTCCTCTTTTCCATCAGTAGATCTTCTTTACTATTCCTCTATCACTAACAATCTTCTTCTTTTCTATCCCTCATTGATGACTTATTTTTCTGATCTTCATCTCTCTGTAGGAAACATCAGTGCATCATCAATATTATCCTTCTACAATCATCAATATTATTCTCCCTCTAATCAATTGACTAATTCTCCCTCTTTGATAACAATACCAAAGACACATTATCCTGAAAATGTTTCTTAGGTAGTAAATTATACCTCAAATGTATTGATCTCTCATTGCAGTCATAAACTTCTTTTCACAACTTTAGGCTTCACCCAAAGAGTGAACACTAGCATCAACTCACAAGATAGATATTTTGTTGAATACTTGAATTGATGCATCATGCATCATGCCTTAGTGAATATTGGATAGGGGAAGAAACCCTAACTTACCTCAAAGATACTCAAAAGAACCCTTCGGTAGTGGTTTGGTAAATATATAAGCTATCTATTCCTTTGAATTCACATACTGCAATATCACATTCTTATCTTGTACTTTCTCTCTCAAGTAGTGATACTTAATAGATATATGCTTTGTCTTTGAATGCATCACTAGATTCTTCGATATATAAATAGCACTTGTATTATTAATTTTTTTTTTAACTGGATTAGTAATCTCTTCTTCCATACCTCCAAGTAATTATTTGATCCACACAATATTTAAATAGTTCATAGATGAAACAACATACTCAGCTTCTATAGTAGATTGTGAAATACAACTTTGTTTCTTGCTTAACCATGTCACTAACCTTTCTCCTAAAAATAAATCTCTACCACTTGTTCTTTTTATGTCATCAATGTTTTAAGAGGAATCAACATCAGGATATACCTTGAGATCAAAATCTCCTCCTTTTGTGTATAACAGACTAAAATATTTAGTCCCTTTCAGATATCTAAATATCCTTTTCACTGTAGACATATGTGTCTCCCTTGGATTGGTAGAAAACCTTGCAACTATACCAATTGACTGTGCAATATCTGGTTAGTTGTGAATAACATATTGTACTTTACGAGTCATGGATTAGTAAAGTGTCTTATTTACTTCCTTTGTATCATCTTCCTTTGACAATTTACAACCAGTAGCCATCAATGTTCCAACCGGTTTAGATTCTTCCATATTGAATGTCTTTAGGATCTTCTTGATATACTTAGATTGTGTTATGTATATCCCATCCTTTAATTGTTGAATTTGAAGTCCAATAAAGAATTTAATCTCTCCAATCATAGACAGCTCAAATTACTTTCTCATCTCCTCAGCAAATGATTTAGACATTATCTCATTTCCACCAAATATAATGTTATCAACAAATATCTCAACAATCAAAATCTTATCAATACTATCACATTTCAAATATAAATTGTTGTTATCACTTGTCATTTGAAATCTAATCTTGATTAAGTAAGAGTGTAATCTTTCATACCGTGCTCGAGGTACTTGCTTCAATCCATATAGTTCCTTGTGTAGTTTTTAGACCATATCCTTGTTATAATTTTGAACAAATCCTTTAGGTTATTTAATGTACACTTCTTCTTCAATAATTCCATTAAAAAATGTAGACTTAACATCCATCTGATAAAATTTGAAACCTTTATAAGAAGTATATGCAAGTAATATCCTTACACCCTCTAATCTAGCAATAGGGAAAAATGTCTCATCAAAGTCAATACCTTCTTTTTGTGCATACCCTTTGAAGATTAATCTTTCTTTATTTGTGATTAAATCTCCTTTATCATTGATTTTATTCTTGAAAATCCACTTTTTTCCAATCACATTATTATCTTTAGTTCTTAGTACCAGTGATCAAGTGTTATTCTTTTCAATCTAATCTATTTCCTCTTTCATTGCATTAATCCAGTATTCATTTCCTAGTGCATCCTTGACTAACCTTGGCTCTAATTCAGAAATCAAACATGTGTTATCCTTCAACTTACTTCTTGTCATGAATCAATGAGTGATGTCTTCTCACATATTTTTCTAATATAGGCTCGGTAGAATGATCATCAATTTTTTCATCTCTCGGTGGAGGGTCAACTTGCTCATTGGTTCCTTCTTGTTGCAACTTGGTTGTATCAATTGAATTACCTTCATTTGGTGTATGCCTGTCCTAGAGCTCATAAGGTGTCTTTTTTGTTCCTTTCTTCAACTATATTCTGTTGAGTGTATAGAAAAAAATACTTATGGATTCTCTCCAAAATGTTTGTGCAACTTCTTTATCAATCAATAGTTTTCTAACATAGTCAACTATAGACCTATTCCTTCTTTCAGCTATACCATTTTGTTGTGGAGTCATCAGTGCAAATACTTGTCTTTTCATTCCATTTTCATTGTAGAAGATAGTAAATTCATCAGAGATAAATTCACCTCCTTTGTATGATCTTAAACATTTTAGTTATTTTCTTGTTTCCTTTTCAACTCTAGCTTTATACCCCTTAAACATTTGGAATGCATCAAACTTCTCTTTTAGAAACATACATGACATCATTCTTGAATAATCATCAATAAAAAAAATGAAATATTGATTTCCATAATAGCTTTGAACTCTCATAAGACCACAAAGGTCAGTATGAACTAATTCCAAAATACCATTGGTAGAGTAAGATTTATTTGAGAAACTTTATTTAGTCATCTTACCAATTTTACATTCTTTACACATCACTATATCAGGTTTGCATAATTTTGGTAGACCTCTGACTCTATTCTTTTTTCTCACAATAATGATGTTATCAAAATTTACATGACAAAGTCTTTTATGCAATAGCCATACCTCTTCAAATTTAACAAATAAGAAACTCTTTGTATTAGTATCAAGATAAAATAAATTACCTTTTGATTGTTCACGAGTTCCAATTAGATCTCCATCAGTACCATAAATCCTCACCTTTCTATTTTGAAATTTCAGTCGGTGGCTAGTATTGTTCAGTTGTGAAACAATCAACAGATTATAGTTTATTCCTTTAACCCAATATGCATTCTTTATATTTCATCTTCTCATTCAATATAATGGATCCTTTATCTTTCACAAGACATGGAGCATCATTTCCAAATTTGAAAAATCCTCCATCATACTCTTATAGGTTCTCAAACTTATCAATATCATTAGTCATATGATGTGAACATCCACTATCAATAATCCATGGGTCAACTTTACTTACATGAGAAATAAGTTCTTTTTCATTTTCATACTTTTCTTCATCCGAGTCTTCCTTTACAACAACATATACAACTTCATATCCTTCTTCAGTATCATCTAATTCATCATCAGTTACACCTTCCTCAGCTATGTAGAAAGACTTCTTACCTTTGTCCTTGTAGTGTCTAAATTTTTTCTGTCGGTTGTCCCTTTTGTCATTCCTATCATTGTAAGGACATCTAGATGCAAAGTGATCAATCTTATTACAATTAAATAATTTCAAGGGTAATTTTGATTTGTACTTTCATTTACCTCTTGGTAGTCTCTTAGCCAACAGTGTTTCCAATCCCTCTTGTTCTTTCTCTTCACTTAGGATATTGTCATATTCATTTCCAAATGAATTACTACGAGTCTCTATTTCTCTTCTTGAAGTTCCAATACTCACAAATGATTTGAATGTAGTTTAATTTGTCAGTAGACTATTATCATAATTGCTAAGCTCAAATATAGTTAGCTTACCACTTAGGGCTTCAAGAGTAACAACATTATTTGGTATGGATCTCAATTCTTGAATAGAAGATACTCTAATAGAGTACTTGGAAGAAAGAGTTATCATAATTTTACTTACCACTTCTTCATTAGTCAAAGTTCCACCAGTACCTATAATGGAACTTAAAACTTCCTTGATTCTGTAACTATATTGAGTGATGTTATCTTCATCCTTCATTCTCATTTCATCATACTTTCCTCCAAGACTATCAACCTTATCTTTTTATACATGATGATCTCCTCCATATATATAAGTGTAAGTCTATCCCACATCTCTCTTGAGTTAAAAGAGTCCTTAACATCATTGAATTGAACATCAGTTAGGTAAGAAGCAATCTCAATCATAACCAAGTTGTGTTCCTTATTTTCTCTCATCCGATCAAATATCATACATCTGAGAGGTGGTGGAGTGTAGTCATTATCCAAAAGATTTAGTGCAGATTCTTCAATCTGATGTAGTCAAAGATGGAGGATCCAATTAAGGACTATCCAAATTTGCAGCCAAACCACAACACAATGGAATTACAAAACAATAACACTAGATCTAGAAGAGAACATAAATCTTCATTCATAAATTCACTGATTACATGCAATGTGCTCAGCTATAAGGTCTTCCTGGTTACAACCAAATAAAAATAAATAATAAATTTTGAGAGATCAACAAGATCCAATCTGATTCCAGCTAGTCCAGTCCTAAAATAATCAGCAACTGATGGAAACCCTAAGGCAGATCTGAACTTGTGCTCACAAGCCACTAAGCAATCTCCTTGTCTCCAAGCCTCAACCACTAGCTCTACTATCACAAACTATCAGATAACAATCTAATCTGCAAGATCCCACAGGAACTTTTCCACAACTTTTCTTCTATCTCTCTTCCCATACATCTATCCTAAACAACTACCCCAACACCCTTTAAATACTAATCATCAACCATAAGTCGGCTAGATGAAACAATTAACTCTTCCTAACAAATATTAAATACAATACAAGTCAGCTCTCAAATAGCCTTACAATAATTAAATTTAACATGCCAACCTCTAGATCCACATAGGAGAATGTGACATCAGATACCAATAATAAATGCACCAAGTTAGCCAAGAAAATCTTCAAGAACACCCATCGATAAGCTAAACTACTGAGCAGCAAAGAAATAACTGAGCACTAGTGAACCGACCATGCTAGGCATCACCAAGCAATGCAGTTATCACCGAGCACCAGGGAAACTGACGCCTTTAGTCACTGAACATTCTTCAGAAACTAAGCAACCAAACTCTAAGACCGAGAAAATAATTCACCAACTAAGATCAAAACTACTAATCTTCCTTTCAAAACAAACATCTTTTTGGTTGATACAGGATTGCCAAGAATCCTAGGATGCTCCTGCATCAGACACCCTAGGTAAAGAAGATTTTCTCATAAGGAAATTAGGAATGTCTTAAGGGAATCAGAATAGGTATGCCATATCTGTTCTTAACCCATATCTCCTCTTGTCCTTCATCACAAGTTGTCTTCACTTCGTCCACTGTCCCTTACACCAAGTTTTCCTGCTTCCCACTTCTCTTATCTTTCCTATCTGCAACTGATAACAACCAACTCTGACCATACCTTCCACTACCAACCACATCAGTACCTTGGTAATCTCCATTCTCTCCAGACTCCTTAATCAACTCGTCATCATCCACATCTCTCTATGTCATTATTGTCATTATTTTTTGTACTATTGCTATAAGAAAGACCATCTATCTCTTAATCTCAACAAAATCTTCAGATATATCATTCTCTTTCTCCTTCAAACTAGACTTTGTAGAAATTGGTTCATCAACCCTGTGTTCCTGAGGTTTGTCCCGGTTACATAAACAACACCTGATAACTCCACATTCCTTAGTCCATGTCTCTTGTAAAGGTAACAACTTATGCCTAGATCCTTCATGCCTAACCACATAGGTGTTTGCACGACCATCAAACAAAACATTTCTATCAAATTGCCAAGGCCTCCTAAGAAATAGATGAAAAGCATCCATAGGCAATACATCAGACAATATTTCATCATGATAAGATCCAATCTAAAAATTAACCAAGCATTGTTCTTCAATCCTAACCTTAGACACATCTTGTATCCAACTAATCTGATAAGGATTAGGATGCTTCTTTCTTTCCAAATTCAACTTACTAGCCATCTCTTCTAAAACAAAGTTCTCAGAACTACCACCATAAACTATAACATTACATACCTTATTCTTGCACTTACATCTGGTTCTGAACAAATTTCTCCTTTGCACTAGTTCCTGGACACATATAGCCAACCTCCTAGTGATAATAAATTCACCTTTTTCCACAACATTCTCAATGTCTTCTTTGGTAGTTAGTGCAACCCTTTTCTTAGGACATTGAAAAATTCTATGACCCTCTTCCCCACATTGATAACAAGTACCAGTGAACTCATTTTTCCACCTTCCTCTTTGTCTAGTATTGAAATTCTTAGTGACTTGACCACTGCTAGATCCTACATCATTCTTCTTAGGATTCTCTACCACATTACTTTCAACAACTATTTCACCAGTCTTACCACCTTGGTTCCTATTATTTTGTCTTCCTTCAAAATTCTTATTCAACTTCTCTTCAATATTTAATTCCATCTGATAATCATCTCCTATAGTTGTCATCCGAATAGTAAGTAACTCTTCTTGAATAATAGGTCTCAAACCATAAACATACCTAGCAACCTTCTCTTTATCAGCTTTAGAATGACTAGTTCTAATTAGGATTCTGTAAAACTCCTCAGTATACTCCTGCACTAATTTTTTAGTCTTCTTCAAGGCTTGCATCTTCTTAAACATGTCTAACTCATAATCCACCAGAATGAATTGCTTCTTCAACTTGTCAACTATTCGGTTCCACCTAGTGATCTTTTCCTTTCCTCTCCTACTTCTTTCCAACTAAACTTCCCTCCATGAAATATTTGCATGACCCTTCAGCTTATTCTTTGCAAATCTAACTCTATCAAGATCTTCTATTTCTTCATACTCAAAGTATTCATCTATCTCATTAATCCAATCAATCAACTATTCTGGCCTAAGGCTTCCAGAAAATGTAGAAACTTAAATCCTAGGTCTTTTCCCAATTTTAGACATAGCCTTCAGGATTCTATTTTCTTCTGGATCCCTAGCTTCTTCTACAGCTTCTTCAAAATGATCTTCTTCCTTAGATTCATCATCACTATCTTCTTTCGATGTAGTCTTCTCCATCAATTCCTCTTATAGATCATGCACTTGTTTCTACAAAGCTCTAAAATCATCAAGACTGAATTCCCCAGCAGGTTCTTCCTCAGAGATCTCATGAGCTCTCCTCAAAGGCATCTTCAATCCAAGATCCTAGTGCAAACTGCCTCTCCTTTGGTGATCTATCCACATATTCAAGATCAACTCGCTCTGATACCACTTGATGCAGTCAAAGATGGAGGATCCAATTAAGGACTATCCAAACTTGCAGCCAAACCACAACACAATAGAATTACACAACAATAACACTAGATCTAGAAGAGAACATAAATCTTCATTCATAAATTCACTGATTACATGCAATGTGTCAGGCTATAAGGCCTTCCTGGTTATGGCCAAATACAAACAAATAGTAAATTCTAAGAGATCAACAAGATCTAGTCTGATTCCAGCTAGTCCAGTCCTGAAACAATCAGCAACTAATGGAAACCCTAAGGTAGATCTGAACTTGTGCTCACAAGAGACTAAGTAATCTCCTTGTCTCCAAGCCTCAACCACTAGCTCTATTATCACAAACTATCAGATAACAATTTGATCTGCAAGATCCCGCAGGAACTTTTCCACAACTTTGCTTCTATCTCTCTTCCCAAAAATATATCCTAAACAACTACCCAACACCCTTTAAATACTAATCATCAACCATAAGTCAGCTAGATGAAATAATTAACTCTTCCTAACAAATATTAAATACAATACAAGTCAGTTCTCAAATAGCTTTACAATAATTAAATTCAACATGTCGGCCTCCAGATCCACATAGGAGAATGTGACATTAGATACCAATAATAAATGCACCAAGTCAGCCAATAAAATCTTCAAGAACACTCGTCGGTAAGAAATACTACCGAGCAACAAAGAAATAACTGAGCACCAGTGAACCGACCATGCCAGGCATCACTGAGAAATGCATTTATCACCGAGTGCCAGGGAAACTGACTCCTTCAGTCACTGATCATTCTTCAGAAATTGAGCACATCCGTAAACACTAAAACTGAGCAACCAAACTCTAAGACCGAGAAAATACTTCACCAACTAAGATCAAAACTACTAATCTACCTTTCAAAACAAACATGTTTTTGGTTGATACAGGATTGCCAAGAATCCTAGGATGCTTCTACATCACAATTCTAGATAGATACAATCTCATCCCACTTTTCCTTGTTAAGAAACTTTCCTTGTTCAACTTAGGTACTTCTCTCCTATACATCTTTAGATATTTTACTCAATTCTTTCAAACTTATCCCTTCAAAGTACTTAGATCTGATGCCAATTATTGGATTACAGAGAGGAGGGGTGAATTAGTAATCCCTAATTCCAAATACCTAAAAATATTTTCTATGATTAACTTAGTGACAACCCAGTTAAACACAATTCACTATTTATTGACAATAGTAAATAAAATTTAAAAATTAGTAAATCAATCACATAAATCATTCATCACATGTAACACTAGTATTTGATGTGGAAACCCATCTTTGGGAAAAACCACTATGGGAATTGTCACCCACTAAGAAAATACTCTTCTGAAGTACACCCAATTAAGAGCTAATCTAGTTAAAGATTATAATGCACATTGGTAGTTGTGACCCGATCAAGGAATTTACCTTAGATCTGTTAGGATCCTAACCCTATTAGGAGTGGCCTGGTAAAAGGGCTTCAAACACTCTTTAGAATGTTACCTTTTGCAAGAATTTTACAAGAAGACTATTAAGTCTACTCTGTTAAGATATTTCTCTATTACAAATGCTAATAAGAAACAATAAATTTATTGAATTGTAAAATTGAAACTATCTTTGCATAACCATATCCTTTGTGCACTCTTCTATCTTCACTTCAATTCTTCACTTTCCACTGGCTTCAACACTTCATCAGCTCCTGCTTTCTGACTCATAATCTCTTTGTTCCTTCTTCATTACTTCATTCGCTGACTTATGAACTCTTCACTTTTCCAGCCATTTATTCATACAAATCCATCCTTTATATGGATATGTTTCTCCGCTTAATCTCCTCTATTACATTTTCCTTTGATTAATCTCACCATCCAATTTATTATACCTTGAATCTAGATCTTGGTGACACATTTTCTTTTCACCTAGGAACTTGAACTTTCTTGAAACTTGTTCCTTCTATTTTAACCATTTAGATCTAAGCCGTAGATCATCACCATGAATTTTCCTGATCATAGATCTCACTAACTAACTTTTCTTGTCATCATGATCATCCATCTCATCATAGCTAATCTTAAAATGTTGTTCTAATCATTGTATTTAATTACTATTCCTTTCTCAGTGGATAACTCTATATTTCAGTTAACTTCACTCGGTCCCTAAAAATTCTTTTTTGCTCGGTGTCCTACGCTGCTTTTCCTTTACTGAAACATACTTCCTTTTATCTTTTACCTTTACCAAGTGACATTTCTTTCTCGGTAGCCAAAACTCTTTTTCTTACCAACTTGACAAATGTTCATTACCATGCCTTACCGACTTGATATAATCACATGTTAGGTAGAAAAAAATTATATCATCATAACCTTACCATTGTCTGATCAATATCGGTTGCCTTATTAAGTTCTTCAACTTCATATCATCTCACCTCTTCATCTTGTTAAATCATTCTCACTATCTCATACTCCGAATGATATGGCAACACAATATAAACCAAAAATCAATTGCTTGACATCAATGACAAGATAATAATTGATCTAACCTTTCTACTATCTTCTATTCCTCTGATCTTGGTTGATCTTCATCATCATCACCATTAGTTATAGGAATAAAATCTTTATCATCTTTTGGAGAAAAATGAGTGTGATTTTTTTTATAAAATTTTATTTTTGGAAACTTTCTATTTTGAGAAAGTTTTCTTTCTAAATTTTTTTTTTGTTTTAAAAAATTTTCTATTTTCAAAAGCTTTATATTTTGGAAAAGTTTCTATTTTTTTTCCATCTTTGGAAACCCTCATGAGCTTTCCATGTCCTAATTGACATACAATCAATATTTTAGCCATAACTTGAGCATATGATCTTGAAATCATGTAAACAAGATATCATTATAAAGATGTTTTAGAGGGTTATCCAATGATGCTAATATTTTTTTGAGATTTTATTAGTAGTATTTTTTATAAATTATTGAAGTAAGACGTGATATTTTTTCTCTCAAGCTAGTATCATTTTTTCATTTCCTCTATTTTTTGTGATTCTTGTGGTGTTGAAAAGGTCTAAGATCTTCACAAACCATCCATGCACTTTTTCTAGATTTTTCCTTGGGTATATCTTAGTCAATGTTTTTGTATTTTCATATTATGGATGATAAATTGGTTATTTTGGATGTTGGAAAAATTTTCTTTGCATTGGATAACTTCACTCAGGTTGTTCTACATGTGTGTCCCCAACACTTTTTCCTATACGAACATTTTGAGCATCTTTTGCATGTACTTCTTTATTTGTAGATAGACTGAAACAAGTGCCACATTTTTGTATGTTTTTTTTTGAGATTTTGTAGTTTGCACTTTTTGTTGTGCCTTATTTTATACATGCACTATATTATAACTTTCTAAGGGGGTTTATGTAGTTCCTTTATTATTTTTCATCACAACTTTGTTTGATGAGTGTACCTCCATGACAACATCAAATACCATTTATTCTTGTCCCATGTGTGTGTGCATTGGGTGCATACCCTTTTTTAGTAAAAGGTACTTTATTGTGCATATGTAGATTCTCCTTCATGCACTACTTGGTTACACACAACTTTTAATGGACTCATCATGTCTCTCTCTTGTTAGTATTATGTGGGAATTTTTACTATTGGTGCTAATGTTTCCTTGGTTTTCCTTTGGAGTGAGCTATGTATTTTGTATTTTTTCCCATGTACTAGTTGTATGAAGTGGTCATATTTTGATGATATATACCTTTTATCATATATAAACTCTTACATCCCAATTTTGTGGAGGCACCTTATCTTTAGTTGATAAGTTCTTTAGACTATTAGCTACTTTATTTTATAATAACAATTTTTGTTTACATGGTTGAGTAGTGTTGTTGGTCACTCATGCAGATTCATGTAGCAGCTATACCTTCAAATACTACCTGTTTTCATTTTTTTTTCTATCTCTCCATGTTTTGAGTAGTGATTTATGGGGCACTCATGAAGACTTTTGTGTTCTTGATCCTAATCACCATCTATTTTAGAGAAGGTTCTTCATTTAACACTATACTAGTTATTAATTGACAATTTTTTACAACTTCTTTGTATTTTGAGGATGTTATTCATGTACCTATTCTTTTTGGGGACATGTCTTGGAGGCTTCTTAGTCCTTCCTCTATATTTTATGTCTTTCATGTAGTGTATCTCTTTCTTTTGGAGAGGAGTGTCATCCCATGTGGATTTTATCCCCTTTTATTTAATTTGAGATACATTCACTATACATGGGTTAATGGGGCTTCATTGATGGGGAAATACACTATCATGTGTGTTAATACTGGAGGGTTTAAAATGGGAAAAAATGGACAATATATTTCCTATATTAGGGGAAAGGGGGGGGGGGGGGGTTGTAGAGGATTAAGATGGTTTATATAGGAAAATAGGTGTGTGGAGTATTGGAGGGGGGTACCAAAAAGGAGTTTGTGGAAATAATTTTTGATAATATGGGTATTCTTTAGTATGCCACAAACACATGTGATATGAACCAAGTTAACTAAGTGAATTCCTCTTGACATGGGTACCTAGGTAATCCTTTTATAACTAGGACCCATTCATACAATTCATTCATAGATATTTTTTCTCCTTGAGTTTCAACTAAGAAGAGGTGTTAGAGAATGCATTTATGTTGCTTCACACATTTTTTTTCTTCTATTAGGCACATTTGGTATTGTTGCATAGTTAATTGTGCACATTCTCAGATAATATTCTCATGCATAATGACACACGTATTTGCACATGCATGTCTAGGCTTACATTCACTTAGTTGAAACTAATTTAGTTTAGTTTATTCTAGTTGAGCTCCTATTTTCTTTTTCAACTCTAGTTTTCATATCATGTACTACTTTGCATATCTTAGCATTTTTAGGCTTTTATTTTCTCTAGTTTTAGAGACATGCTTTTCTATAAAAGAATAACATTGTATTATTTATTATTCATCTTACAATCTTAAAATTGTATAATATTTTCTTCTTAAGAAATGTAGCAATTATTTTTGTTTTTCTCCTTGTGGAAGGTGTTTTTGTTTTTCTATTTGATCATGGAAGTGCTCGTATTACAAATCTCAACATGGTATTAGAGCTCCATAACTTCAACAAAGTGAGTCACTTCTATTTTAAAATTGGGCACACTACAATTATCCATTAAATAAATTAAATTCAGGATAAAGTAAAATATTTAATTTAAATTTCTTAATTAGTAACCTATGATTATTTAATTTAAACCCCCTAGACCATATAAAATAACGAGTTAGCCATAAAAGTTGAACCCATTGAAAATACTAAAAATAGAAACCTTTCCAACTAGCCTAAACAGTGCTAAAAAATGGCATACTAAATATAATAAGTATTGGAAGACTAACCAAAAATCACTCCAAAAAATGATATCATGCACAAATTCTACGATGAGCTTATATAAAAAAATATCAAACTGCTAGATGAATTTCTCCAAAGGATCTATAACCCTAACCTAAGATTATAGGAGAACCTATTGAATAGGTTAAAGGTACACCGACTCCAATGGCTAAGAATGAGACATCACAATCCACCCTTCCCAAAATTTTTTGTCCTCAATCAATCTTAAATCAGGATGATGTAAAATCTATTCACTCTCTTAAGTAGCATCCTCTACCAATTTTTTTTAACATTTGATTAAGAATTACATGAAAGGATCACATAATTATTGAGTACCTTCTTGATATTAGATACATGAAGCACATTGTGAATCTTACTGTTGGTTGTTCAATCAAGCTCATAGACCTCTTCTTCAACCTACTAGTATACTCTTAATGAACCATATAATCTAGGATTGATTTTTTCTTCTCTATGTTTCTTGAGAGTATACTATATATATACTTATAATATCAAATAAATGGTGTCCCCAACCTCAAAATTGTGCTCAAGTTGATGTTGATCCATGTGCAACTTCTACTAATTCTATAATTGTTGCAAGTTCCCCTTCAGTTACTTCATGAAGTTTTGATTTTAAATTTTAGTAATTCCTTTTCCTTAGGAACTGTACTATCCCCAAATAGTAAATACATGAATTTGGGAGCCTCATGTTTTTCCATGAATGGAAATAACCTGATATACATGTGACAATACAACCTGGTATTATAACAATAATCACTAAGGTGTATCCATTATATCCAAGCCCTATGTTGAAGCATCATACTCCAACTTAAAAGGTTTGGTTAAATCAAGTATTGACAATATTAGACATGTAGACATCACTTGTTTGAAGTGATCAAAATAATATTATGCCAAATTTGACCACTCATAGCCTCCTTTATTAGTCAAATTTATAAGTAGGGGTATAGTTTGTGAAACACCTTTGATAAAAATCCTTTAGAATATGGAAAGACCAAATAATCCCTTAAGATGTGTGATACTTTTAGGAGTATTCCCTTAAAAAATAGCTCTAATATTCTCATGGTCCATTCTTACTCCCTCTGCATTGATGATTTGACCTAGCTAAGGAATTTTTTTCATCCCGTTCAATCGCACTTATACTCCTTATCATAAAGAGACCCATTATCCAAAATGCTTAATAACTCCTTGAGATGATACATATACTACTCCAAAGTCTTACTGAACATCATAATGTCATAAAAAATATTGAAACACATTTCCTCAATTGGTTCTAAAACTCCTTTTTTGTAAAAATCTAAAAAGTATTTGAATCATTTAAAAGTGAACCAAAGGGAATTACAAGGGACTCAAAATATAAAAAATGAAATTAAAAGTATTGTTATTAATGTCCAGTTTCCTTGTTTAGATCTAATGATATCTTGACCTCAAACCAATTTTAGAAAAGTACCTAGGCCCACACAAATAATTAACTAGCTGATCAATTGATCTAGGGAATAAAATAGCTATTATTTATTGTCTTTTTGTTTAAGTCTCTATAATTGATACACATCCACTTGATTTGATCCTTCATCTAACCAATATCACTGTTGATGCAAAATGACTCTTTAGGTCTAATTTTCCCCATTTATAGTAATTCCTTATTTGTTTTTTCAATATCATCCTTGTACCTATTAGAATGCCAATAAGGACTGGTGATTATTTGTTTGAACCCCTCCTCTATCTCAATGATGTGCTCTATCTCCCTGATATCTGTAATCACCTAAAAATGGATAAAGACAATTAAATGATAAATCGAGTCAAATCAAAGAAAATCGAAGACAAAATTGAAGTAATTGAATCACAATGCATAATTAGCCAATCAAAATTAAAATCAAGTCTTAATTCGAGATAAATCAAAATTGAGAGTGTTTTAATCAAATACAATCAAATCAAAATACAATTAAATCAAATAATTGTATAGTCTTGGATTAAATCAAATTCAACCCATTCAAGGGGTACATGGCTAAAATAAATCAATTAAATCAGTTAATAAATCTCAATTACTCTCAACAACCCAAAAGAAGAGGAAATCTAGGCAACCAATGAGATTTAAGGAAAGGTATTCACATGGATTAAGCCAAATTGAATCTCAATCACTCAAAGTGAAAGAACATCTTGACCATTGATCTTGTCTACTTGTCCCAAGCTTTTAGGACACAAAATTTGCATTGTCTTCAAAGGGTGGAACCAAAGACTCAACCAAGGCTTAATCATGATCAACTACACTACACCCCCTACCATTGAGAAAATCTATAAAAGGAAGACCAAATTCCTTCATAATCAAGAACCACACATCTGAGAATTGCATTGAACCTCTTGCAATTTGAGCTTAGAAAGGCAATTTATATTTAATTGAGCATTTGGAATTGAACAATTAGCTTTAGCTTTCATCATTCATCTTTCTCATTCTAGGAATGTCATTAATGGAAGCTTGCTAAGAGCTTTGCATTAACATTTCTTAGTTAGAGAACCATAGGATGCTTAATTGTCAATTTCTAGCTTAAAAAGATTTCTATCTTGTGGTTTATTTATTTTTTATATCAATTATTGTCAATACTAATCCTATGAAGATACTTTCCCTACTATACAAAATGGCACCCACCGTGGGGCAGAATGCTTCACTTTGCTAAACCTACATAAATTTATCATTTTTGTCAAATTTGTAGGTGTTTAAATCTTGGCTTTTCTAGGAAACAATGCTTTTCCTTGGTTAAACGATGCTTTTGATCACTGTTCCGGTGCTTCTGTGGAAAATTTGTGCACCTTTGCGTTGATCTGTAGCGCTTTTGATCTTTCTATTCTCTATATCTCATTCTTTCAGCACTTTTGCATGAACTAAGAGCACATTTCTCTTGACTACTAGGTGCTTTCAATATTTTACTGAGTGCTTTTGCTCTTATTTTACTGCTTTTAATCAGTTTTGTAGCACTTCTACAAGTTATTTGTACGCTTTTGCATTTTTTGATAGAGTTAAAGCAATGAGTTCAAGCAATAAAATAGTGCTTTTAATTATTTCAGGAGCGCTTTTACGTAATTTGTTAATCTGATTAATCTGACTGTGGTAAAATGGTTTACTGTGTTCTGTAGGATGTCTGATCACAAAAAGGTGAGAAAACTAGAGAGTAAATTTAATCAAGAAGGCAAAGCTTTGGCCAAAAAGATCAAGAAGGAGAACTTTGCTCACATAAAAGCGGTTCTTGAGGAGTCACAACATGAAGAAAACCAGGTATATCAAAATTATCTTAAGGTTGTAGAAGCTTACAAAAAAAAATTCATATCTCTTAATTGGATTTTTACTCCTTAGTTCAAGTTTTTCTTAAAATTTGCAAATAAGGTGTTTAAGGTTCAATACATAAGTTTTGCTTCTTCAATTTTGATTTGGTTGCCCTCATTGTGATTGGTTGTGTTGACTAACTTGCTGGTGGAAAAGCACATTTGGAAGGAGCTATTGCCAAGGTAATGATAAAAATGATGAAATCACTCAAAAATGCCCCTAACTTTGGTTAGCTACAAGGAAAAGGTAAGCCCAAACTAGTTAATATTTTCCCTTAAATTATGGCATTGGAGCATTTCAAAATCTAGTAATTACAAAATAGAATCTCTTCGTTTGGAAAGTTTAGTATTTAGGCCTATGCTCTTCACTTCTTCTAGTGAATCAAAATGCCAAAGGTGTTGAACTTTTTGATTAATAAGAAAGGTTGAGGAATCAAGCACATAAAATCAAAGTCCCTTGTTTGTGGAAGAGAGTAGAAATACTCAAATCCCTATAGTTAGTGGGTGAAAGAAATTGAACAAAATTGTTTATTGTGTTTGGGAACTAAAGGAAAAGTTAGGGATATGCTCTTCACCTTTTGGTGAACCAAATTCCCAAAAACTTGACCTTAATTCCATTTCATTGCTTTACATGAACATGCTAAAACATTAGTGGGCTCGCCTCCTGAGTTTTCCTTAACAAGGCCGGTGAGAGGGACAACCCAAAGTGGGATACACTCACTTTTACTATGGGAATCCAATGCACTATAAAAAAAAATGCATACATCCTTAATGGGGTGCATGACAAACGGATTTTAAATTTTTCAAACTTCCTCTAGTAGTCCTCATGGATTGTGCCAAATTGTACTTTTGTGCATGTGGGAAGCCCCTTAACATACTTGGGGGATGAAATTTTAAGATCTATTTGAATGGAATCTACATTAAATCCTTGATAAAATAGCAAGATCACCTTTTAGAGCCATGTTTACAAACCAAATCTTGTGCTAGGTAGGTGCTTGAAATGTCTTTTTATGCAAAACCCATGACAACGTTCTTCAAATCAAACATTTTGTGTTAAGTAGGTAAAAAGAGACAAGTGAATGTGTGATTGTTTTGTTTTAAATACATAAACAAGTGAGAGAGATATCCATTGAAAATTCATCTTACATTTTTAATCTCTTCAATTTAAAATCAACAATTCTCAAACCAAGGATCATTCCAAATCAAACCCTTGTTGGATGCCGGTTTCCACACGGTCCCACACATATAGAGTATCTTTACAAGGAGATAGCACCCTTGTTGAAAATGAAGGAAAATAATACAAAATTCTTTTCAAAGGCCCTAATCAAGAAGAAATTTTCCCAAACTTGTTTGACCAAAGACTTGGAGAAATGGATAAAAATTCGGCTTATCATAATTACCAACCAGGAGAGAATAATCAAAACATCAACAATGCCAATCATAAGCCCAAAGAAAAACTTGAAGAAAAGGTTGAGAGAGTAGCCCAAGATCAGGAATTCCTAGAGGTCATGGAGAAATTAATAGATAAGGATAGGGAGAAGTTCTTCCTAAACCTAGCTCAAGCGGGAGTAAAGATTCCCTATGATTTTGATATTGACCAACTAAAGAAAGGTCAATAGCAAGATGACCCTATGAATGTTATGATTAGGCATATAAAGGCCTTCCAAGAACAAATTGATACCATGAAAAAGGTAGCTAAACCTAAAGCCTTTTCCATCGAAGCTTTGTGTCCTTTCCCTTTCGACAAAAGCTTAGTTATGGTATCCTTTCCTTTCAATACCATTTTTCCTAAATATGATAAGTACATGGGTTAAAAAAACCCACAGGATCACTTAAGGGAGTTTTGTGCCCTAAGCATTGAGTTCATGCATAATGACACATACCTAATGAGACTCTTTCCTAGGAGTTTAGGAGGTTCCGCCATGGAGTGGTTCTCAAAACTACCCCCAGGAATAAAGACCTTTGAGGAGTTAGCCTCCAAGTTTTTAACCCATTATTCTTATAACATTGAGCATGAAATTAAAATTCTCAAGTTGTGTGATACCAAATAGAAAGATGGAGAGTCCTTCCTAGGATTCCTACAAAGGTGGAGGACCGTTTTTGCAAGGTATCCATGAAGTATCCCTAAGAAAGAAAAGATGGAGATCTTCACCAATAATTTGGCCACATAAATGAATTATAGATTACAACTCCAATGTCCCCCAACATTTGAAAAACTTATTGAAAATGAGATCAAGATTGAGGAGGTATTGGTCAAGAGAGGTAAAATAAAATTATTTAGAGATAAAAAATCCAATAACACCAACAACAACAGCAAAAATAATTATGTGCCTAAATATTTCAATAATCAAGGTTTCAATAATTACAATGATAAATCTAAATCATGGATAAAGAATAACAACAAAAACCTTGTGAATGATGGAGTTGTGGAGGCCCACAACTTGAAGGAAACCCCTTTTACCTTGTCATATGGAGCTAATTCTTCAAATAATGTCAATCAATCAAACAAAGCTCCATCTAATTCCAATAATGCCAATAACAATCCCAACAATTCCAACAATAATGCCAATAATCCTAATGGGAATAAGTCCAAATCTTTTTTCTCCAAGTATAGCAAAAGAAAATTCACCTATTTAGGTGAACCTTTGGAGAACACATTAAGGACCTTGGTTGCCAATAAATTCATCACATTACCCTATACAAAATATTATGAACCTCAAGATAAACCCTATTGGTGGAATGACTCTCATCATTGTGAATATCATCAAAATAGAGGTCATCCAACCAATGAGTGCATGAGATTGAAACACTTGGTGCAAGAATTAATAGATAATGGAACCATCAAAATTGAAGGGCCTCAAAACAATGAGGACCACGTGACTTTAAAAAATCCCTTTTTGAATCATGAAAAGGGTGAGTAATCTAAGGCTAATCAAAATTAAAAAAAAGGTAATGAGAAAGTGAACTTTGCTCATAATTATGATAACACGATCAATACTTTAAGAGAAGAGGATAATACTATAAATGTTCTCATAGTAAATAAAAATTCAAGAGAAGCATCATCAAATGTTGTCACTAGGGGGCAAGCATAAAAAATTATTCTACCTACTAATGCTCCTAAAATGGTGATATCAAATCAAGCCTCAACCTCGTCATCAAAACAATACAACTTGGTTGATCAATTACAAAGAACTCCCGCTCAAATATCTATCTTGGAGTTACTCAAATTATCACCAATCCATAAAGACATTTTGGAGAAAGCTTTATTGGAAACCAATGTGCCTCTAGACTTGGAGGTAGACAAATTCCAAAATATGGTAGGGAACCTCATTACATCCCATTGCCTATCATTTTCCAAACAAGATGACATGTCTCTTAATCATCCCCAAAATCTACCCTTACACATAGAAGTGTTAATTCACAAGCATAGGGTGAAAAGAGTCCTTATAGATGGAGGAGCCAGCCTAAACATTTGTACCCTTAGCCTAGTAAAAGCCCTAGGATTTTATGAGGAGGCTATTGACCCTAAGAAAAAGATAACCATAAAAGCCTACAATGATGAAGAAAGAGATTCAAAAGGAGTCATAGTGTTACCCATAAGCGTTGGCCCTATACAAAAGGAGACCATATGCCAAGTGTTGGACCTAAAATTGACTTACAATATTTTTCTAGGAAGGCCATGGATTCACGAGATGCAAGCCGTGTCGTCTACTTATCATCAATGCCTAAAGTTCCCTTATCTAGGACAAGAGATAATGGTAAGTGGGGATCTAAACCTATTCCAATATTGTAATAATGTCAAGCCTATCAATGACTCTTTAGTCCCACACAATGCAGAAGGGTCTATACCTAACCAAATGGATCAAGGTCAAAGTTCTAAGGACATCCCTTTGTTGAAAGGAAAAGAAAAGATGGAAGAAGAGGTTGTTATTAAAGATACATCAAAACTCATTAACCTATCTACATCAACTAAAGGAAAAGAGAAGGTTAATGAGGATAACATTATTGAAGAACCAAAGGAAGACCATACCAAAGCTGTCCATGTGTACACTAAAGAGGCCCATTATCAAAAAATGGACCAAATGATGAAGAATTTTGACAAGCAATGCAAGATCAAACAAAAAGGCATAGGTGAGTACTCCTTATCTATGATGGACTTACCTTTATCACCCAAATCCTTTGGAAGACCCTCAAATTTACCCCATAGATATAATGATAACTTTTTGAGGGAAAGTACATCCGCCATGGATGAAGAAGATAATGAGATCCTAAATTGGTTATATAAGGATGAAGAATCAAGTACACATGTTAAACATATTCAAAATGTAACCATTCCCACACATCAATATGGGAAAGGGTTCTCAATCATGCAAAAGATGGGGTACAAAGGTCAAGGACCTTTAGGCACAAGGAATGAAGGACTTGTTGAACCAATAGAAAGTGCATGGAGAGATACCAAGGAGAAAATAGGATTAGGGTATCTTGAGGAAGGATACACTCAAAAACATTATCCCAAACTTTATGATCAAATATTACAATTAGAATCTCACAGTGATGAGGATTCTAATGAATGGGAATGGGATACCCTATTAGATGAGTCATGTCAAGATAAGGGTATTGATGTTATTCATACCTATGCTTCTACCAAAGATAAAGGACCAATAATAGAATCAAGTTCAAATCAAGCATTTAGTTCTAGTCAAGTGATCCTAAATGATGTACCAAGCATAGAAATAGAGATAAATCAATGGGTAGGTGAACCATACATTCCTTCATGGAGACCTACTATTGAAGAATCGAACGTTAGGTTTAATCCACACGAGTTTATCCAACAAAAACCCTAGAGGAGTCTAGTGAAGAGGACTTTGATCCTTCTTCTTTAGAACATTTAGAGGAAGCCCATGTCAAAGAATTTCAAGATACAATGTATGAACCATCCAATAATGATATATATACCTTAAATCCAATTGAAACAAACCTAAGTATTGACCCATTAACTCTCATACACCCGAAATTAATCGAATGGAATTCCATTGAACCAACTACCCTTCCAATCTTCTTAAATGACAACATGGTGTCCTGATACCTTAACGCAGTTGAATCTTCTTCTATTAGAGAGTATCAAGAAGAATTGATCAAAGGGAGCATCCAAACTTTCAATCTGAGAAAAAATGAAAAAAATGAAAAAAATAGAAAAAGAAAAGAATCAAGTGTTGAAAACCACATTGTGGCAACATTAGATCAAGAAACAAATAAAGAAATAAAGGATGTTTCCAAAGGTGAAAACCCAACCGAGGCACCTAAGGAAGGAAGTTTGGACGCTCTACCAAAAGATTATGAGGAAAGATCTCCAATCTTAATTGAGCCAACAGAAAAGATAAATATTGGATCATAAATAGAGCCGAAGATCATCCACATAGCAACATCACTATTTGGTGAAGAAATAACATAATTCATTAAGTTCTTTAAGGAAAAAAAAGTCAACTTCACATGGTCTTATGATGATATGCTAGGTTTAGACCCAAGTATAATAATGCATAATCTAAATATCAAGGAAGGAGCCAAAACTGTTAAGCAAAAGCTAAGGAAGATGTATCCTCATATAGCACTACTTGTCAAAGTGGAGTTAGAGAAATTATTGAAAGTAGGATTTATAAGGGCCATTGATTATGGACAATGGATCTCAAATATAGTGCCAATATCAAAAGTAGACAAATCCATCAGAATCTGCACAGATTTTAGAAACTTAAACTTGGCATGTCCTAAGGACGATTTCCCACTTCCCAATATTGATGCCATTGTCAACCTAACAACATGACACTATGTTTTCACTCATGGATGGATTTAGCAAATATAATCAGATAAAGATAGCACCAGAAGACCAAGATAAGACTTCTTTTACATGTGCATGGGGTACCTTTTGCTGGAATGTCATGCCTTTTGGCTTAAAGAATGCAAGAGCGACCTATCAAAGAGCAATGACCACAATATTTCATGATATGATGCATAAGTTCATGGAGGACTATGTGGATGATATATTAGCCAAATATCACTCAAGAAAAGAGAACCTACCAATTTTGGTATATTTTTTTGAAAGGCTAGAAGAATTCAAAGTGAGACTTAATCCAAAGAAATGTGCATTTGGAGTCCAATCCGACAAACTACTAGGCTATATAGTATCTGCAAAGGGAATAGAAGTGGATCTTGCTAAAGTAAATGCTATAATGGAAATGGAAGCACCTAACAACATTAGTCAAATGAGATCTTTACAAGGAAGGATCCAATCCATTAGGAGATTTATCTCCCAATTAGCGAAAAAATTTCATAATTTCACCAAACTTTTGCATAAAGATACAATTTTCAAATGGGATGAAAAATGTGAAGAAGCCTTTAATCTATTGAAGAAATATCTCATGAACCCACCAATCTTGATGCCACCTATCAAAGGCAAGCCCTTGATCCTATACATTTTAGCAACAAAGAATTCATTGGGGGCACTTTTAGCACAAGAGGATGAAACAGGAAAAGAAAAGGCAATTTACTACATAAGTAGAACCTTGGTCAAATACAACCTTAATTATACATTCATGGAAAGGGCATGTTTGGCCATAGTTTTTGCTTCCCAAAAATTATGCCATTATATGCTAGCCCACAAGCTAAGGCTCATCGCCAAAATTGACCCTTTGAAGTATCTACTTAGTAAAACAACATTGAATGGAAGACTAGAAAAATGGGTGATGGTACTAAGTGAATTCGACATAGAATATGTTGATATAAAATCGATCAAAGGACAAGTCATTACTAACCAATTAGTAGAAGCACCACTTCAAGATGATCATCCCATCCAAGTGGAATTCCTGGATTGAGAGATTTTGAATGTGGAGGAAAAAACATGGCAATTATATTTTGATGGTTCCTACACTCATCATGGATCAGGAGCAGATATACTTCTAATCACTCCTCAAGGCTCTACTATCCCCAAGTCTTACAAATTGCTATTTCCATGCATCAATAATATAGCAGAATATGAAGCCTTGGTTATTGGAATCAAGTTGGCATTAGAATGGAAAGTAACATAACTAAAGGTTTATGGAGATTCACAATTAGTCATTAACCAAGTCAATGAAGAATATCAAACGAAAGATGACAAATTGATACCCTACAAAAACATGGTGGATAATCTTAAGAAGTATTTCATACTTATTACATTTGAGCAAGTGCCAAGAGAAAAGAACAAAGCAGCGAATGCAATGGCAGCTTTGGCTTCACTTCTACAAATGCTTGATTAGAGCGCTAGATATGAATTCTTGGTAGAAGAAGTGGGTCAACCCGCGTTTGACCCTACCCACCCTTGCACCATTTGCTTGCTAACTACAAATGAATCACCTTGGTATGGACCAATTTACACTTACTTGAAAGATCAAATCCTTCCCATAAACCAAACCAGGAATCAAAAGAAAAGATTCATTCACCAATCCGCCCAATACACTATAGTTTCTGAAACATTGTATCAAAAAATTCTAGACGAAATGATCCTTAGATGTTTAGAAGAAGAGGAATCAAATTTAGCCTTACGAGAAATCCACGAAGGAATTTGTGGGTCACACTCGAACGGATTAACCTTAGGTAAGAAACTTCTTAGGATAGGATATTTTTGGCCTACGACAGAGAAAGACACTTGTAAATTTGCCAAAACTTGTAGAAAGTGTCAATTCCATGGAAACTTGATATATGTACCCACACAAGAGCTTCATCCGATGACAACACCTTGGCCATTCTATCAATGGGGTCTAGACCTAATAGGCATGATTTATCCACCATCCTCGAATGGTCATAAATTCATCATCACGACAATATAATACTTTACCAAGTGGGTGGAAGCTGTACCCTTATCAACTGCAACAGGAAAGTAGATATCATTGTTTATCCTCAATCATATTATTGGTAGATATGGCATACCTCATGCTATCATAATGGATAATGCCAAGAATTTCAAAAACAAAGACCTAAGGGAATTATGTACTAAGTTTCACATGATTCATCATTCTTCTTCAATCTATTACCCTCAAGGTAATGGACAAGCCAAAGCAACAAATAAAAACATCTTGAAGAGTTTGAAGAGAACGGTGGACAATTCAGGTAGAGATTGACACATCAAGATAAACCTGACCTTATGGGATTATAGAACAAGAATAAGAATGCCAACATGAGCTACACCCTTTTCCTTAGTCTTTGGAACAGAAGTAGTTTTGCCTTTGGAGGTAGAACTTCCATCTTTGAGGATAACTATGCATGGGTTAATAAATGAGGAAGACTATAGGGTTGCTAGGCTGCAAGAACTAGAAATCTTGGATGAGAAACAAAAGCAAGCATTTGACCATTTGAAGGTATACCAAAATAGAATGTCAAGGACTTACAATAAGAACATTAAGCCAATAACATTTCAAATAGGTGACCTAGTTTTGCGAGAGAATCCCAAAAATCAAGCAAAAAGGGAAAAGAAAGGAAAATGGGAAGCAAATTGGTTAGGACCATTTCTCATTGTTGAAAACTTTGGGATTGACATCTACAAATTAGTAGATTGTGATGGAGAGGAACTACACGAACCTATCAATAGAATACATCTAAAGAGGTTCTATACATGAGGTAGATGAAAAAGTATCAGATGAAGAGCATCACATTTATTGTACATAATTAAAAGAGATCCTGAAAATACCAAAAACATTTGAAAAGTATAAAAGATCAAAAATAGTGGAAAATTGAGCATGAAGAAAGAAAAAAAATTCATATATGATCCTCAAAAAGATGTTGTCTTGGTGAAAACCTAGCAAATAGGCACCTTGATGATGTGAAAAAAAAATTTGAAAAAAATAAAAATACAAAAAAATAAAAAAGGAGAAAAAGTGCCTTGGTGAAAACCTAGCAAATAGGCGCCTTGGTAGCAAAAAAAGAGAAAAGCTTTAAAAATAGAAAAAAGAGCTAGATCTATTCAATCGATGAAAACCTGGTAAAAAGGTGCCAGTGAAAGTCCAAGTCAGTCGTATACCTAGAAGGTCACCTTGTCAATATTGCATTCGCCAGCATTTGTATATGTTGCATAATAAAACCCCACAGTTGCATTTGTGAGTACCTCAAGATTTTGGTCACCTAATCTGAAAATTGTCCTAAGTCCCACAAACGAAATCAATCAAGGAATCAATTCATCAAATTTGAAAGAGGAAAACTTAATCAAATCTTCATTCTAATCCAATTTGAGCCAAAACGCAAAATTTGATCCAAGATCTCACATGACCTTATCTTTATCAGGATTAAAAGTATGAAATGGATGGAACTACACTTGACATATGGATTTGAAAAACATTGCAAGAAATTTTTCTAAGTGTTGACTCAATTGATGAAATCATGTCTTTCTAGCGAATCAATGAAAGTTTTAGACTAGACAAGCTATGATGAAAGGATGATATTTTCTTGATTTCTAAATGATTGTCTTAAAATCAAAGTTTAAATCATGTATTATTTGTCTAAAGACGTGATAATCAAAGAATCATTGAGGACTTGTATATAGGATAAAATTGAGATTTGTGCTTGTTTACGCAAAAGGATTGCTTGGCTATTTTGATCTACAATATCATAATACCAAAATCCACTTGCAACATAGAATATGACAAAATCGGTATTCACACTCTCATGATTGGCTTTAATCAGTGATAGTCATACCGAAGAGAGATGGGAAAGCAAACAAAGAGGTGCAAAAAGTATTCACATCATCATAGTTGAACTAGTGATGGTTGTACTAAAATGGGATTCCAAAAATGCTCAATGATGATTATAAGCTCCAAATTTTGAATAATGACAATTAGCTGCATTCATCTTAGATTAAGTGCATTGTATATTTTGTTTTTCCTTTCTTAGCTTAATTTTCAAGGGGAAATTAAAAGGGGGTGTATGTAAATAAAAAATCATGAGATCTTCAAAAACCAACTATATAGGATCGAATGTGTTGGAATTAAAAAACAAAGTGCATTTCATTAGGTCACTTGCATTGATGAAATCATTATCATTAAGTCTTGCATTGATTTAGATGTGTCCAACATTTGAATTATTAAGTACATGGCATTAAATCCATCACTATCATTAGGTTCATCCATTTAAATTTCATCATTATCATTAGATGACATACATTTGAAAGTTCATTAGAATCATTAGATTGCATTTATCTCATTTAAAGTGCATTGCATTAGCTAGATATCATTCATTGCATTCATTAAGACCATCCAACATTAAATGCACATCATACATGGTAAAATCATTCACATTACATAATATCATTGAAAGATCATTGCATCATTACATCACATTTGCATAGCACGTGAAAAACATCCATAGATTCATCACATTTACATATCGAAAGAAATGAATTCATTAGATTCATTATACATGTAACATTCATTGCATACATACATCAAGATCATTATCATTAAATCATTTCACATTACATTCATCTATTCTATGTCATACATAAGACAATCATTTAGTCATCATTAGGACATATGCATACATATGGAGATTACATTCTGAAAAGCATAAAACAAAGCATATAGAATATAGAATCATATAGAGCTACATATCATATGAAACACCTGAAAAGGAGATCCAACACATAATGACATCATATATAATCAAATCTATCAAAGAAAGTATCAGAGTCCATGATAAATGAACAAGAGAGATCAAAGGCTATAACATCATCATAAAAGCAATATCTAAAGATTAATGTCCATCAGATATCAAGTATCAACATCAACAACATCAAATCGATAAAAAATGATACATCAAGGGTCTAATGTCTCAATCAAAATAACAACAGAAAGAACATCAAAGTCTAAATGAAACAATGAAGATACCTCATAAGAAATCAATTGATAGAGTCACCCGCACCATCAGTACCATCACGATCAGGAGCACTATCAAGAGGCCGGCTCGAACTAGCCTGTAATCTATGCTGACTCATAGCAGCCATGAAGGTCTACATCATGGCACTCATTTGTGAAACCTACTGCTAAATAGATGATATCTGGGTCTGCAAAGAAGCAACATCTGATGTTGAGGCTGGGGCATGACCCTGAGTTGCAGAAGACTGTGCAAGTGGAACTGAAGCAGATGACATCGATGAAGAAGATGGATCGCTCAAAGATGGAACAAACTAAGAAGAAGATGGATGCGAATAATATGAAGGCATCGAGATAGAAGCATGAGCCTGAGGAGCCTGAGGATCAATGGTAGGATCAATAGGAGGAACAACTTGCTGAGCAGGAGGACCCTGTGCCTGATCAAGTAAAACTTGTGCTATATCTGCATCGACAACTCTTTGACATCTAGCTCAAGGCCTTTGTGCTAGATCTTTGGCAACTTGATGCAAAATCCTGTCAACCCGTCCACCTCTACCCTGATCACCACCCCTAGGAGGAATAGGAGTAGCAACTAACACTGGCATCTGTACTCTACCTGCTCTAGCTTCACGATGACCCCATCGTCCGTGCTGACCCCTAATCTTGCCATGACCACCACCTCCATCATCATCATCATCATCACCACCATCCCCACCAGCACCATCATCACCACCCTCATCCCCATCTAATAACTCCTCAATGGTGGGAATCCTCTTGGTAGTATTTGTAAACCTGGGAAAAGGATACCAATGTAACCAAACACCATACTCATCAGTAATACCAACTTCCATGATATGTGACCTAGGAGCCCAAGGATGATACCCAATCTCTTGTATCTCTCAGATAGCTATACCAAAATCAACACAAGGGCCCCATAATGACCTCTTAGCCTGCACATGAGCATACATAGGTACGCCCTGTGGCATATCCTGAACACGCCCATACTGATGGAAAACACAGCGAAAGTAGAATCTCTTGATAAAAAATGTGGAAAGAATGATCATCCAACAAGGGAAAAACATATAAGGAAGCTCACCATCATCCTCTGGCCAAGCCTCACATCTGAGATAAGGTCTCCACATGATGGTATCCAAGTCATCAATCTGACGACACCAGTAATCCATCTTACCCATATGGGTTTGGATAATGATACCACTATACATCCAGGCAAAAGGCCAACCTGGCTGACAATCTCATGCTATCACAGGATGTGACACTGGGATATGCTCCCAAGTCCAAAGCTGTAATAAAATGGCTCCAGCAGTCAAAGTGGTAGAATGTCTATACACAACAGTGTGCAACTCATGATATAACTGGGCCAATACACAAGAACCCCAGTAAAACTGACGAGGCTTTGCCATCAAATCCTCCAAGATGGGACCCCAACCAACAACAAATCCATGTCCACGGGCCTATTAGGAAGCAAGAAACCACTGATCAAAGTACCCAGAACAGTTGGTAACATAGGGAATGAAATGAACTGAGCCCACTGGATATGTCGATTACCAATGGAAGCATCACCGAAGACTCATCGACATGCTGAGCCATCATAAATAGAATCATAGTACATGAGCTCTCCTCAGGTCGGCAGCCACAGAATATGATATACATCCTCAGGTGTAATCATCATCTCCCCCATGGGAAGATGAAAGGTGTTATGGTCTGAGTGCCAACGCTCAGCCATAATAGTAATGAGACCTTGATTCACGCAGAATCGAGGAAGATAGAGCAAGAAGGACAAACCACACCGAGCAATGAGGTGACGGTCAGCAGCACTCAAGTCAGGTATCATATCCCATGACAAAGGATACGAACCACAGATACATAAAGACCCATGATTTTCCTATAAAGAGAAAGTTCAAACACATCAGAATTGAAATAAAAAATTATTGGGATTATCCTAAGTCAATCGAAAATTTATAAACCTATCAAACCGCAATCAAGTTTTGTGTTTCTACTCAGATAAAATGGAAATTTTATCCTCATTCATCATCTGAATCTAGATTGACAGACGATATCCTAACTATGACATATTTCTAACTGACATATCACAACTTGTTACAAAATTTCAAAATTGGGAACTTAACTTATCAAATGATCGAAGACGTCGAAAAAAATTGCAACTTGGTCAAAATTCAAAATTCAAAATTTTTTAGAGTGAAAGCACTATTTCATGGTGCAAAAGCAAAAAATATCAGAAGCGCAACTTAAATGTGTGAAAGTGCATGTTAATGTTTTAAAAGTGGCAAAATAATCAAAATCTCTCAAATTTATAGCGGAAGCACACTTAAAAATTGTAAAAGCGCCAAACATATGTGAAAGCGCACAATAATATTGCAAAAGCGGGAAAGGGCATCATTTTGATGAGCAAAAGTACTCTATCACTTCGCAGAAGCACTCGTTAAAAGTACAGAAGCACACTTCCAAAGGCAAAAGTGCCCTTTAATCAGGCAAAAGCACCCATTTGAGAAAAAAAGGGCTATTTATCAAGAAAAATTTGGAAAAAATTGAAATAAATGCATAAATGAGAAAAACAATGAGATACAAGTACTCATCGGAGGTCCTGAGTCAGGTAGATGTTGATACCAGCGGCATTTCTTGAACCGATGCTCGTGAAGAGGGACAGACATCATGAAAAGGCAAAAGAGTCAGAGAGGGTAAAAGTCAAGAGTGAAAGGTGAAAATGAATAGTGAAAAGGGATTTTGACCCCTTTATATAGGTTTTTGACCTAATAAGAGGTAAATTTGACCTAAGTAAGTACCTTTTCATCAAGTTTGACCTAATCAAGAGATTTTAGCATCAGATTAATTGAAACCAGAGCATTTGAAATCAAATGAACATAACATTAAAATTGGAAATTAAAATAAAATTCATTATACATTTGAACTTTATTACTATAAAATGAACAACATCATCCAAAAATCAATCAATGGTAAAAATCACATTGAATTTTATTTCATTTCCGAGGGGGCATACCATCGGGTAATCAGATCAACACCAGCAATAACATCATCGAGAATCAAGAGATTAATCATCGAATCAAAACAAAATCTTTTATCATGAAATTTTTCATAATCAAACGAATGGGGCACTGCATCGAAATCAATCATTAAAGTAGGTATCATATCAGGATCAATCATTGAATCAAACATCATATCGAGAAACATCATCAGAATGACCATCATGTTAGAATGATCATCAGAACCACATCAATTGAGAGTTTCATATCAATCATATCTACATCAATCTCGTATCAGAAATCAAGGATCGACCATCAAAAGACATCAAACGAACATCAAAGATCGACCATCAATGAAGCAGGACCTATCATTAGCAAGATCAGAGTATTCTTTGAATCGACATGCTTCACACATCAACTCAAAGAGGGGCATTTGTAATCACCTAAAAATGGACAAAGATAATTAAATTATAAATCAAGTCAAATCAAAGAAAATCAAAGACAAAATTGAAGTAATTGAATCACAATGCATAATTAGCCAATCAAAATTAAAATCAAGTCTTAATTCGAGATAAATCAAAATTAAGAGTGTTTTAATCAAATAAAATAAAATCAAAATACAATTAAATAAAATAATTGTATAGTCTTGGATTAAATCAAATTCAACCTATTCAAGGGGTACATGGCTAAAATAAATCAATTAAATCAGTTAATAAATCTCAATTACTCTCAACAACCCAAAAGAAGAGGAAATCTGGGAAACCAATGAGATTTAAGGAAAGGTATTCACATGGATCAAGCCAAATTGAATCTCAATCGCTCAAAGTGAAAGAGCATCTTGACCATTGATCTTGTCTACTTGTCCCAAGCTTTGAGGACACAAACTTTGCATTGTCTTCAAAGGGTGGAACCAAATACTCAACCAAGGCTTAATCATGATCAACTACACTACACCCCCTACCATTGAGAAAATCTATAAAAGGAAGATCAAATTCCTTCATAATCAAGAACCACACATCTGAGAATTGCATTGAACCTCTTGAAATTTGAGCTTAGAAAGGCAATTTAGATTTAATTGAGCATTTGGAATTGAACAATTAGCTTTAGCTTTCATCATTCATCTTTCTCATTCTAGGACTGTCATTAATGGAAGCTTGCTGAGAGCTTTGCATTAACATTTCTTAGTTAGAGAACCATAGGATGCTTAATTGTCAATTTCTAGCTTAAAAAGATTTCTATCTTGTGGTTTATTTATTTTTTATATCAATTATTGTCAATACTAATCCTATGAAGATACTTTCCCTAGTATACAATATCAAGTTTAATTCTATAATCCTACCAAATTCATTTCCTTGATTAGATATAAACCTCTAAACATCTAGGTGATAACTACTATTCTACTAATTTGTAATTGTGGAAACTATTGGTATGATGAGACACTTCGATGCACTCTCTACCTGATCATGCCTATTCAATCACTCCATCCTCTTGAGTGTCACCACTGTAGGTTATCCATTTGAAATTATTTGAAGTACCACTTTATTATCCTTGTTCTCAAACCTCATTTCTAACCTCTACAAGCTAAAGGAGAACTCAACAAGAGACAACATCTATATCATTCCAAGACTAACATTATACTTCATATAAACTACAAAAAAAACCATGCTTTAGCTCATAATCCCCTAGATATATGTACTCATGTTGGAAATATTGTGAGCACATGGAATCTTATACTCATCATCTACCATCATCCTGAATCCATCAATGATTTTTTGTCTACAACTCCCTCTTAGCTACAAACCTTTCATCAATAAATTTATGTGTAGCTCTAATATCTATCAAGGAAACAATTCATTTTCCCTCTATAGTTCATCTCATACTTTGAAAGTGATTTCTTTTTGGGTACTAGTAAGTTGGGCAATGACCCTATCATTCTTGGGATCCTCTTCTAATGTATTTTATTCTTTCCTAATATCTAAACGAGATTGTTGATTTGATTTATCTAATGTATATTATTCAACAGAAAAGTACCCCAACTATTTTTACTTTTATTTCATATTGCATTTGTGTGAAGGTTTCCAAGGTGTCTTGCAATTGAAACATAGTTTCCTCCTCCTAAGCTCATTTAACTATTCATTATCCACCTTATTTGAATTATTTCATGGATAAGGTGATTCTCTTTGGAATGATATTTCTCTTTATCCATCTTATGTGGAAAGAACCTAGACTAAAATTTTCCCCTATAAGTAGAAGCCTTCATAGCTATAGCCTTTTTAATGGTTTCCTATAGAGTAAGTGGATTGTGGGTCTTAATATAACATCTCAATGGATTTTTTAACCCATCCATAAAGAGTGTCATAAGCCTCATCTCTAAAATATTAATGAATAACACAAAAAGGCTATTAAAATATGCAATTTATGTATCAATTGGACCCCATTGCTTCAACTATGCCGACTCTTTGAAATGAAAATGTGAATCCTTTTTATCAAATATTTTAATTAAAATATCTATAAAATATGAACAAGAAGGAATCCTATCATCTCCCATTGTGATCATCCCATGATGCCACCACTCATCTAGAAATCTATCTAGATGCATAATTTCTTATTTGATGATATCTTGCTTTAGCACAATATAAGGCTGAAAATATATATCTACCTTTCAAACCCAAGATCTAGTTGTATTCTTCCATGAACCTTCATAATAAGGAAGAATCAACTTCCCCAACTTCTTCACTAGGTTTAAGATCTATGATATATCACTAGTGTGATGTCTATGTTTTATTCTAACATTAATTTAGTCCCTCAAAGTTATAGTAACTTGGAACTCAAGACCTCCACTCTCCAACCATGTCTTAATTAATTGTACAAATATGTTATTTATGGATAAATATTTTTAACTCATGTTGGGACCCTAGGTGGAAGGTAGGTATAAGAGGCCTCAAAGTGATCATTCTAGCTTTCTAATTTGAAACTTCACCATGTACTTAGTTCTCTCCTTAGCCATTATTTCCTCTATTGTTGCATCCATTAATCACACCAATTATTATTCCAATTCGTCGAGCCATCATTTCTATCAATAAATCCAAATACTAATTTTGTTATTGTGTCCTTTTTTCCATCTTGTTTCCTTCTAACCAATATACATAATAAGTTTATAAACCTCTCTTCACCTTGATTTTGGTTATCCATATTATTTGTAGCTTGTTCCTCTATTTCTCTATGTTCTTTTGTTGCACTTTTTTCTTCTGTTATCAAGCTTTTGTTTGACCTATTTCTTTGTGTGTTATATTGGTGTGTAAAAGGTGGGCATTCAAACCCTATCATATAATTATTTTTCATTTTGTACCCTCTATGATAGAAGAATATACTACTTTGATACCATTGTAATAAGATTTATATTGTTTGTCAATTTTTATTTTTATTTTTTGAATATGTAATAAATTATTTTTGCAGTGTGAACAATGAAAATATTAGCATAGATAAACAAATAATATTAAGACACTTTTTAAATCTGAAGAAATGAATAATACTAAAAAATGACACAGGTAAAAATTTCATATTAGAATTTTGATCTAGAGTTCTACAAAAATAAAAACAACATAGTTCATAAAAAATGCATTTCATATCTAAAACCAATATACCCATTTGTTGATAGATAAAATAATGGTTTGAAATAGAAATAACCAAGAAATATCTTACTCAAAAACCTTAGGCATCCACCATGAATTCCTCCAAGGTGAGGACATGACGTGACAATGACTAAAATGCTTGCAAAATATAATATATTGCAACAAAACCCCAATAGACCACCCTTCAAAATTTCCATTTGAATCCAAGACCAAGTATAACTAGGTGGTACAACCATCAATAAAGGGTACGGGAAACACTAAAATTTGTATGACCAAGCTAGGATATGTGTGAAGTGGTGATAGCCTTCAAAAGAAAACCTTTTTGATCAAATGTGTATTATGATCCCCCTTAAAACCAAAAAATGAATTATAACATCTCATTATGTTTCTTCAACGAAGACACCACAAATCCTCCATATTGTCTTCCAATGATGTGGAGAATATTACCTGTAAAGGATTTCATCCTCACAAACCAATAAGAACAATCTTCTCCAAAAGGAATAATTGTATTTGATGTCCAAAACTCAACTTGTCCAAATGAATCCCCAAAATCCATTTTTATGTTTTTTCCAAGAGGTGTGACCCTCTTCTTCAGACATACCTTATTTAATTAAATTACTTCTTTTTATTCTCTAATATCCCAAATGAAATATAATGGGCCCCAATATTTAAAGTGAATCACTTTTATCTTATAATTGGCCTAACTATAGTCCTCCATTAAATAAATTAAAATAATAATAAATTTAAATATTTAGTTTAACATTATTAATTAATAGCTTATTGTTACTTAATTCAAATTCCCTAGGATATATAAAATACTAATTTAGCCATCAAAACTAACAAACTAAAAATATACTAAAAATAGAAACCCTTCCAATTAGTCTAGTTGGTGCTTGAAACTGACATACTAAAAATTATACATGTATTAAAAGACTAACCCAAAACCACTCTAGATAGAAAGGTCATCTTGCACATAATTCCACTAGGAGCTCACCTAACCATTAAATACTATCAATTGCTAGATGAATCACCTCCAAGGTTCTCTAACCCTAACATAATAGCCCACAAGAACCCATTGAATAGGCTAAAGGTCCATCAATTCCACTAGCTAAGAATGAGACATTACATCACAAGTGTCATAATTATTCATTTATGTAAATTGATACTATCTATACTTCAAATTAATTTTAATCAATAAAAATCTCTATACTATGAATATCTTGTCTCATTGATTTTTACGATTTTAAAATATCACAAAATATATACATATATATCAATAATTTTAAAATTTTAATAGATTATTTGTGAGAAATTTATGTACACAACATTATATCAAAACTAATCTTTGCAAATTAAATTTTATATAAAATTTAAGAAATTATCTTGATATGATTCTTTGTAAAACTTTAGACAACAAATGCTCTAGATCTAAGGCTTCAAATTGATTTGGTAACATTTTTTCCCTAGTACCATGTGGACTAGGGGGAAAATGGACCTTGTGACCTCCTCCCAACTATAGGAAGCTCTTGACAATTGAGTCATACCGTAGCCCATAAATTGTTTACTTTAATTTTTCTTTATCATGAGTATTGTTAAGGATTTCTCAGCATTATGATTACATTCACTAGGATTTCTATTTTAACAACTTTCTTTTTCCACTTTGTAATCTTTTATATAATTAGTTTTATTTAATACTTTATCAATTTTAAAATTTATATTATTTTAAAAATACTTGCTAGTTCTCAAAGGAGGGATAAAATAATATTTTATTATTGTGGTATGTTATATCATAAAATATCTAATTTTTCATAAATAATTTACGTCTTTTAAATTCATTATAATTTATATATTTTTTTCATAATATGATGTTTAATCATATTGATTTTTATGCCAAGAGGCATTCCTATAACCAAAACAAATATAAAATAAAAATCCATAGGTTCAGTCTCATATTTGTCTATTATTATAATATTAAATTTTACAATTCTTAGCATATCCAACGTAACCATTGTAGTTCAAGTGGTTCATCTTTGTTGTGGCACTCTGCTACCACTATCTTTGAAAGAAATTAAGGTTCATTTCTTTCACATTCTCAATATAGTGTAACGACTACTTTAAATCATAATATTTCACATGTAGAAAGGAAGGGGATTTGGTTAATATTAATTTGTGGTCTCACCTACAAGAATACCAAAGGAAGATGACTATGTCCCCTCTTGATGGATGATTGGATTGTGAAGACATCGTGTACGAGGAATCTAAGTGAGAGGATTCACACACAAAATGGATGATGTTATGGTAGGAGGTTAGGTGTTTGAGACCTCAAAGTAGAACTCTCTATGGGGCCAAATATTTTCACTAGCCTCACTAGCCCATTCCCATGCCCCCTCTATGCTATAGATATTCCCATCCAGTGGTTTCTGTGCAACTGTCCAATCTAACCCTATACCTGCAATCTCTGAACTACTCAGTCCAATCTAGCTATAATTTTTTTTGTTATATCTAAAATGTTCTTTTATTGTAAATGAATTTATTCAAATTATTTTTAATTTTTTTAATCTTTATGTAAATTTACTTATGTTTAATGTTTAGAAAATAAGATTTTTTTACTATTTTAGTGTCAATATATTATTTTTTCTGTATTTTTTTAAAAATTTAAATTTAATTTCTTTTAACATGAAAGTGAGGTTATACATATAATGAATTGATGTGAAATATATGGGTTAACTATTTTAAATAATTTTTTATTGTACTTGCTACTTGCTTATAAAAAAATTACATATCAATATGATAACAAATAATTATTTGAATTGAATTTTTAGTTTTTTAATTTAAAATTAATATTTTTAAATTAATTTTTTTCAATTGCAGATAATTAGAATTTAAAAATATAAAAATTTAGAGGTTTTTAATTGTATGTATATAGTTGCACTAAACAAATTAAAGTATATACATCATGTAGTATATATACATATATTTCTATTGATAATATATAAAGACTTAAATATGTTTATATATTTAGAAATACTTGTAAGTATATTTTCTTATAAGGATATTTATAAATCTTTGTTTTCATTTATTTACATAAATTTATATATTAATTTTCAAGTACTTACTATAAATTCACAAATACTTATGCTTAGAAATTTTAAAATACTTAGAAATTAATATTTAATGATATGCTTATAAGAAAATACACTTACAAGTATTTCTAAATATACTTTCAAATCTTTACACAATAAAATATTATATTGTAAATTTCTTTGAAATTAGAAAAATCTAATTTTTTTTTACAATATTTTTTTTTTGGAAAAAATTTATATTTATATTAATACTAACTGGTTCAAAGGGCTCCTGGAGAAAGAACCAGTAAAGAAAAATCCGTTCGTTACCCATATATTTACAAAGAGAGCTTCAGATGCTCAAAAAAGTATTCTTAGACTACCCAAAGCTCCCAAGGTCAAAACACGACCTGCTAATAAGTACAAAAAATAATCCCTTGATCAAAATGGTAGAATAGATCTGCATTTCAATATGTTCAAATTTTTTTTTGAGACTACCCAAAGAAAAACCCCGGCCATTATGAAGGCCGAATTACAATTCCAATCCCCCTAAGAAATCCCTTTACATTGAAGCATAAAATAAGTGCTAGAATACATTCACAATGAAAAGAGGACCCCTGTAAAAATAGTATTGACTACTGTCAACCTATGTACTTAGAAATCCCATTAGAAAAGCCAATACAATTTGCATTGAGGGCCCCTGTGAAAAAAAAATTGAGGCAGAGTAGAAAATGCTGATGGAGGACAAGTAAAAGCAAGATCAGTTGACATCCCATGGTCCATATAAGCCAACTGAAAGCTGCATGAAGAAACACCTGCAAGAAAAATATTTGACAGAGACAAAAATAATTTGTACATCAAAGCATGTTATAAACATCACGACACATAACCCCCGGATCCAAAGTGTGAGGGTGGAGACAAGAACAAAGAGCTCTAAAGACAGTCAGCTTGAGAGACATCTGGATCCCCCGAAGCCAAAGATGCACGAGGTGACACCAAGGTGCAGGAAGATGGAGGTGAAACAGGGACATGAGCAGGAGGGGAGCACGAACCAATTGAAAATGGAGCTGGAGAAATAATAGGAACTGATAATGAACCCGAGTTACTGCCAAGTGAAATATCATGCAACATAGGAGAAGCCAAACCCAAATTTGAGGCACGAACATGTGATAATAAAGCAAGCAGAGCATACATTTTTGCAAACACCTTTCCTCTATGCCCTGCATCAAAAGGGGTACTGTTAAGAAGGTGATCAAGAGGCATAATAGTAGAAGAAGCGATGCAATCTTTAACAGCAGCAAGCATCATAATATACTTGTCAGAATTAAATAAAAGGTGACGTGGAAATACACCTCCAATATGGGCATCTTCTAACTAGAAGTTATACTTTTGAACTACTAGAAGCAAACAATTTTCTTCAAGGAAATGTGGACAAATAGCCCAATTCGTAATGGATACCAACAAAGTCCAAGATTGAGATAAATTGAAGATATTAGAACAAAAGACTTACACAATTTGAGAAGGAAAAATAATCCTTTTAAAACGCGGAGATAAACCGAGTCACTAATCATTCTTCGAATACCCTGAGAAAACTTTGAACAATGAATAATAAACATGGAAGTAAGGGCTTCATCAGTGATATTACCTTCGAACAGCACTTCCAAAGCAGGACTTGAGAAACAGACACGAAGATTCAATGGTCTAAATTCATCAACATATCTATGCAATGCCATGAGAACAAAACAAAAAGAAACAAAGCTATGCTACAAAAGAAGAGTTAGAATGATAGAGATGGAGCCAAGACCGATTATAACCCACAAAAAACCATCATGAAGTGCATTTTCCCATACAAAAACATGAATGAATCAAGTACCAGCTATTAATTTTCATACATAATTAGTCAATATACAACATGATCCATACAAAAGTTGTTAAGTTTAACTCATGCGAGACAAATCATGAAATCATCACTTTATCTAGTAATAAATAGAACATAAAAGATGAGAAGAAATATTACACATGCGAAAGGTATTAAATCACAGACATAGCATTAAATATTCATAATAACAAAGATCAGATGAGACATCAAAGGATAGTCCTAGATTGATATGGCACACATAAGAAAATAAATGCAGATCTTACATAATCATGATCCAAAAATCACATTCAACATATAAGATCTGAAAGATAATTAAGGGGAATCAATTTTTATTAAATTAAAGATGGAAGGGTGGGAGGTCGGAATTACAAGGGGAGAAGGGTAGAGGATGTTAGAACCATCGGCACCAAAATTAGCTAACAAATCTGCTAAACAATTTCCCTCTCTATATGTGTGAGTTAAAAAGCAGTCCGAGAAAGAGTCTAGAAGGGACCAGATTTGGGACAAAACATAGTGGATGTGGATGTGCCTTGAAAAAGAAGCTCTTTGAACACATGGATTAATAATAACCGAAGAGTCACCTTCAACATGAAGGAATCAGATGTTTAGCTTCTCAAATACAATATTATAAGTGTCATAATAATAAATTTAATTTTTTTAAATTTTAATATTGTAAAAACATTTATTAGACTTTAAAAATACTAAGAAAGTAATATTTATAAATACTTAAAAATTAATATTTTGAAGAAACTTATAAGCATTTAAAAAATAAAATTTTTAAAAAATTAATATATTATTTTGACACTTGTAATGTTTTTTTTAAAAAAAAATTTATAGAGAAAATAATATATTGACACTAAAATAGTAAAAAAGATCTTATTTTCTAAAAAAGTAAACTAAATAAAGCTAAATGTGAAAAAAATTAAAAATAGTTTGAATAAATTAATTTAAAATAAAAGAATATTTTAGATAGAATAAAAATACTATAAATTTATTTAAATTTATAGCTGGACCAGACTAGACAGCTCAGAGATTACATGTACGGGGTTGGATTGGATAGTTGCATGGAAACCACGGGATATGAATGGCTATATAGCATAGAGGGGGCATGAGAATGGGCTAGTGGGGCCAGTGCAAATATTCGACCCCATAGATAATGCCTTATAATAATGATTATGAGAATTGGAAGAAATCTCATGTTTTGTGAATTGATAGGGACAACCAATGCTTTAGGCACATCTTGAATTATCTTCATAATGAGTTGGTTTGGATTAAGGATGTGGCATCTCTATGAGAGCTTCTTGAGGAGGCAGAGTATTTATGCCATTTTGATTTGTAGAGGCTTTGTGAGGAAAATATCAGGAATATTGAGGTGGATGCAATAATGTGGAAGGGGATGTCTTCTGAAATGGAGAATCCTCTATAGACTAGAAGTGACCAGAAGCCTAAAAATGTGATAAAGGAGAAATGGAAAATTGAATGTGTACACAATAATGATATTATGGAACAATTGCAGTTTTAGTTATAGCCATTTAGTGTGATATTGTTGGCATCATTTTATAGATTTTTTTTATTTTATTGTTTCCATGTTATTTTTTTTATTGTTTCCATTTCCATTTCTCATGAAATGTGTATGTTTTTTCATTAGATTGCAAGGTTCTTCATATTTTTTGCATGTCAATGGTTTTTTGGTGTGTTTTTAATCCTAGATGGTATTATTTGAGCAAGATAATGGATAATTATAGTTGGTATAAAATTTTGTTGTATGGGTTGGATATGTTGGCATGAATTTACTAATGGTTAGTTGGATATGATTAGCAACTAGCTTATTCCAACTATGGCAATTGATTTTTGGCCTATTTATTACTATGGGATTTGGTGATTGTTTTCGTGATAAAGACCATGGAACACAAACTTCTTCAAGATTGAAGTTACAACATGAATATGACTTCAAGTGGGAGATTGTTGGATGTGAATTCCAACTCTTATTCACTCAAGTCTTCATTTACTCTTCTCTTCTTTGTCCCTTTGTCTTATTTTGAAGACTCGTGTATATATGTGAGGGAAAAAACCTTATGTATATAAGTTGCAATGAATAATAAATATTTATGTCATGTTGTTTGATGGATGTATCTAAATTAGTGAACCACAATAATTCTTTTATTTTTGTGTATAATTTATGGGTTCTCAATTTTTCTATTAATTTAATAGTTTTTGGATTTGACTTTGTTTTGTATACAACAAAAAGTCCTTGTATAAATTCAATGAATAGATCGATTTTTGTAAGACATAATTTTCTTTGTAACTTTTAAGGGGTATATCTATCTATGTTGATAGATAGAAGAGTTCCACCCAATACATATACAATTACAATGAGGAGAAAGCCTTATTCTATCTAATTTTCTTTGTTTTTTTAATTTGTATCACTATGAAAGAATTTATGCATCTTATGCGTTCAAATTGATATCTCTCAACATAATTTACATAATTTTTTAAAGATTAATTCTATTTAATTTAAGTTAAATTTTCTCCTTAATTAATTTGCATGTATGATATATTTTTGTAAAAATTATTATCAACAATACTATATCTAAAAATTATATGGGAAAACCATAACTTTACTTTTATCAATGATTTTTTTCAAACCCAATTACGTCTTCTACTTAGGTAAATTCCATAAATCATTCTTTTTGTGCACACATTAGCTTTCTTTTGGATTTATCTTAAAGTTTTATGCAATATGTAATTTACCTATATATTTTCAATTTTTTATCTCCAATCTCCACTTGGAATCGATATTTGTCTTTATTTATTGCCTTTTTGAGTTTGATCCTTGATTAATTGATAATATGTCAATCCAAATTTGCTTTAGTTTTGCACACCATAAGTAAATAACATGCCAAGTTTTCTTTCCAATTAGATTCTAAGTTCTTTGATTTTGTATGCTTTATCCTGATTGCTCATTGACCTTGATGCTATTTATAAAATTTAATTCATTCAATGTGATTGCATCTAGGGTTGGATTATTTTACTTATATTTTCTCATATTTCTGTAGTGTCCCTTGGTGTATTGATTTGCAATTTGGGACTATTATCTTGAATTCCCAACTTTGCTATGATGTACGATATCACTTACAACTTTTGTAATAGAGAATGCCAACGTTATTACAAGAATATATATGTATATTAAATACTTATAGGACTATTGATTTATGAATATCCCTGCTATCACAGATGGAACAATTGAACTATGCCAAATAAATTGTCTTTTCATAGCATTGCACTTACAAAAAATATTTGATATGCTTGATTGAATATTTAAGTTGGTCTTGATAGCTTCCTCTGATTAACAAGGAGAGTTATGCTATGATATGGTTATATAATCACTTATAGTGACTGTATTGCTGTTCCTAATGAGATCTTTAATTTGTACAATCGATTCTACTTATTGTTTGTAGCACCAATTGCTGTGTCTAATATGCTGATATGTTTATGCAATTTTGAAATACTGTTGTGCCTAATATGGTCGATTGATCCCTGCAACAGGGAAATTGTCTCTGATTCTGTCTTATGTGTACGCAATCAACAATGCCAAGTAGGCAGTCACTTAATCGTGTAAATCAAGGAGAGATAGAAGGGGTAAAAGGTTCCAAATTGATTTGTTGATCTTTGTACTCCAAACTGGATGTTATCTCTGCTATACAGTCTGTAAACTATGTAATCCCTTATTGACGTTATTTCAGATCTGTGCTATTTATACTTCACACCTGTACTGTCGCATATCTATTTTCTGCCCCTTAGCATTGATTTGTTTTAGCATATATATCGGTGGCAAAACTACGATCAGTATTTAAATATGACTCAGCGCTCCTATTGGTTTTAACACTGGCGCTCTACCCTTTCTTATTTGTTGACTGTACCATTGCTTGGTCTACGTGGCTTAGATATTACCAGATGAGACTATCTCTGTCCTTAAATGGCAATTATCATGTCTGTTTCCATGCAAAAGAGTCTTCCACAACGAACCCAGGATAGATCTATTTGATCGGTGATCTCTCAAAGACAAACTATATTCATATATATCGCATGTGTCCAAATGAACTATGAAATTTCTTTATATGCATGCCAATCCCTTCTTTCTTCCTCTCCCAATCATCGGTGTTATTCAGACTTGTATTGAGTTGTTCTCTTATCGAATCTGTGTTTGAAATATTGACTATGTTTGTTTGATCAACGGCTGAGAAGAAGCCGCTGACTGTTGGCAGTAGGTTCCTCTAACCGCGGGATCCACGAGGGACTGTTATATATTCCAATCTATATTCTATATCCTTGAAAGAATAAGCCGATTCTCATGATATACTTGTGATTCATAAATGATTAGACACGATGAATAGATGTGTCTCAAAACCAATTGATAATCAGTTTAGATAATAACATAGTCACTTGTTATACTTGTATCACATCTCTTAGTTGGAGGTAATCGTTGTCCATGATATTTTTTAATACGTGTCTTCTCATTACTGTATACACTTAAAAATGGTTATCTAAATTATTAGCCTTTTGTTAGCATTTTTGCTAAAATTATCAATTGCTTATTTTTGATCAAATTTTAGTTCTATCGTTTATTCGATTATTTTCTATGGGCTAACCATCTTATTTTAAATCTTTATTTAATTAAAAGGAATTTCTTACTCTTTTAATTAAATAAAAAGTTTCTCACTTTTCTTCTTATCTTAAGTTGCACAAATAAAACATCTTATAAAAAAGAGAAAAAACACTTTTTATCTCATATGGACACAAAAGTCAATTCTTATTTTCTCATTGGAAGATATTTGTGCACATGAATTGCTCCTCTTTGATGCTCCACCATTGATTAAATCTTTTTCCTTTTAATCTCCATGGTTCATTTCTTCTCATTTCTTATAAAAGGAGAGCTCTCTTCTTCATTCTAGATCCCCAATTTTTTATGCTAACTTTATACTGTAGGATTTCTAGGTCACTTTGGAGTTTTAGAAAATTTGGAGCATTTTTAGCATCTACATTCTATTCTTGCATTCTTAGCTTAGTTTTATATTCATGCTTTCTTAAATTAGCTTCATTTTCATGCTCTAGATTAACTCATATAGATTAATTAGCTTGGGTTGTAACACTTACATCTATTTTCTTTCATAGCATAGCTTGCACCTTTCATTTCTATAGCTTAGCTTGCATCTTCATCCTAATCTAGTTGCATTGCATTTCATTTGATTCTTGAGAATATTGACATTCTTGTCTTTGTTTTCATTTGAATCTCCCATTGCATAGTTTACTAGCAAGGTTATTGGCTTAATAGTTCTAGCTGAGAGCATTCTTAAACACTCTTGCACTCCATGCCTAGGGAGCTATGGATTGATTTTTGAGACCTCATTCTTGAGTGTTCTTGAATGTAATGATTCATAGAAATGCACTATTTAAAGTACACATTTTTGGTGCCCACTGTGGGGCAGAGTAGACTAGCTTTGTCCCTTCTTTTTTTGCATTTTCATCAATTTTTTTTGCAAGTTTTGAGCTTAATTTTCGGTCTATATTTTTTTTTCTCAGACTATTGTGCGATACTTCCAGAAGTATTGCGCGATAGTTCTCTGTATGCGCGCGCAGTACTTCTCCTGTCAAAAGTATCACTTGGTTATTGCAGAGAATATCACCTGGTCTCGGGTGAAGTATCCTCTTGTATAGAGCGAAGTATCACACAAACTAATATTATCGCCTCAGTATACTGAGAAGTATCGCACGATAATTCTGGTGTCTGTAACTATCACATGTACCCGGTAGTGAGCTATTTTTTTTATCTTGCAAGTTTTGAGTTTTTTGCTATCTTTTTAAAAAAATTTGAAAATTTTAGCGTTTTCAAATCTGTGCCACTCTAGAAAATGGGCACCCATTTTTGAGAAATTTTCACAAATGGTATCAAAAGTTTAAGTGTGATGTATCTTTGGAAAGGTCTTTCGGAGCCTAATCCAACCATGCTAGTTTCATTCTTGGATTTTACCATTTGATCAGCTATTTTTCTTATAGATTATCTAAATCTTTATGTGCTAACTTTTGTGGGGCTAACAAGTTGTGCTTGTAGGTGCTCTCATTGCTTGAAATTTTCTAAAAGAATGCATGTCAAAGAGGGCTACTAATAGTTTTTGCAAGGCTGCCCTAAGCATAAAAATCAAATCAAGTGCTTGTTTAATTGCTTTTTTTATTGAGTGCGACATATACTAGTTGTTTCTTTTAGTAGGCACATAATATCTTGTGAAAGAAATTTTGAGGTGGTAGGAGAAGTATGCTCTTCACCCTTGTGGTGAACCAGAAAATCTTAACCCATCTTAGGATTTTGAAAATAAGAGGGTAATTGAACTTTTTGTTTGGTGTGTTTGGGGGAAAATTTTGAGATAAAGGAGTATGCTCTTCACCCTTGTGGTGAAACAAAAACTTTGAATCTTATAAGTTGATCCACTCTTTATTTAAATCTTTAGAATCTTTTAGCGGGCCTGCTCTTGAGCAATCAAGAGGAATGACCCAAGTGGGGACAAGCTAATACCGAGCTATTCCAACCCACTATAATCTCAAGGCTATCAAGGACACAAAACTTTGGTAGACGTAGTGCTTGTCTTCACTTGATGTGAGTACTTGTGGGATTGTGACCAAGAAGAAAGTATTGAGCAAGAATGCTTAAAATATTTTGAGGCCGCGAGGTCCCAGTCCTTTATGAGGAGCAAGAGGGGTGCTATGAATGGAAGCCCTTACTACGAACCATAGGTAGAGGCCACCTTTTTTTTGCTGCTTAGATTCTTGGTGCAAGGATTGATCCAAGTGGAATAACTCAGATCACCCCAAGATTACTTATCATATGTGTTTCTTTGGTTGTGTCTTTGGCACTTTCATGACAACGCCAATATCTATTGTGGGAAACCACTTTGTGTGAGGCAATGGAGCATCAAGTTGTGGGCCAAGTTGTTAAGTAATAAGCCTTGAATTTTTAGGTAGTAAGTGCTTGAAGTGTTTTCATTGTGCTATACCTGTGTAAATGTTCTTGAACATACAAACATCATGGTAATGCTCATAAATTTTTAATTTTGATATCACAATTGCTTGTCTTGGCAAGGTTGTTTTTTCCCTTGTGCAAGTGTTTGATGACATGTTTGATCACCTACTATTTGCAAACTTGTCTACTTCTTGATATTATTGTGCTTGAAACCAAGAAATTATACTTGCAATCTACAACATTGAGCAAATTGCTTTCAAAACTGAGTTTTTCACATTCACTGGTCAAGAGTAGTACGATACTGAAACATCATCGCATACCTTCAACCAAGAATCCTAAGTTATTCTACTGTCCTGCTATTGTTGCAATTCGGAGCTATTACACTTGCATTTTAACCTGCTGTAGAGTGTTTTTTTCTGTTCTTATCTGAAGCTGGTTTGTTACCTACATGCTTGGGATTATTCTAGACTGAAACAAATGATCTAAAACTATTGGATTTGAGCCTATTGAATGTTACTTTTGATCACTTTTCAAAACACGGTTACCTATCTAGCTACTTGCTAATCGAGCTTCTTGCTCACATCTAGGCTTGTGTCAATTGACTGTTGTAAGTTCTTGAGCACTTTGACCAGCCATCTCTATTGTTCTATCTCGACAAGTGATCATCATTGGCTTTTGCTTATCTCAACATCTGAGAAACTTTATCTCATTCTATTAGTCAACCAACAATTCTTTTTCACACCAGTTACAACTTGGTCTCAATTTGAGCAGGAGAATCATCCTCCGTTCAATTACACTTAGTTAGCTCCTCCAACCAGACGCTCACAAGCGCCCGCACGCAACGAAAGTTCTAGTTTTGACCAATCTAAGGATTCTAAGACTACCCCATGGTATAAAGGAGGCTTCCTCTTTTCTACATTTAAGTCCTCCAAAAACACAGATAGTGTCTCACTCACTCTCACTGAACAAGAAAAATTCTACCATTTGCAAGATCACTTTGAGCACAAGGACAACCAAATGTACTTAGACAAAGAACATAGTAAGAACATAATGCATGTTGCTAGGCACATGGCTATGAGAGGAATGTCTCACGAGCAACCTGAGATTAGTGGTTATGAGCATATACCACTTTTTGGTACTAATGGCAACTATGACAACAACACGCCACCAAGGTCTCCCTCGAGACAGACTTTTGATGTACCTTCTTCACCTCCTAGACCACCTCCCTCTCACCATGAGGAAGAGGTCATTGATGATATTTTTAGTGAGGATCTTATTGCATTTGAACAAGATGAGGACTCCCAACGAAAGATGCTTAAGCTTTTAGAGCGCAATGATGACCAATATTTCCAATATATGACTTCTAGAGGATACAAGCTTCCTCCCAGCTATGATGTCAGACAAATTGTCCAACAAAGAGTACCAACTAAATTGGAAGTCCTTAAGGAAGAACTACGTTGGACAAATCAATGCCTTACCCAAATGGCAATAGAAAGAGAGCCTCCAAAGGTCTGCTTTGTAGAATCTATTTGTGCTCTTCCATTTGATAGGAGTCTATACATGGTCCCATTTCCTAGGGATATTGAGGTTCCCAAATATGACAAGTATGATGGAAACGGTGACCCCCATGACCATGTGCATCACTTTTATGCTCTTAGCATGGACTTCCTTCATGAAGACACATTTTTACTACGATTATTCCCTCGAAGCTTAAGAGGACAAGCTTTAGAATGGTTTGAAAAGTTGACACCTCCTTTGAAGACTTTTGATGAGTTGGATATGCGCTTCACACAACACTATTCATACAATATCCAACAGCCTATCACCATGATAGATCTTGGTGCTTTGAGACAAAACCAAGGAGATTTATTTGCTACTTATTTGCAACATTGGAGGTCATTGTATTCTTGATATCCTCGTCAGGTACCCAAAAGGGAAAAGATTGATATTTTTGTCAACACTCTTGTGCCTGAGCTGTATTATGATCTAAGGAAACAACTATTCTCCTCTTTCAATGACATGGTTGAAAGTACATATCAGATTGAGGATGTGGCCATTACAAAGGGGGATATTGTTATTAATAAAGATGCTAGAGGCAATGGAAAAGACAAAAACAAGCCTTGGAATATAAATAAGTATGTTGTCAATGATGGGGTTGTAGATGTCCCTAAAGCTAAAGAGCCTGCTTTCAACCTTTCTAATGCTATTTATGCAAAAAAACAACAAGAAGCTGCCAACACTCAAAATACTCCTAAGCCTCAGAATGCAGACAAACCTAAGAAGCAATTCTAACGATGGGTCTATACCCCATTGGCTAAACCATATGATGTGATTCTTAAGACTTTGGTTGCCAATAATTATCTTACGCTTCCTGAGAAAACTCATCCCTATGATCTACCAGTTAAGCCTGATTGGTGGAGAGATGATCATTACTACCACTATCATAGAAACAAGGGACACAAGACTGATAATTGTTTCACGCTTAAAGATGCTATACAAGATCTTATTGATGACAACACAATTCTCATAGATGGCTTAGTTAAAAATTCTGATCACACAGCTTTCAAAAATCCTCTACCTAAGTATGACAAAGGTGAAACCTCTCAAGCACATAAGAAGAACAATTATGCTAAGATCAACTATACATATACTTCTGATTCACCTGTGATCAACATGGTAGAGCCTGTTGAGAGTGTTCTTATGATGAGACCTCAAGATGATAATAAAGCTAATCATGGTAAGCCAAAGTTGGTCTTGCAAACATGAGGTAGTTCATCTTCCCAAAGTGAGGCATTGAATGCTGTTACTAGGGGGCAAGCTAAACTAGTCCTTAAAACTGCGCTTGATCCTAAACAAGCCTCATCTTCTAAACCAGTAGTTCCTTCAGCTTTGTCTAGCTATGGTCTTGTCCATCAATTGCAATGGACACCCACACAGATATCTATTTTTGAGTTGCTTGAGTTATCCCCTTTGCATAAGGAGATCCTTGAAAAGGCTTTGCGTACAACTAATGTCCCTAATGACATTGACCCAGATAGGTTCCAGGCTATGGTTAACCACGTCTCATCACCTTATTATCTCTCCTTCTTTGAAGCAGATGACACATCTCTTAACCACCCTCACAATCTTGCCTTACACATTGAAGTTACAGTCTACCACACTCGAGTCCGCCAAGTCTTGATAGACAATTGTGCTGGGTTAAATATTATTTCTTTCAATGTTGTGCAACAGTTGGGTTTATCAGAATTTGTTGTAGATCCTAAATGGAAGATTACTATAAAAGCATATGATGAAGTTGAAAGATCTTCCAAAGGTCTTGTCACGTTACCAGTCCAAGTGGGCCCTGTCATGAAAGATATCATGTTCCAAGTGTTGGACATCCCACTTGCTTATAACATTATTTTGGGTCATCCTTGGATCCATGACATGCAAGCTGTGCCTTCTACATACCATCAGTGTGTCAAATTCCCACATAAAGGAGCTGAAATTGTGATCCTTGGGGATCATACTATTGCTATCAATACTCTTGCTACTGCTGAAACATTTGTTTCTCACAACAAACCCTCTAATGATCCTACTGCATCCCTGGTTTCCACTGAGAAAACTTTTAAAATGATGAGCCTTGGTATGGGTGAATACACATTGGATTCCATTGCTGCTATGCCAATATCTCCTAGATCATATGGGAGACCTCTGATAAGATGAAGCCTTCTGCTTCTGCCATGAAAATTCTTGGTAATTTTGTTCAAGCGTCTGTACCCCTAGAGGTAGAAAGAGAAGAACAAGATATTAGAGAATGGATCTATAGAGACGAAGAAGACAGTACCACTATTGCTATTCCAATTTCTCCTAAGCGCTATGGTAAAGGCTATAAATTTTTGTAGCAAATGGGATATCAAGGTCATGGACCTATAAATGATAATGGGCACACCCTAGTTGAGCCTTTGAGTCATACTAATGGCCGACCCTCTAAGATTACAATAGGTCTAGGATATGGTGCCGATGATGACCTCCCTACATGTTCTAGAAATGCTCCCATGATTAGTGATTCAGACACAGATACAGATGAGTCACCACTACACACTATGTCTCAAATAGGAGATGATCTTCCTTCTACTTCACTCCTTTGGGGAGAAGAACGCATACCTACCCATGATTTAGCTGAAGCTTCTATGTCTAGCGATAATGAATTTGATCCCCGAGCTAGACAACGAATAAATATTTTGTGGTTAATGAAATGAGGAGATCTCACACATCATGACGCTGAAGCCTCTACTTCTAAAGGTCCTAAACCTTCTTGGTGCAAGCATCCCAATAGAAGCATAACAACAAATTCAAATGAATATGAATGGGATACTCTCTCCAATGGATCTTCCACAGTGGATATGGAAGTGGATGTGGTTCATACTTATGGTGACCAACCCAATGTAGTTGATGAGTCTCACGTAGGGTCTGATAAGTTTAATCCACGTATTGCTTTAGTGGACCACACTGGTCCTTCTATGACAAGTCTAGATCTTAACACTTTCAGAGCTTACCCTATAGGCTTGACCTCTCTTGTCACCAGAGATGACATCCCTCGCATAAATGTTATTGAACCAGTCACTTCATTTCATCTTGCAAAATTAGATCTCATAGCTTGGTCCACCCAGGATCAACATGCCATTGAACCTGTTACTTCTTCCATCAGTGAATCAACAACAAAAAGGACTGAATCAGAAATAAAGTATCTCAATCATCAAATCAAAAGAAAAGAGAAATGGTCAGATGGCGAAAACCACATTGTGGCGGTATCCAAACCTAAAAAAACTAAAAATAAAGACCTGCTCAAAAATGATGATTATCAAATAAAAGATGACAAGCTGATTCTTTACAAGCACATGGTGAACTTATCTAAAAATAAAGTTGCTAATGTCATGGTTACTTTGACATCCATTTTACAATTGAAAAAGCATAAATCCCGCTTCTAGTTCCTTGTGGAAGAATTACGCTATCCTACCCATAATTCCTACAATGCCATCATCTTTTCCCATTTCCAAGATCATGTTATCCTTGAAAATATCATCCATAATGCCTCACACTTTACCCTCGTCTCTGGTGACTTGTATAGGAAGGGTCTAGACGGAACTCTCCTTAAGTGTCTAGAAATAGAGGAGTCGGACAAAGTGCTAGTTGAAGTCCACGATGGTATATGTGGATCACACTTTAACGACCTTGCGTTAGCTTGGAAATTGCTTAGGGTTGGCTACTATTGGTTAGGACCTTATCTTATCACTGCAGTAGTTGGGTTTAAGGTCTATCAGTTATCTACACCAGAGGAAGAAGAACTTACCAAGCTTATCAATGCTCTACATTTGAAGAAGTACCATGTCTGAATTTTTGGAGCTCTTTGTACATATTTTATTGATCTTGAAAAAATTACAAAAAAACTCATATATGATGTTGAAAAAATCCTAAAAAGCATAAAAAGTACTGAAAAAATGAGCATCCTAGTGAAAACCTAGCAATAGGTGCTTTGATGTCTCACCAAAAAAAAAAAAAAAATCAAAAAATTCAAAAAAAATAGAAAAAGTGCCTTGGTGAAAACTTGGAAACATGCGCCTTGGTAGAAAAAATACAAAAAAATAAAAAAAAGTCCTGAAAAATTTATCAAGTGGTGAAAACCTGGAAACAGGCACTACTTGAGACCTTTGCACCTATGTCTATCAGTCTTTCATGGCGCTCCTTCGCTCCACTTCTTGCTTTGCCTCCCCTAGCCTGGAATTGACTCTTGTCTTAGTCTTGGGGGCATACGTTGTTCTAGCTTATCTTGGGTCTCTTTATGCATTTGGGTTTCTTAGGCACCTCGCAAATGGTGTTTTTCAAGACCACCCCAATTGTGTTTTTCAACACTACCCTAGCGTCAAGTATTTCTTAACACTTATCAGATATCCTATCCGTAGTCTCGGATGATGCAATATTTCTCACTAGCAGATGCGATACTCAAAGTTTGACTCTTTGACCTACACACATGCACTTAAACACTTGACTTGCTAAGATTTGTTTGACTTTATTTCTTTGTGTGCTATCTATGATGATTTCTTTACTAAGTGCTCTCTCCCTAATAGTTTTCAATGATGCATAGCTAGAAGACAGGGGCATGAGAACATGTTTTATTTGCCTTCTGCTTGTGGGTATATTTTGTTGATCCTAACTGTTATTAGCATTTATGCTTGTTCCACTTAACATTGGGGTCTACAAGGTATTATCCTTGACTGTTCCGCAAGTTCATGCTTATAGTCATCTTGACTTATATGTCTTTGGTGCCTAGGTGAGATTTCCACATTCCTATCTAATATAGATCATATTTAGATCCACATAGTTATGCTAGTGTGTATTATATGATCTTACGATGCTACCAATAATGCTCGATGATGAATATTAGAGTCTAAAAGCTTTGTCACCTTGCAAGTAAACCACTTTTCATAGTAGCTTGCATTCTTAAGTTCATGTTAGTTTAGTTTTGCATCTTGCATATGGAGAGAGCTCTCCTTTCATCTTTCACAGACTTATTAGTCAAACTGCGCTCACCTTTCGCTTCTTCCTGATCATGTCTTTTGCTTCTTGTCTTTCATATCACACCATTTTCTCTTCATTTCAGGATCAAAACCAAAATCCAAGTTCACCTTGACCATCCAAATCACATTTCTTCTTCTTCCGTGCAGTTGACTGACCTTTTGAGGCCTGATCCTTTGATCTCCACTGGGGCATCTTCATTTCTTCATCTCCATCTCTCTCACCTTTCTAGTCTTTCATTCATTTCATTTCATCTCTCTTTGAAGTCTTGACTGGGGCATATCTTCACTGCTTGATGGTTATTCTCTTATCTCTCATCTTTGATTATGATTTCTAGTGATTTGATCATGTTGCTCTTGCTTCTGCATTCCCTCTACCTAATTTCTCTTTCGATCCTGAGGGGGCAGACACATCATATCCTATTTGGCTATTCTCTAGAGCATATGCTTGACCATTCCATTTTCTCTGATCAATCTATCTTTGCGCTTGACATGTTAGTTCTTGTCTCAAGTTTTGATACTGTCCATCTCTTTCCTAAGTGTTCAGTACTACCGCTACCAGGCTGACCGCGCAGGATTTGCTATCTCTCTGCACTTCATACTTTGGAGTTAGATCACTATTTCTTTCTTTCTTGGCTGATCTATTCTTTGACGTAATGTGTTCCCAGATCAATCAAACATTAGTCAAAGAGGGGCAAATGTATACACCTAAAAATGGTCATCTAGACTATTAGCCCCTTGCTAGCATTTTTGCTAAAATCATCAATTGCTTATTCTTGATGAAATCCTAGTTCTATCATTTATTCAATTATTTTCTATGGGCTAACCATCTTATTCTAAGTCTTTATTTAATTAAAAGGAGTTTCCTACTCTTTTAATTAAATAAAAAGCTTCCCACTTTTCCTCTTATCCTAAGTTGCACAAATAAAACATCTTATAAAAAAGAGAAAAATCACTTTTTGTCTCATATGGACACAAAAGTCAATTCTTATTTTTTCATTGGAAGATATTTGTGCACATGGATTGCTCCTCTTTGATGCTCCACCATTGATTAAATCTTTTACCTCTTAATCTCCATGGTTCATTCCTTCTCATTTCTTATAAAAGGAGAGCTCTCTTCTTCATTCTAGATCCCCAACTTTTTATGCTAACTTTATGCTGCAAGATTTCTAGGTCACTTTGGAGCTTTAGAAGATTTGGAGCATTCTTAGCATCTACATTCTATTCTTGCATTCTTAGCTTAGTTTCATATTCATGCTTTCTCAGATTAGCTTCATTTCCATGCTCTAGATTAACTCATATAGATTAATTAGCTTGGGTTGTAACACTTACATCTATTTCCTTTCATAGCATAGCTTGCACCTTTCATTTCTATAGCTTAGCTTGCATCTTCATCCTAATCTAGTTGCATTGCATTTCATTTGATTCTTGAGGATATTAGCATTCTTGCCCTTGTCTTCATTTGAATCTCCCATTACATGGTTTACTAGCAAGGTTATTGGTTTAATAGCTCTACTTGAGAGGATTCTTAAACACCCTTGCACTCCATGCCTAGGGAGCTATGGATCGATTTTTGAGACCTCATTCTTGAGTGTTCTTGAATGTAACGATTCATAGAAGTGCACTATTTAGAGTACACAATTACAAGGTAATTATAAATAATAATTATTATGTTATTATAACTATATTAATAATTACATATTTTAGATGTATGATAATCAAATATTTGATTATCATCTATTATTATTATTATTTATTAATTTAATATCTTAACTAAATCTCTTGAGATATATATATTAATCATTATAATTATATATATATATATATATATATATATATATATATATATATATATATATATATATATATATATATATATATATATATATATATAAATTTAATTTATCAACATAATTATAATTACATATATTTAATTATACTTATATTTATTTATTTACTTAATCTTATATTTTAACATTATTATTATTAAATTTCATCTTGGAGAAGGGGACATTACAATTTCATAATAACTTAAGCTAGTTTTAACAAAAAATAACATCCAAGAGAACATCATACCGTCTCTAGTACCATGTAAATTTTTCTGAATTATGTCCTTGAACCCAACATATATTTGAAAAATCCCGTTTAATCCTAATTTGTGTCCATATTGATAAATTTAAACAATCCTTTTCGATGAGTAAGTATATGTTAAACCTAAATTGAGGGGATACGATCTTTGAACAAACTAGTCTATTATGATATAATATTGCATACAAGAAAAATCAAAGAACCTTTTATTACTATAAGATTCTTTGTTCATTGATATTTTTGGATCCTATAAAACCATTAAAACAAAAACTGGTATTAATGATCAAGTCCATTTTGTGGACTTCCCCACTATGAGACTTATTGGTCCCCATCTTGTTTAATGATCATACACTTGTTAGTAGATATATGTTGGAAATAAATAAAATAAATTGAGGGTAGACTTTAAAAAGATTTATATATTGTGATTTAATGTAAATCACATCCAAAATTACATCATATTACTTTAAATTGGTTTCATATATTTCTCCTTTGACATTGTCAAAAACTTTACTCCAAAGTAAAAAACTTGGTTTAATAAAATATTGCTTTTGTTCCTCATATTGAAACACTTTGATGCCTTAGGGAGGTTTTTATCTCTGATATCTACTTATTTTTAATAACTTGTAGAACATGATTTGAGTCTATGATTAGTTATAGATTTGAAAATGAGGCAAGTTGGAGATTCTACCCAAGAAACATATATGTTTACCTCTTGTCTTAGGAATGCAAAAACAAAATAACACATGAATACTTATGAGATACTATTTGTTTTCTTATTTTAGTCTTTTGGACTTAAATAGTTTTATGAGGGTATGCAAAAGAAATTTATAGTCATTTTTCCTCTTAAGATGTCAAATAAGATCTTTTATAAGACTTTAAGATCTATATTAACTTTCAATAGTATCCTTTGTGAGTCCCTAAAATATTAGTTCTATTATGTCACTTTGGATGCTAGTATATTGATCTTGGACATTTTCTAAATCAATCTTGGACATTTTCATGTTAAAATGTAAATCTCTCCTCCCTTCATGAATAACCTTATTTTCTTAAAAGTATCACATTCATAAGAGGGAAATTTCATTTGGCAAGGTCAGGTCTTATTAAGCTTGGATTGGGATTGAGTTTTTTAGGTTTAGAAGTCTTTTGAATTAGGTCATTGGTCCCACATGAACAAGTCACATGACACATTTGAAGGAATTCAGGTATTATGGTATCTTCGTTATGTTGATGATAGAAGGAGAGATTTTAGACCTCATGTACATCTACCCCATGTGTTTAAACATACTTAAGAGTGCAAGCTTTACATGGTTTTCACTTTGCACCTCATCATATACTTAAAGTGGAAAAGAATGCTATCCAACATGAGATCCAAAAAATATAGATACAAGATTTTTTTGAAGTATCAGCCTAATAAAAATAAGTATACGAATGCATAGGAAATATTTTTCCAGATAAATAATACATATGAGTCTCTCTCAAATGAAGGGAAGAATAAATATTATAAAATGTTTGGTGATGAAAAAGATAATATTAGGTATGAAGGCCCCTAATCTAAGAGATGCAGGTCCAAATTTTTTAATTTTGATGACCAAAATGGTCAACACTTCACCATTCTAGTTGAGTAGATCCTAATGAAGGAATTAAAAGTGGGTTTCAAGCATTTTACATTCCTTTTGGGTTTTTTTTTGGGGAAGGTGGATGTTTTTTTGCATATGAAAATGTTGGGTCTAACATCATGGGAGACATATTCTTAAACATTTTTGGCTCTCCAACATTTGACCAAATAAATTGGAACTTATTCAAAGGTTTGTCTCCACTTGGACAAGTAAAAAGTAATTCAAGTCTTAGAACACTTGACATATTTTAGTTTAAGTGACTCCAATTTCTTTTAAAGAGAGATTTTTAGATCAATGAATGATTTGGTTGTTGATACTTTAATCTTCATCATCAAAAGACTACAAGGTGTTTGAGGTAACTATAGATAAGGTTGCTAATCTATTAGAAGGTATGGTAAAATTATGTAAATAACATAGTGTTTCACCTAGAAATCATGAAAACTAATAGAAAAATGGAAAGGGTCTGAATTATAGGATATGATGACACAATTAGAATGCAAAGGATATGAAAAGATACTATATAGGTCTATTGCCAAAATTTTTGAACATGATAGATGTTGCATTGATTTTTCAGATGCTCAAATTTTGAAATTTTGTGTTAAAGCTAATGTTGGGCTTGTCTTTAATGTGTACTTTCAAGAGTCTTCAAGATGTCTGAAAATGGAATTCAGTTCAAAGCCTTTGTACATGAGCTAGTAAGCCTTTGTGTTTGAACTCTATCATGAGCTAGTAAGCCTGTGTTTCATCTTTGGCAACTGTTAGATTCATTTTGAGAATTCAAGTCTAAAATGACATTTCACAATTTCAAGTTCAATCTCAGAAGTTGGATCGTGAAGTGCTTTATGAGTATGCTTTGAGCTGATTTTTGCATTGGCTGAGATGCTAAAATAATCAAATCTTGAAAACTAGAAATTGTTAATATAAAGTATTTTAGGGGCATGTCTCTAGTACCATTCTGAGAAAAGTGGCCAATTTTCATGAGGACCATTTCACCATTCATGATATTTTAATAATTACATTTTTTATGAGTCTATTTTTAGACAGTATTAAAATCTCACTCTCAAGTACTTGTCGTGGATAAATATTTATGGGTTATGATTGTCCAATCCTCCTAATACCTTGCTAATATATCAAAGCCAAATCTTTATCAATCAAACATTATGATTATTCTCCTAAAACAAGATACTAGATTTTTAATGGAAAATATTTAAATTATTTTTCAGAGATAATTTTAATATTCTTAAATCAATTTTATTCTTTTCTCATTATAATCATTTTGGAGGGAAACAATTTTTAAAAATGTGTCTTTAAATAGTACTCTTCATGTCCCTCATTATGCTTATGCTACATGCTCCAAAATTCCAATTATCTAGGAAACGAAAGGTCCCTTTATAGTCCACAATACCAGTCATATGTTTTTGGGTCTACATATGGTGACAACAATATGGGACTACCTTGTACTCCTTGGTGGATGCACATATGTTTTTGGGTTTACATATGGTGACAACAATATGAGACTACCTTGTACTCCTTGGTGGATGCACTTTACCGTGCTACAAACGAGGCGTACATACCCTATCCTCTTGTGAAATTTGAACTTGTGACCTCTCTTTCAAGAATTAAAAAATCTCCACCACTAGACCAACTCAAATTGTAACTCCCAAAAGTTCAAAATGTTCAAACATTAAACAATCCTAACCTTTAAATCCCTTCTCAAAAAAGTCAAATCTCAAACCTTATTGCTAGAAAAATCAAAACCCTAACCTCATAAAAGAAATTAGGATTGCTCAATGTTTTAACAATTTTTTAACAATTTTAACCTTTGAGCCCGAATATACTCCAGTGCTCCCTCACCACGTACAACTCCATAACTACCTGAAATAAATCAAATGCCATCTGCAATCTTCTCCAATCTTTTCCAACATCCTCCCGCGGGTATCAAAATGGAAAAATTGAACAGGGTACAAACAATCATCAAATCGTGAAGATTAAAGGAAGCTAGTCAATGTCTCTGTTGTAAATGCAAGGAGCGGTATAAAACCATACACCTGGACTGTTTTAGAACAGGTTATTGGCATTCATCAAAGCACGTATATATGGGAATTTTTGTCAGGTTATTGATATGCATCAAAGCACTTTAGAACAGGATATTGACATTCATCAAAGAATAATGAATTGATTGATTTGGCCTGAGAATAAAAGGCATTATCATGCTGTTCACTGTTTTACATGTGCAGTGGTTTTCATGTAGTAAGAAAATGGTAGAGACAAGACCGACAACCAAGTTGATTGTGAGGAGGGCTACTTGAAAGTGCTAGATGGAAATAGATGACAAACAATGAGTACAGATCAAGGAGCAAAATTCTTTAGAAATAGTGACAGTCACAGATGTATCAAATCGGATTTCATAGTGGCCTAAACTGAGAACAACTGAAGTGACAGAAATAGGTGACTAATAAACCCAAAAGATGAATACAAGAATAGTCATATGACTATTGAGAAGAGGTGTCACAAAGAAAGCGCACTTATTCGTTATAAGATAAAGACTTTAAGTGGCAGTCACAATCCTCATTAGAGAAAGATGTTGTGATAAGTCATAAAGTTTGAAGCGACTTACCAATTACAAGATAAAGATTTTGAGTGGCAGTCATAATCCTCATTAGAGAAAGAATGTTGTGAAAGTCATAAAGTTTGAAGTGACTTACCAATTACAAGATAAAGACTTTAAGTTGCAGTCATTATCCTCGCTAGATAAAGATGTTGTGACAAGTCATGAAGTTTGAAGCGACTTACCAATTACAAGATAAAGACTTTTAAGTAGTCACAATCCTCACTAGAGAAAGACATGTTGTGACAAGTCATAAAGTTTGAAGTGACTTACCAATTACAGAATAAAGACTTTAATTAAGTTGCAGTCATAATCCTCACTAGAGAAAGATGTGACAAGTAATAAAGTTTGAAGTGACTTACCAATTACAAAAGAAGAAATGAAACAAGTCACAATCTCGATAGGAGTTTTGAACACAAAGTGATGAGTTTGAGAAATATTGTGCAGAAAGAGAAAATGGTATTAGACCCAAGTGGACGTGAGCTTGAGGTCATCTCTTATGTCATTCAAAAAATTGTGAATAAAATTGGAGAATATTGCACATGTAGTGTGGGATTTGGCCAAGATTATCTTGCACAAGTTTTATTATTTGAATATCAATATCTTGTAATCTCCAATTGATGATGATACAAATGAGTTTAAATATAGACCTTCACTAAAAGATTTTATAGCTAGAGAGAGTGGAGAGACTATCATATACGATTTGACTGGCAGAGAAACATCATTAGTTCTTTCTCGGCTACATACTTATGGAGCCTTTCAATGACAATTGTTAGAGCATTTTTATTAGCGAAAACACTCGTTAGCATTGGTTGTTGGGTAAAAGTACAAACCTGTGTCACACTTTTATAAAGGAAAAACACGACAACATGCAAATGTTTCAACTTTAACGATATAAAAGTGACATTTGTGTTTAGAATTTTAAGATGATGTAAACTAATGAAATGTGTAAAATTTTATGAAGTTTATGCTTATAATTTAAAAAAAAAAAATTGAACAAAAATTGACATAGTTTTCTACTTTTTAAAGTCAATTTTTTTATTGCTGAAATATGAGGAAAATCTAGGGTCTAGTTCGTGTTAACAAACTATATGCAAATAATATTTGTTTCCTCTAATCCATAATATGTTTTAGATGACATGTATAGCTAGTGCATAAAAAAGGAAAGATTTGATTTTGGTATGTATTTTGTCTGTTATAACTATCCAAATTCGGTGTTACTCGAAATAAACAGTCTTTTGTTCGCGTCAAATTTTCCCTATCAAATCTACACCATTAAAAAATAAAATTATATATTCTTGAAGAGGACTCTCTCCTCTAGTGTTAAATATTAGTTTTAAATTTTTCTGACATGATTTGTTATTTTTAATATTTTTTGAATGAGCGTGTTCTTAAATGTTAAAATACCTACTTGAAGTATTTTTGACTTATAATATATTATATAAAATTAAAACATAATAAAAATTACATATCCATAATCATGACTCCGAGCTCTACAAAAGGGTATTTTTAGATTTTAAAGAAAGTTAAATTTTGACAGAGAATTTAGGTCCAGAAGTGAGAACTTTTGTGAGTCACCTTTTTTTGCTTATTTGGTTGCCACATGGGATGTCACTTAGGGGGGTTCGGTCGGACCAGGTTTGGCCGAACCTGGTCTGACCGAATCCCCCAATGACCAAATATTGTCCTTTGAATGAGCCACCATGGGGTTTTATAGTTTTTCATGGAATGGTTTCGATCGGAACCATTCTGGTCGAAACCAGTTCGACCGAAACTCCCCCACCACATGGATGCCACATGGCACCTCATGTGCGCCATGTATGTCCAACTAAAACTATTCCGGCTGGACCCGTTCTGGCCAGAACCATTTTGGCCAGAACCAGCAAAAAGGTCCTCTAGTGCGACACAACTTTGTACTTTTACCCTGTTGTTATAATTTATTGTCAGAACATGATGATGATAGTGAATTTTATTGTCATGATTTTCTAATGAGTAAGCATTTGGGAAATGTATATATTTCTTGGGACATTCTTTCATGAAATAAAGAAACAAAACATCATGAAAATGGTATTTCTTATACAACTATTGTACTTTGGGAAGTGATGGACATGAGCCAACTATATAATGAAGGAATATAACTTTTCATATCTCATATTGTATCAAAGGGATTCTAAGGAAGTGTGGGAATCATGTAGGGATTTTGCAATGGAAAACTTTCCCCAAGGCAGTTGACAAAGTTATTCAAGTTGTCAATGAAGGTTGTTTAGCTAATCTTGGTGTAGTTGAAATATGTTTCTATGAAGGTTAATTTGTTGATGAATTCAAATAATTTTTGGGTTGGACCAATATTAAGTGCCACCTCCACAAGATCAATTATTTGGTCTCTTTCTTAAAGTTTTAAGTTTCTAGTTATCTTTTTGTAAAGTCACTTATGTTACTTAATGTAAACAACATTTAAGAAATAGATCTTGTTTTTGAAAAGGTTATGCAAAAACTAACTTTATAAGGTTTATTATTTTTATTTATTATATTTCAAAAAGATAGTTAGAAAGTAGTTATAGTTGGTTATCAAGAGGATGGCCTATAAATACAAGGTAGTCTGTAATGTAAAGGGGAGACTTTGACAAAGGGAAAACTTTGGAGATTTTTTCAGAGATCTTTTGAAGAACTTTTATGTTTGCACTATCTATAGAAAGGATTTTGGGATTGTATAATTTTAAAAGATAACGGAGAATGCAATTTAGTTCATGTGTTCTAAATGTGTTCATGTGTATCATTGTTGACTTCTCATATGTTAAGTTGGTAACCTTTTTATGAATTTGTGTAAAGAATTGATAATCTATTCAATTGATATAATGAAACTCACTCATCTCTTGTTACCTTGATTTGGATATGCTAGTATAAACTTCCTCTTTGTATGTTGAGGTTTGTTGTGCTTCTTTTTTCAACATTGCATTGTGTGTTGAACCCCCTTTGCAATCATTAATAGTTGTGGAATCTCAATCGATATTCATAGGCCTATAATTGAGGTTCTTGTTATTCATTTTTCTTTAGTTTTATCTTTTCTCCTTTTTGTACTTTTAGATTAAAAGTACATAAAAATCCCAAAAACCTCCATCATATGAGCGAGCTTCCCCTCTTAAATGTAAAGGAAGATTGCAGATTCATAAAAATCTCCCTAACTATTAGCGCGACTGTCATTGCTCTTTGGGAAAATAGGGTCATTTTTAGAGAAACAATCATAGTGTCCAAATATTTTTACCAATAATAGATAATGGTAATATCAATGATTTGGTGAAGAAATGACCCAAAGCTAACAAAGGTTTTGTTATGTACCACAAGAACACACAGGACTTAGAAATAAAGAAAATATGGCTTGACTAGTGATGACATAAACACAATTTTAATAAAAAGGGTCAAAGGAAGAATTAACATCTTACAACCTAATACTTACATAAGTGAAAATAAAAGTAGGAAAAATTTCCAACATCTACTTCATGGATAAATGTGTATTTTTTGGACATTGGAGGATAGAGCTAAGTGAGAGCAGGTGAAAGTGAAGAATGGAAATGTAAAATACAATTTAAATAACATCAAAGAATGGAAATTAAGACTATCAAATTTTAATCTTTATTTTTTTAAATAAATACATCTACAATAGACACCACAAAAATACTATGTTATATATTCTATGTTTACATATAATTGTTCTTTAATTATAATAATATCTAGGTTCTGTAAGTGATCTTAAGTTGATATTTTTGTGAGATCCTATCAAGATGTTGCTATGGACAATGACATGTAAAATAACAATTCTAGTAGCAATCCAAGTAGTGTCATTTTCTATATTAGCATGCTTATAAAGTGAGAATCTTGAAATCCTTTTTTTCTATAAATAATTTCAATTAAAAATAAATATACATTTAAATAATAAACAAAGTTTCAACTATATAATAAAAAATATTTATTATAGACATATAGTAGAATTTTAACTTTCATTAAATAATTATGTATTTCATTTGTGGTTTTTTTAAAATTGTTTTTTATGGAGAGTTTTATATGAAACTCAAACTCAAGCTTCATAAGTCATAATGAACCTCTCAAATAAGAGTCAAGGGTTAATAAAAACCTATTCCACTGAAATCCAACATCATATGGTATAATGTTTAGATATTTATAGTTTTTAAATAAATTATCATTATATTATATCAAATAATTTGACTTTATATATACTAGCTTATATATTTTATAATATATATAATACCTTGGAAGATATCCTTATGATGCACCTAGTGATAAATATGATTAAAAAGATGCCTCATCAAATATATCTATCAATAATACACACACACACACACACACACACACACACACCATCTTAAAATGGACACACTTTATTATGAGACCTTTTAGCCCTCTTGAGTGTGGTTTTGGTCTCTCTCTCATCTTCTGGCATGGTCCAAGTTAGGTGCTATTTTATCACCTTTTTTGCCATATCTTATGGTAGTTTCATCATCCCCTGATTCTTTATGCACCTTATCTGAGGCCTCTAGGACTCCTCTCTATGACCCCCCTTGGGAAAGAGATCAACTTGGTTGACCTATTATAGAATAGGTCAACCTATTTCAGGAAGAGGCCTATCCAAGTTGACCTCTTCTCTGATAAATTTTGATTATAGGGCCTGAAGTGCCTTGGGTTTGCCGATTGATTTTGATGCAGGAGCATCCTGGGTGTAAGAGCAATCTTGCATCACCCAAAAATATTTCTATTTTTGTATTCAATAAGGGCTATTTTGTGCAGAGCTGCTATTTATGGAAAGTTACTATTTTTGGTAATTTTTGTATGTGCTCAGAATGATCTGATTTCTTTCTTGGAGGTTCATTTTGGTCATATAAGTCTGCCAGTAAAGTTTCATTGCCAGATCAAGTGTATATTGGAAGATATTGAAGATTTTCGGTATTGGCAGCAGGGTACAGAAACTTCGAACTCAGTTTTGAAGGCTTTAGAGGCCCCGGATGAGGTCGAATTTTGGGCTGAATGAAGCTTGCTTGATTCAGGCGTTGTAGAGCTCCTCGCGCCCTTTCCGAAATGGGGTTACAATAGTCAATCGGGTCAACTGGTGATGACTTATGGTCTTCGGAAGTTGGGTCACCTGAAATGGCGGAAAATGATTTTTCTTCAAAATTTCTGTTCGGGTTTCAAAATTTATTTTGAGCCGACTATGATGTAATGAAATGTAAAATAAAAATAATTCTAAGTTTGGTCGGCCTTATTGGCTAAAATTCTGGAACCTTCCCAGGCGGTGGAAAATTGCCTATATAAGGAAGGCTGTATTATTGTCTTAGGCAGTTCAGAATAGTTCTGGGTAGTAGATCTGGGTAATAGTTCGAGGCTTTGTCCTACAGAATATTGTAAGGGAATGCCCATGTGGCTTTGCATATTGTAATTCTGAAAGTTTGTAATTCCACATTTGTGGAGATAATAAGAAGCCAATTTTCTGTTCTTGCATATTGTTGTTGTTTCTCTATTTCTGTTATGTGTTTGTGGTATTAAGGGGAGCACCCTTCATCAAGTGGTATCAGAGCAGGAGTTCTTGAGTGTGTAAACAGATCGCCGACTGTGAGGCAGTTTGCACCAGGACCGTGGCTAGGGTTTCAGCGCGCATCGCGAAAATGCCTCCACGACGAGAACGTGGCGGAAGAGTTGGTGCTGTGACCCCTGAGGTTAGAGAGCTGCAGAGACAAGTGCGAGCATTGCAAGAAGAGATTCGCAGAGGAATGAATCTTAATGTCAGAGACGAAAGTGAGGATGAAGCCGAAGAAGAATATCAAGAAGGAGAAATTGAAATTGTGAACCAGGAGGAAGAAAGACTTTTTCGGGCGATTTCCAAGATTGGGAAAAGACCTAAGATTGAGGTTCCTACATTTTCTGGAAATCTTAACCCAGAGGAATTGATCGACTGGATCAATGAATGTGAAGAATATTTTGAGTATGAAGATGTTGAGGATCCTGATAGGGTCAAATTTGCGAAGGCCAGACTGAAAGGTCATGCGAAGATATGGTGGCAAGAGATTCAGTTGGAGCGAAATAGAAGGGGAAAGGAGAAAATCACGAGATGGGATCGGATGGTGGATAAATTGAAGCGACAGTTCATTCCTGTTGATTATGAGCTTGACCTACTGAAGAAAATGCAGAGTTTGAAGCAAGCAGGAAGATCTGTTCAGGAGTACACAGAGGAGTTCTATCGACTTCTCATCAGAACAGGCCATGCAGAAGCTGATAAGGAGAAAGTTGCCCGATACCTTAATGGGTTAAGGCCAAGCATTCAGGAGGAGCTGAATCTGGTTCGAATGAACAGTATTGAAGAGGCATACCAGTTTGCCCTAAAAGTGGAGGAAAAGCTGAACAAGAAGTTTGAGAGCAGACAAAACGGAAGAGGTCGCGGTGGACGGTCATATGGTGGCCGAAATGAAGATCCGAAAAAGAAGGATGAGGCCAGTAGCAGTCAAAATCAGCGAGGAAATAATTCCAATCGCTTCCAGGATCAGAATAATAGAGATCAGAGAGGAAGAGGAAGAGGGCAAGGATCTGGAAGAGGTGGCTTCCGTGGAACATGTTTTCACTGTGGAGAAGAAGGTCATAGGGCATTTGAATGTCCTCAGCGCCAAGGCAGAACAGACAGGAGAAATGAAGGCCAGGCCAGAGTTGCACATGTTGATGAAGATGCTAGATCATCAAATTCTGAAGATGCTGAAAGAGGAGAAACGCTAATTAACAGAAGAGTCTTGCTGAGTGGTGAGAATGAACCTGAACAGAGGAGGAGCCTGTTTCGCACTAGATGCAAGTGTGAGGGTAAATGCTGTGATGTGATTATCGATAGTGGAAGCACTGACAATCTGGTGTCAGAAGAGATGGTGACAAAGTTGAAGCTCAAGAGACAGAAACACCCACATCCATATCGGATTGCCTGGGTGCAGGATGACCACAAGGTCATGGTCAGTGAACAGTGCCTGGTAAAGTTCAAGATCGGCGGGTACCAAGATGAGGTACTATGTGATATCATCTCTATGGATGCATGTCATATGTTATTGGGTAGACCGTGGCAGTTTGACAGATGTGCTGTACACGATGGTCGTGCGAATACCTATTCCCTGACAAAGGATGGAGTGCGGCATAAGCTAAAGCCATTGAAGGAGACCGAAGAAAAGGTATGTGGTAATGCAAGAATAACATTTGTTGATGGAAGGAAATTCCTAGATGGTATGAGGCATGAGCATGTATGTTTTGCTTTAATTCCAAAAGCTGGTAAAGAGGAAGTAGAAGATGTTCCTGTAGAAGTTGCAGATTTGTTGAATGAGTTTCAGGATATTGTATCCGATAACGTGCCTGATGGATTACCACCAGTCAGGAAGATCAGTCATCAGATGGACTTGATCCCAGGAGCGAGTTTGCCGAATAAGGCAGCACATAGAATGACACCTGCAGAAAGTGAGGAGTTGAACAGACAAGTACATGAACTGTTACAGAAAGGATTGATCCGTGAGAGTCTGAGTCCCTGTGCTGTACCAGCGGTATTAGCACCAAAGAAGAATGGAGAATGGAGGATGTGTACAGATTCTAGGGCAATAAACAAGATCACAATCAAGTATAGGTTTCCATTGCCACGAATGGATGATATTATGGACTGTTTGAGTGGAGCTGTGTATTTCTCAAAGATAGATCTGAAGAGTGGATATCATCAGATTCGGATCAGAGAAGGAGATGAATGGAAGACTGCCTTCAAGACAAAGGAAGGACTATATGAGTGGTTAGTCATGCCTTTTGGGCTAACCAATGCACCGAGCACTTTCATGCGGCTCATGAACGAGGTTCTAAAAGAATTTCTGGGTAAGTTTGTCATTGTTTACCTAGATGATATTTTGATCTTTAGTAAGACATTGGATGAGCATATGATGCATATTCGTATGGTATTTGAGAAGCTGAGAGAAGAGAAATTATTGATTAATTTGAAGAAGTGCAGTTTTGTGAAGAAAGAGTTAGTGTATTTGGGATTTGTAGTTTCAACAGAAGGTCTAAAAATGGACCCAGAGAAGGTACAGGCTATCCTTGAATGGCCTACTCCAAGGAGTGCTACTGAGGTAAGATCTTTTCATGGTTTGGCTAGCTTTTACAGAAAGTTTATCCGAAATTTTAGCAGTATTTGTGGACCCTTGACTGAAACAATGAGAGGGGATAGAAAAGAGTTTAAGTGGACTAATGGGGCAGAAAAGAGTTTTCAATTATTGAAACAAAAAGTTACAGAACAACCTGTTTTAGCACTTCCAGATTTTAATAAGGTGTTTCAAGTAGATTGTGATGCTAGTGGTACTGCAATAGGAGCTGTTATGAGCCAAGAAGGTAAACCTGTTGCTTATTTCAGTGAGAAGTTAAATGATGCCAAGAGAAAATATTCTGTTTATGATCAAGAATTTTATGCTATAGTTCAGGCATTAAAAAAGTGGAGACATTATCTGCTTCCTAAGGAGTTTGTTTTGTATACTGATCATCAAGCTTTGCAATATTTGAATAGTCAAGGAAAATTGAATCAGAGGCATTTGAAATGGGTTGAGTTTTTGCAGAGTTATACATTTGTTTTGAAACATAGGAGTGGAAAGTCTAATAGGGTTGCAGATGCTCTTAGCAGAAGGCAACTATTGCTGACAGAAATGCAGATTGAAGTGGTTGGGTTCAAGGAACTCAAGAATTTGTATCCAGAGGATCCTGATTTTGGTGAGGCTTGGAAAGCTTGTACAGAACCTGTTACTCTAGACAGGACGAAATGGTTGGATTTCATCATCCAGGATGATATGCTATTCAGAGGGAGTCAGTTGTGCATTCCACGAAGTTCTATGAGGGAGAATCTCATCAAGGAGAAGCATAGTGGAGGATTGGCTGGACATTTTGGTCGTGATAAAACCGTTGCTTTGGTTGGTGAGAATTATTATTGGCCACAATTGCAGCAAGATGTGAAGAAGTTTGTACAGGGTTGCAGAATATGTCAGATGGCGAAAGGAGTGAAGCAGAATACAGGATTGTATCAGCCATTACCTGTACCAGAGAAGCCTTGGGAGGATATCAGCATGGACTTTGTTCTTGGTTTACCGAGGGCACAGCGGGGACATGATTCAATTTTTGTAGTAGTTGACAGATTTTCAAAGATGGCACATTTCATTCCCTGCAAGAAGACTAATGATGCTGTTCATGTAGCAGAATTGTTTTTCAGAGAAGTAGTGAGACTTCATGGTTTGCCAAAGACCATAGTTTCAGATCGGGACACTAAGTTTGTTGGATATTTCTGGCGTACATTGTGGAAGAAGTTGAAGACAGATTTGAAGTTCAGTTCATCACATCATCCACAGACTGATGGACAGACAGAGGTGGTGAATAGGAGTTTGGGAAATTTGCTGAGATGTTTGGTTGGAGATAAGCCAACGGGATGGGATTTGATTTTACCACAGGCAGAATTTGCATACAATAATTCTGTCAACAGGAGCACTGGTAAATCACCATTCCAGATTGTATATGGAAGTAGTCCAAGAAATGCATCTGAATTGAGAAAGATAGATAAAGGAGCAATAAGTAGTGCTGAAGCTGAAGATTTTGCAGAACACTTGAAGAACATCCATGAGGAGGTGAGGAAACATATTAACAAGATGAACGCACAGTATAAGGCTAAGGCAGATGAGAAAAGGAGGCATAAAGAATTTCAGGTTGGAGATGAAGTCATGGTTCATTTGCGGAAGGAGCGGTTTCCAGTTGGTACATATAACAAGCTGAAAATGAAGAAGTTTGGGCCATGTAAGATACTGACGAAACATGATTCAGGAAACGCATATGAGGTAGAATTGCCTACTGAGCTAAATATTTCACCAGTGTTTAACATTTCAGACTTGACAGAGTATCATGAAGGAGGTGTTGAAGATGAGATCACAGCAGCACAGTGGAGTATTCCAGCAACCAGTTCGGACACTAAGGAGATCGAAGATATACTGGACAGTCGTGTTGGTAGAAGCACAAGAAACAGGACATATGAAGAATATCTGGTCAAGTGGAAAGGACGACCTGTTGAAGATTCATCATGGCTGACAAAGGAGGAGGTTAGCCGTCTTGGTTTTCCTCTGCACACCTAAGTCGTGACAGGGTCACTTCTCAAATTACCCTGGGTGTCTGATGCAGGAGCATCCTGGGTGTAAGAGCAATCTTGCATCACCCAAAAATATTTCTATTTTTGTATTCAATAAGGGCTATTTTGTGCAGAGCTGCTATTTATGGAAAGTTACTATTTTTGGTAATTTTTGTATGTGCTCAGAATGATCTGATTTCTTTCTTGGAGGTTCATTTTGGTCATATAAGTCTGCCAGTAAAGTTTCATTGCCAGATCAAGTGTATATTGGAAGATATTGAAGATTTTCGGTATTGGCAGCAGGGTACAGAAACTTCGAACTCAGTTTTGAAGGCTTTAGAGGCCCCGGATGAGGTCGAATTTTGGGCTGAATGAAGCTTGCTTGATTCAGGCGTTGTAGAGCTCCTCGCGCCCTTTCCGAAATGGGGTTACAATAGTCAATCGGGTCAACTGGTGATGACTTATGGTCTTCGGAAGTTGGGTCACCTGAAATGGCGGAAAATGATTTTTCTTCAAAATTTCTGTTCGGGTTTCAAAATTTATTTTGAGCCGACTATGATGTAATGAAATGTAAAATAAAAATAATTCTAAGTTTGGTCGGCCTTATTGGCTAAAATTCTGGAACCTTCCCAGGCGGTGGAAAATTGCCTATATAAGGAAGGCTGTATTATTGTCTTAGGCAGTTCAGAATAGTTCTGGGTAGTAGATCTGGGTAATAGTTCGAGGCTTTGTCCTACAGAATATTGTAAGGGAATGCCCATGTGGCTTTGCATATTGTAATTCTGAAAGTTTGTAATTCCACATTTGTGGAGATAATAAGAAGCCAATTTTCTGTTCTTGCATATTGTTGTTGTTTCTCTATTTCTGTTATGTGTTTGTGGTATTAAGGGGAGCACCCTTCATCAGATTTCTTTTTCTCCCAGGTTGGCCTTCTTTGTTTTCAATATCGAAAAATAGTATATTTAAGGAGGCTTGGGAATTTTATTTTCATCCTGATCAATCTACATAATCATTCTAGAATAAATCAAGAGAAAGCATACACATGTTCATGAGATTTCAAGAAAGCATGTTCAAGCATTCATCAAATTCAAGCATTTCCTTCTTGCATCAAGCTTCTTCCTTCAAGGTGGTAGTGGAGTTTGGCTTCTAAGGAGGAGATCCATCATTCCAAATCATTCAAGTTATTCCATCCTTCATCATGTCACGTCACATACATTCCTATACATGAGGTTTTGACTTTTTTTAATTTCCTTTTGGTTTCTTTGAGTCAATGCTATTACATTTGCATACTTAATCACATATCAAATTCAACTGCATCTACAAAGGCAAATGTATCTTTGTTTTGATATATTCAATCCTACTATATGTTATAATTTCCTTTATCGTTACATTTACATCTCAATTTCAAGGTCAATTCCTCAATGTAGGGCTTGACCAAGGTAAGCCCTCATCCACCCAAACCCAAAAAAAAAGATTTTATGACTGCAGGAGTGGGATATTAGAATTACAACCAAAAATTTGGAAACTAATTGCAAAGACATTTTTGAATAAGTTAGGTTGACTTTTCTATAGTATCCTAGGAACATGGTTACTTTGCATGGAAAAGTTTCTGGAACATGTTGGACCAGGTTGACCTGTTCCTGGAGGTTTGAGAAAAATAGCATTTTCTGGGTTTTATGTTGTGATCATGAATCCATAGTCAGTATTTCTATCACAGGTTAAGATTTGTAGTTTTCAAAGAAAAAAGGCATATTTCTCTACACATTTCAAGGTGAGTACTCTATCATTAATTTCACCTCTTAGTCTAGACCTATTTTCATATCTTAGCTGGGTTGATTCCATACACTTAGCATCTAGATCTATCTTACTTTTCTCATTAAATCAATTGGTTCAATTTCACAATTTCATTTACACATCCTTAATCAAATCCTACATTGCATGAAAGAGGACTTTCTTGCATACTTCCTTGATATAATTTGGGTTTCGTATTGGCATCCCTTCATCTTCTTAGGTTTTTCTAATCTAACTTGGTTTGTAGTGAGATTTATATTTGGAAACCCTGTTGGTGTTTTTTCTTGTTGGCCAAAACATATCATCTCTCACCAGTTCACAAACTGACTCAAAAAGAGAAAACCCAACTTTGACAAGGCTTCAAATGCTTTCTGCACTTCGGGTTCCACAGACCTAGGCAAGTGTACCTCAAGATATCTGCTCACAACACCTACAAACTATTCCTTCCTCACAACACGAGCAAATATAAAAATGGATCAGTAGGATACTAATGTCTTGCAACTAGATTCACCCTTTCAAGCAAATCATTGGACAGTTTCCAGCTTGTTATGCTAGATTTAACAATCAAAGTACCCAAAAATAGAAAGGGAAATAGTTGATTGATTGATTGATTTCGGTTTGGATGCAATTCTGGAAAAAGACTAGTGCCTAATCCATTGGGTATGGAGTCAAATTGAACAGACATTCACAAAGATTTACAACTCAATACATCTAAAACCAGTAACATGCCTTACATACTACTTTTATTACAAACACATGATCATCAAATCCATATATCCTTGACATTCTTAGAAACTATCCAACAAGATTTACTCCTTCCTTGAAGGAAGTTGAAGAATAATATCACAGTCTACCTTATAGATGACAAACTAGAAATGCCTTACAAATCTAGCTTATAAGAATTCCAGAAAACATACAGAGACATCAAGTCCTTGCAAAGAGATTTCGGGTGTATTTTATTAATAGAACATTGCTTCAATACATTCAAAATGCCAAAATACTCAAAAAACTAGAACACTAAACTTAACCAGAACTTGCATTAATGGAAACTCAAAGTCTGGAGCCAATCCCCCCCAAAAATGGAACCCTGTACAACACTAAGAATTCAGAATAAGAAGGCGAAGGAAGAATCTCATAAATCATCACAAAGTGACACTTGTCTCCTCTAAACCTCCTGTTGATGAATCACCCAGCTCTGAACTAAAAATCTAATTTGCATCATTCTCTCTTGAAAGCACCTGTCCTTTGCTCAAACAAACTGTGAATCACCAGATTTAAAAACTCAGATATTTCCAAAATATCTCCTCGGCCCCTGTTTCATTCAACTGCAAATATCTGGAAACCAACAAGACCTGCATCAAATCTGATTCCAAAAATGAAATCCTCATTCTCTCACCTTTCCGATGATATATAACACTTGATATCCTGGGCAAACCTGAAGCCACCGGCCATTAATTTCTCTCTCAGGTCTGTGATTTAAATTTTTGGATTTATTCACTATAGCCTGCACTATAGGAATTTATCATTTTAACTTTGATTTTTCAAGCCATGTGCATGTTGAAATCCAACTTGAATCTGAATATTAAATTCAGATTTTTACCTTACCACTCCTGACCACACATCAATCCTGAGTTAACTAGCTATGCATATCTCTAGGTCGTTGAAAAATGTGGCTAACTCCAGGTTTATTTGGCGACTAGGTGACTGGCTTATTCCCCTATTTGCAGAATGTTTTCCATTAACCATGATCTATCGGGTGACCATGTGACTGCTTGTATCTCTGAATTGCTGAATGAATTCCGCTAACCGCCAGTCTTCTAGTGAATCCGTGACAGCTATCTCCAAGTCGCCAAATGTTTGTAGTTAACCTGTCACCATTTCGTGAATCCATGACTAAGAGAATTCGTGACTAAGTCTAAAAAATTGTCTTTCGGGCCTGTTGGCACAAAAATCAAGGTAGGTGCACATGGGAGTCACGTGCACAGTCTCCAATACTCATTCTTATTTCACATTGCGAGTTGAGTTGCATTTATACATTTGAAATTCCCACTATGACATTGATGTGGGATAATGAGTTTAGAGGTTTTAAAACCCTCTCAGCATTCCTCTTCAAAATTGTGCGCCCCACCGCTCACAGAGACCACCAACTGAGTGCGCCCACCAAGAGCCTCACGGTTCTTTACTTACCATACATTGTAAGTGCTGGCGTATATAAATGTTTCAAAAAACACTTACCCAACAAATGTGGGATAAATGCTTGTGCATTTGTTTCCTTTCTTACCTGTGCATGAGCCTCCTATATGTGCTCATGTTCTAATGAATCATGACTTGAGTGATTAGATTCAAGGTGAGAATCAGTTGGAACAAAACCTTGAATTTTTAGTTGTAAATCTAAACGCCTAGAATCCATGTGATCACTTCTGCTACCAGAGTGACTTGGAGATGGCCTATGTCCATTATTGTCTGTGTGATTAATGGGCTTATTGCTTGAAGTTGACTTGTCACCTTGATTACATTCTGAAGTTCCATCAGAAGCATGAGTAGATATTGGTGCATCAATAGATTGAGATACACCACTTGTACTCTGAGGTTGAGCAAAGCCAAGTCTATTCCCCTGAGATAGTTGTAGTTGTACAAGATAGCCTAGTAGAGGTTGAAAAGGAGAAGAATACTGTGCTGAAGGCCTTTCCACATGAGTGTGTGTATTCATTGGGGAAGAGTATGGCAGAAATGCTATATATGGATTGCTTCCTTCACTGTTTCTGCATTCGAAGAAGGGATATGCTTGAAAAGGTAGGTGCATAGGAATGGTTCCAGGAGGAATAGACATAGGTACAAAAGGAGCAGGCATGAGAGGAGCCTTTGCATGACCTTGCAGTGGCATAGAGCATGAATCACTGACCATTGTTGATCCTGGATGTGGGATTGGCAAAGGATATGGGAAAGGAGGTGCACCAACCATCAATGTTGGATCCATAGCTGACCATGAGAACATTGTTTGTATGCGTTGTTCAAATTGACTACGCAACTGATCAATTTCTGCCTTCAATACATTTTTTTCATCTCTAAGTTCATTCTTCTCCTGTGTAAGATCACGAGACTCTTCCTTTAGGGATTTTTCTTCACATTTCAGGCATTTTACTTCAGCAGTCAAATCCTTTAACATCTGTATAGTATCTCCAAGTACAGTTACTTTATCATTCTTAGGCCGATCATGATCAAGTGTAGTTCCCAACTCTGCAAACTGCTCATTTAAGAGGTCTCTTCTTGTCTGGTTTTCTTCACTTGTTCTTCTTTCTCTATGTTGGCTCCGTTCCTTTTTTCTTTCTCATGCTTTGATAATTCTTTGTGTTTTTCTCAACTGTTTCATCGATCTCCATTTTCTTCCAGAGCTTTTCCGTTGTCTCTGTTTTCACTTGTAGGTTTCATACAATGCAATGGCCCCCATTTTGTAATTTGCATGAACGCCCCTTGGACTGGGCATTTCTCCTAACTTTATTGATGCAAGCCCCCAAATTTATTTAGTGTATGGGTCCATCCCTGTCATGAAACGCAGGTAGCTTTCAAATTGAAATGTGAGCCTCTCTATTTTGTGCAAGACTCCATTAACATGCTGGTGTAGGCTGCCTCCTCACATTTTAATGCTGGCTTACTTAACCATCCGCTAGCATGCTCCTCACGCACCCAAACATTGTCATTGCTGGTTCCTAATGTGTGGCCTTCCTTAGTATAATTGACTAGCAAGCAACTTTCTACCATACGCTAGCAACTCCAAAATATCAATTTCGAAACCAGCATTTTCCAATATTTTCCAAGAAGTCATATACATCTTCATGCTTGACGAGTGGATCTGAAAGTTCAACAGAAGCCTACTCATTATTATTCCACAAAAATTTGATTGAAATTCCCACTAGTGCCTACCAAAGGAAATTGGCCCCGGCAACAGCAGCTAAGTGCACTAGAAAATGTATCTTCTTGACTTCTTTTAGCAGCGTTTTCAAAGCATTTTAGAGATCTCATAATGCACTATCAGGCTGAATGATGACAAAGACCGCGGGGTTTTGCTTTGCAATTTTCATTCTCTTTCAAAATTTATTGGCCTACAGGTATGATCAATGCCCAAATACCCAACATAGTTCAAAAATCAAGTAGCCACCTATATGAAGCAAGTCAGGTCCAGAGTGGGCCCAGCTAAAAAAATTCTCGAATTCAAACATCTGGACCAAAAATTGCTCCAGACATCCCCAAGATGTCTCAGAATTGAAGAACGAACAAACCCAGATCACCAAAAGATAAAAAAAACTTATTTTGCAAAATCACCAAAATCATGCGAACAGGCCTGGAAACTGGCTTCAAAAACTGACATTGTGACTTGATCGGACCCTGCCATCTGACAGGCATATTCTCTGATCTATAAAATATCATTCCCCAAAATGGCATCTCATGACTGTACCTTAGTCGAAAGATATTAATCCTCGAAGTCAGTCCCTTAATTCTGTTCTCTGTAAACCACTATTAAAAGTAATAAACTGCATTTGAAATCACCCTGGCAAAAATACCAAACAGATCCCTGGGAAGCCACAAACTGGCACATAAGTTCATTGAGATGTAAACAACATGATTCAATCATCATCTAGATCTGGGAGTCAATCAGGCAAAAGATATAGCTTCATGAAAATAAGGACTTGTAGAGATAGACCCAAAATACACAGAAAACAATGGAAAGTTCAGTTTGGAAACACCTTCAAAAAGATATCAAATGGATTGGTAGAGACCTCCAACTAGAACTAAAGGTAGAACTTCATCTTTTCAATGCAATGAAACAATAATTTCTCTGATAGGTAATACCGGGAAAAAGTTATAAATGAGCAAAGTTGACCTCCGGCAAATTGGTGCACTTCACAATCTTTGCAAATAGCAGAAACTGCAAATGGAATCAAATTGGGAAACACACCCAATGGATTTGTCATGAGCTGCAAACTGATAGGGACAAAGTAAAACTTGTCTAAAATGTAGGGAAATGATTAAAATCTCCCTACCAATCCATTAGGTGCAAATTATAAGATCACGAACAGGGCTCCTGACAAAACTATGAAAAGGTGAAAATGCAGATTCTAGAAAACACCTCTGGAAGGGGATGAATAAACAGGGTCAAAACTTATCACAGGAGCTTGAAATAGGAAACATAAGTCAAATGAAGCATACTAAAGATGCCCCCATTCCTAGATTTTCATGACACTTATCAGAATTCAAGATATTCAATCTCAAAGTAGTCCTTCCCGGTGAATTCTACACTTAGCAATTTTCTGATTTTGAGACCCCCTAGAAATGAAATGACACAAACCCATTTGAATATGCCATCTAAGGACTCAAAAAAACTTGATAGGATGAATGCAAAGCAATGAACACATAGACCTCAAGATATGATCCCAAATACGCCCCTACTAGCATGCAATACAAAGCCAAAAATGAGCACTTAATCAAGAATTTTACATGGTACCTCAAAACTACATTTTGAGTACCAACATTGGCTCTGTTTGGGGATGGCTGAGTGTAAGATCAGCACAAGAATCTCAAAATCTCTTGGAAGAGCAGACCACCCCAAAAACTAGCTTCTTCACCTTATCCCTCCAACTTCTCAAAAACTTACTATCGGGCACCCAAAAAGCTCCTCAAAACTGGTTCCTTATTCAAAAGCAAACTACACTACACAAAGAAAAGCAACTATACAAGTATTTACAAAAATTTCAACTGAAATAAATGCTTACCCCGGTCAAATACATGATTTTCATTTCCATCCCACTCAGGCAAGCTATAAGTATCATTCACATCTGCTTGATTAACAATACTCACATTCTTCATCAGTTCAACATACAAAACATGGTTGGCAAACTCACCATTATCTTGAGGCTGAAAATCATCATAGCTCTGGAAATTTTGGTCATTATGTTCATTTCCCTTTGCATGATCGTCATTAAACTGAATGAAGAAACATTCCAGCTCATCCAACTGGTTGGAAAAATTAGGCACTTCTTGCTCATGAGTTTGCATTGAGAATAACAAATCCTTTTCAATCATACTTTGCAAACTCAGACAAAACATGCTCCAATAAAACTCGGACCGTATATCTTCTTGCTGAGAGTGAACTCCATTAACATCTTGCTCAAAGGTGTATGTGTTACCAAGATCAAATGGTTCATTAAAAGACTGTAAATCTAAAAATACATATTCAGATTTCTCTTTCTTTTCCTCATTTAAATCCAAATCATAATCACTCATGTGTTGCAAATCTGAACTTACATCCACATTCACACCATCATAGTTATCATAAATGACTTCATTGAAGTTTTCAGTTCTATATATTTGACATTCTTGGAAATTATCAAATACTGAAGTAGAAAAAGAGAAACCGACACCTTCCACATTGTCAAAACAAATATCAATAGGGCCTAAAATATAAGAGTCAACATTTGAAACATACCTCTTGTACTCGGCAGTTAGTAACTCTGAGATTTGTTCACTACTTAGTGAACATTCTTCTATATCACTATTTCCATCTGTTTCTTGGTCACTAGCCACTTGCAAATCAACTTCATTAATACTACTACATTCATTTTGCAAAATAGAAGACTCATATGCTTCACATGTATGCATATTTGAAGAAAACATTTCATCATCATTGATTTCCTTTTCTGGTTGAGAATCAAGATCACTTTCAACATCGTCTGAAACATCTTCATATACACATTCAAATTTAGATTCCTCAACCCATAATATCCATTTTCTAACCTTTGCAATAGCAAATTCCCATGATGTTGCATCCCAGTTAACTGATTCAAGCACACTAAGTTCTAGAAACAGGTCTATACAATAAGGCTCCTCAAATATATCATGAATTTCAATCTAATTTAGTGCTGCTACAAATTTCTTATAAAAAAGAAATTCAGATTGATCCCCTCTCTTTCCTACTTCAACACTCAGGAACTGAATAGTCATTTCTTTGATTCTTTGCTTCAACAATTCACTATCTCTCTTTGTTTGTTATTAAATTGGCAATGCATTTTTAGATCTAGGAAACACATCTAGATCTCTGAGGTCCTCAGACTCATCTGAACCATAACCTTGACAAGACATTTCTTGTTCATTTACCAAACTTTTCAAAACTTATACAGTCCTAAGCATGCTTCCATAAGATCTATGCTGAAAGTTATATTCATGAAGCATACCAATTAACACAATCCTTCATTCTTTTCTAGTGACAAGCTTCACTCAATAAGGACCATGTACTTTCCTATAAACTGGAAGGGAAATACCTGGAACAACTTTTGCTATTGTTGTACACTTCCTTCTTGACTGAGATCTGGAGCATACCTTCACACCTCAGGTTCATCCTGACACAGAGTCGCCACCTCTTTTTAGAGGAATAAAATTTTCTTTACTAATCTTCTTTGAATGCTACAAGATTCTGAGTATGTCTCACAACGGAGTCACATAATTTTGTAAACTAATGTCAACAACAATTCTAGGTATATACAGGTCTGAAAATGATTTTCAAAACTTTAAACTTTGAAGACTCTTTTCCCAAACAAGGTTTGGCCAGACTCATGGGTTCAACTGAAAGCACAAGGAAACTCAAATGTAACCATCACCGCTTATGCAACTGCAATACTTTGCTTCCCTAGCAGAGTCACAATTTTGTTGGTGTTTTTTCTTGTTGGCTAAAACATATCATCTCTCACCAGTTCACAAACTGACTCAAAAAGAGAAAACCCAACTTCGACAAGGCTTCAAATGCCTTCTGCACTTCGGGCTCCACAAACCCAAGCAGGTGTACCTCAAGATATCTACTCACAACACCTGCAAACTATTCCTTCCTCATAACACGAGCAAATATAAAAATGGTTCAGCAGGATACTAATGTCCTACAACTAGATTCACCCTTTCAAGTGAATCATTGGATGGTTTCCAGCCCGTCATGCTAGATTTAACAATCAAAGTACCCAAAAATAGAAATGGAAATAGTTGATTGATTGATTGATTTCGGTTTGGATGCAATTCTAGAAAAAGACTAGTGCCTAATCCATTGGGTATGGAATCAAATTGAACATACATTCACAAAGATTTACAACTCAATACATTTGAAACCAGTAACATGCCTTACATACTACTTTTATTACAAACACATGATCATCAAATCCATATATCCTTGACATTCTCAGAAACTATCCAACAAGATTTACTCCTTCCTTGAAGGAAGTTGAAGAATAATATCATAGTCTACCTTATAGATGACAAACCAGAAATGCCTTACAAATCTAGCTTATAAGAATTCTAGAAAACATACAGAGACATCAAGTCCTTGAAAAGAGATTTTGGGTGTATTTTATTAATAAGCAATTCCTTCAATACATTCAAAATGCCAAAATACTCAAAAAACTAGAACACTAAACTTAACCAGAACTTGCATTAATGGAAACTCAAAGTCTGGAGCCAATCCCCCCAAAAAATGGAACCCTGTACAACACTAAGAATTCAGAATAAGAAGGCAAAGGAAGAATCTCATAAATCATCACAAAGCGACACTTGTCTCCTCTAAACCTCCTGCTGATGAATCACCCAGCTCTGAACTGAAAATTTGATTTGCATCATTCTCTCCTGAAAGCATCTGTCCTCTGCTCAAACAAACTGTGAATCACCATATTTAAAAACTTAGATATTTCCAAAATATCTCCTCGGCCCCTGTTTCATTCAACTACAAATATCTGGAAACCAACAGGACCTGCATCAAATCTGATTCTGAAAATGAAATCCTCATTCTCTCACCTTTTCGAAGATATATAACACTTGATATCCCGGGCAAACTTGAAGCCACCAGCCATTAATTTCTCTCTCAGGTCTATGATTTAAATTTTTGGATTTATTCACTATAGCCTACACTATAGGAATTTATCATTTTAACTTTGATTTTTCAAGCCATGTGCATGTTGAAATCCAACTTGAATCTGAATATTAAATTCAAATTTTTACCTTACCACTCCTGACCACACATCAACCCTGAGTTAACTGGCTATGTATATCTCTAGGTCACTGAAAAATGTGGCTAACTCCAAGTTTATTTGGCGACTAGGCACTGGTCTTTTTTCAGAATTGCATCCAAACCGAAATCAATGAATCAATCAACTATTTCTCTTTCTATTTTTGGGTACTTTGATCGTTAAATCTAGCATGACGGGCTGGAAACCATCCAATGATTTACTTGAAAGGGTGAATCCAGTTGCAGGACATTAGTATCCTACTGATCCATTTTTATATTTGCTCATGTTGTGAGGAAGGAATAGTTTGCAGGTGTTGTGAGCAGATATCTTGAGGTACACCCGCCTGGGTCTGTGGAGCCCGAAGTGTAGAAGGCATTTGAAGCCTTGTCAAAGTTGGGTTTTCTCTTTTTGAGTCAGTTTGTGAACTGGTGAGAGATGATATGTTTTGGCCAACAAGAAAAAACACCAACAAACCCCTCTTTCTCTTGTATTTTGAGTGTTAGTGTTGGAATGGTTAATTAATGAACTCATCTCACATTGTTTACATTGTTAGATTCATTAGTATCCATTTCACCCCTAAACATTTTAGTGAACCCGGCGTGTTACAACTTCCTTTTGATCTTGGTGCATTATCTTGTGTGTTCACCTTCACTAAAAATTTTGGTGAACTCTATGCCATACAACTTCCTTTTGATCTTGGTGTTAGATTTCCCTTTGCATGATTATCTTGTTTTTTCACCTTCACTAAATATTTTGGTGAACTCGACGTGTTACAACTGTTAGCATGAATGCTGATGTTATTCCTATGGGGAAGTATCCTAGTAATTATGGAGGCATGTTATAGTGACTATGTGTTGCATTCATGAAAAAGTTTGTCATTGATGTATACATATGTTATTCATGACTGGTTGTTTAGAAGCTTGCAGACAAGTTTCATAGAATTGTACATACACAATATAGATAATTAAAATGTGCAAGATTAGAGGAAGACTAATCATGATGTCATGGATCACCATCCATGATCTTACATGCTTATGAGTTTCTCTAAGAGAGTTATGAATGATTTATTGATTACTACTTCTCAAGAGACAAAAATTATGTTTTTCACAGATTTGATTGCAGAACTTTGTGGATAGCACTCATGGTTATTTAAGTTATGATTTGCAAACATAGGTTCGTGATGGACACTGGCTGGAGAGCATATTGTGATCATATGGAGTGGTGAACGTATAGGTGATGTAATCTATGGCATGTGTATTGACGAAGACCTATTTGGAGGCTGACTTGAAACATGTTTCAAGTAATATGATGTGTGAGCTTAATCTACGGATCTGAATTATAAATTGATGTAATTACTATGTTGTAACATTGTAAAATTTGTTGTGTGCATCTTTGCATGGGTCCATTTGTATTTTATAAATAGGATTTTATCCTATGAAGGCCGACTTGGATATAATTGTTGTAGCTTGTATATAAGGATTGAAATCCTTGGAAAATAAGTGTGAGAAATAAGAAATAATTGCACATGCAAGATGCAGAGGTGAATCCAAGCTTGAGGTCACATTGGATACTATTTGAAGAATAGTATTTGTGCACTTAGGCACAAGGTGGAGCTTGCTTGGTAGTGGTTGAGTACTAGAAGCAGTTTCAGAACATAATTATCCCAATCTTGAAATTTTACGATTTGGAGAACCTAAGGGTGGCCTTAAATCTCAAATCTTTTGATTAGGTTGATGTATTGTACACTCCTAATAGGGTAATTTCCTCTAACAGGATTGTACTCCTACTATGGTTGATTCCTTAATTGGGATCACATTGTAAAGGCTCCTAACAGGGTCTGTCCTTTAACTAGGACCTGCCTATTATAATACTCGGCTCCTAATAGGGTCAAAAATCCTAATAGGGTTATTATACTCATAGTGTAGATATTTGTGGGTACCATCCCCATTAGGGTGTTTCCCTTAATAGGGTTTTCCTTGAGAATAAAACTTGGTGTTCATGTATATGTGTACTATTGCTACATTTACTTTTCAATTCAATATTTTGTTTTGAGGTTGAAAGATAAAGTTGGCATTAACTGATTCACCCCCCCCCCTTACTTGATTAGGACATTGTTATTATAAAAATTGGTATCAGAGCTCTTGGTCATCAGTCAGGAAGCCTAACACCTTGAGGTAAAGATCAAGATGGCCTTATTCAGAAAGGAGAGTCCTAAGTTTGATGCAGAAAATTTCTACACATGGAAAGAGAAGATGAAGAATCTTTAGATGTGTATGGGGTTGGAATATTGGCTCATTACTTGGAAATATGTTCCTCTCATGAAGGAGGAAGACCTTGAAATACTTACTTCTATTGAAGAAGAAAGGAAAAGGTTTGTATGCAATGTTGTTGCAAAGGAAGCCTTGGTTAATGGACTATCTGATGGTGAATTCATAGAGGTCAGAGATCTAACAAAGAAAAGTGAGATTTGGAAAATATTAGTTGCACTCTATGAAGGAGATGAATACACTAAGAAAGCAAAATTTTAGAATTGAAGGACAAAGATGGAGATAATACAAATGAAGGATGATGAAACAATAAGGATGTATGTTTAGAGAGTGTCTGAATGTGTGGTTGGAATCAGAAACAATGGAGGTACTTATACCAAAAATGAAGTCATAAAAAATATTTTGAGATCTATGACTCCTACCTACAAACCCAAAGTTCTTGCTTTGGAGGAGACTGTACCACAATACAAAGACTTCACTAGAGAAATTTTAGTGGATAAGTTAACTACATTTGAGATCAGAACTAAAAGATACTCTACCTAAGGTGGAGATAACATTTAAGGCAACTGTTCAGAGGGATGGATCTAAAAGAGGGAAGAAGAAAAACAACAACATTGGAGAATATGCTGAGGAATGGGAGGAGATTCAAAGGCTAGACAATAAAGTGGATGAGAAGAGCATGGATCTGATCACCAGGAAAGAAATGAAAGACAAAGGTAAGTTTGAAAGAAATCTACCCTTAAAATGTTTTAACTATAATAAGGCTAGTCATTTTGCATCTAGATGTCCAACTAGAATACCTAAGCATAGGCCTAAATATGGGAAATACAAGAATGATAAGGAATGCTATTATGCTAGTGATAGATATTAAGATTTAGATGATGAATTCAATGATGTGTTGGGTTTTGTTGCTATCAAAGAAGAGGATCCTCATGTCTATGAAGAAAAAAACTTAGTTTTTCATGTTGATAGGAAAACTAATTGGATAATTGATAGTGGATGTTCACATCACATGACTGGTGACAAGGATACATTCATTCAGCTAAAGAAGTTTGATGGTGGTGTTGTAATATTTTGTGATAATATTCCTAGAATGATTGTTGGTAAAGGATCAATTACTTTATATGGGAAGACTAACACTGATGATGTAATTTTTTTGGATGGCTTAAAACATAGTTTTTTGAGTGTTCAACAGCTTGTGGATAATGAATATCATTTGGAATTCACAAATGTTCATTTCTCTATTAGAGGAACTAATGGAGAACTGATCACATTTTGTACTAAGACCGGAGGTAATTTATTTTAGTTGAACTCTACTTAGGTTAGTTGTTTTGTTGCAAATATTGATGACTATTTGTTATGGCATAGAAGGTGTTGTCATATCAAATTTGATAACATGGTAAAAGCATCTAACAATAATGCTATCAAAGATCTACCTAAGATTGTGAAACCTACTAACACTACATGTAGAGAGCGTGTTTTGGGAAAACAAACAAGAAGTAGTTTTGCAAGAAAATGATACTCAACAAATGGAAAGTCAGAACTGATTCATACAGATCTTTGTGCACCTACAGAGACTAGGTCATACTTTGGAGATAGGTACTTTATCATATTCATTGATGATTACTCTAGAATGACGTGGATTGAATTTCTCAGAGAAAAATCAGAAGCATTTGAAACTTTTAAGTTTTATAAGGAAAAAGTTGAGAATGAGACATACTTGAAGATAAAGTGTATGAGATCAGATAGAGGTGGAGAATTCACTTCACATGAATTCAATACCTTTTGTGAGAAACATGTTATTATGAGACAGACTTCTGCACCTAGGACACCACAACAAAATGGAGTTGTTGAACAAAGAAACAAAATAGTCCTTGATGTTCCAAGAACCATGCTGATAGAAGGAAAGGTTCCTCATATGCATTGGAGAGAAGCAATCAATACAACAGTATACACAATGAATAGACTACACATCAAAGAAGGTACATGCAAAATACCATTTGAGCTATGTTATGGTAAAACAACTATTGTTAGCTATTTTAGAATTTTTGGAAGTAAATGCTACATTAAGAGAGATGAATGTATAGGAAAATTTGATACTAGAAGTGATGAAGGCATATTCCTTGGCTATTCTACTAGAAGTAAAGCTTATAGAAGCTAGAATCTGAGAACTAGGAAGTTGATTGAAAGTGCTAATGTGAGAGTAGATGAAATTTTTTAAGTTAGAGACATATACTGTGACTTTAACCCCTATGAGATTTCTTTTGAAATTGTGAATACAAATCAGGACAATATGCAGACAACATATAATGAGAATGAAAGGAATGAAGCATCTCAGGATTTCTTGGAAATTGATAATGGAATAAGTGTGGAGTTGAGTGAACAAACCAAACCCAAAAATGTTTTGAGAAATCATCCTAAAGATCAAATCATTGGTGACAACAGAAAAGGAAGTACAACAAGATTACAAAAATGAGAAGAGAGGTTACAAACTAAAAATTCCATTTGCTTGATCTTGCAAGTAGAACCACAATCCACAAATGAGGCATGTAGAGATGATTCATGGATCAATGCCATGAAGGAAGAACTTGAGAAGATTCAAAAGATCAACACATGAGAATTGGTTCCAAGGCTTAAAGATAAAAATGTGATTGGTACCAAGTGGGTATACAGAAATAAGATGAATGAAGAAGGAACTGTTGTTAGAAACAAAGCCATATTAGTATGTAAAGGGTATTCACAACAAGAAGGAATTGATTTTGAAGAAAAATTTGCACCTTTTTATAGCATTGAGGTAGTTAGATTATTCTTAGCTTATGCTTCTTATAAATATTTAAAAGTATATCATATGGATGTGAAATCAACATTTCTTAATGGAGACTTGGAAGAGGAAGTATACATTGAGAAACCTAATGGATTTCCTTTATCAGGAAATGAAGATCTAGTTTGCAGGTTGAAGAAGGATTTGTATGGACTAAAACAAGCACCAAGAGCTTGGTATGCAAGATTGGATAAGTATCTGATTCATTTGGGATTCAAGAAGGGAAATGCTGACAACAATTTATACTTAAGAATCGATGAGGAAGGTATCTTGATTGTTGAAGTTTTTGCTGATGACATTATTTTTGGAGGAAATGAAAAGTGAATTTGAAATGTCTATGATTGGAGAGATAAAATTATTTCTTGGACTACAGATCAGTCAAAGTAAAGAAGGGATATTCATATCAAAGACCAAATATCCCAAAGAACTATTGAAAAAGTTTGGCATGGATGTCAGTAAACCTGTTGGAACTTGTATGGTAACTAGAACTAAGTTATCTTTGGAAGATGAAGCAAAGAATGTACCTCAAACAAGGTATAGATAAATGATTAGAGGTCTTCAGTACCTAACTCATACTAGACCTGATATTGATAATGTTGTTGGAATTGTTGCAAGATTTCAAGTAGATCCTAAAGAATCTCACCTTATGGAAATAAAAAGGATATTCAAATATCTAAAGGGTATAGTTGAGTTTGGTCTATGGTATGATAGATCACAAGACTTTACATTTCATGCTTTCATTGATGTTGATTGGGAAGGGAATGTAGATGATAGAAAAAGTACTAGTGGATGAGCATTCTTCCTTGGTAAAAGGTTGATTTCTTGGCTTAGCAAGAAGCAGGACTGCATTGCTCAGTCTACAACAGAATCAGAGTATGTTACAACAACAATCAATTGTACACAAATCATATGGATGAAGTAGATGTTGAAGGACATTGGAGTATGTCTTGAAGATTCAATTACTATCCATTGTGACAATACTAGCATGATAAATATGTCAAAGAACCTTGTTATGCATTCAAAGACAAAACATATAGCAATAAGGTATCATTTCTTGAGAGATAAGGTAGAAGAGAAGGAAGTGAAGTTAGAATATGTGAATACAAAGGAGAAAATAACAAACATTTTTACAAAACCTCTATCGAAGGATACATTTGAGTATTTGAGAGGTATGCTAGGGGTTATACCATAGCCTACTCTTGAATAATTAATGCAGAAATTTCATTAGTCCAGAAATATTAGAGCACGATTTCATTATTTGGACTAAATGATTGATCCTTCCCCTATGGGGGAGTATATGTGTTTGAGTTGAGTTATTGAGAACTCCTGTAGACATAATGAAACATTTGACATTGATGTTAATGGGAGAGAGAATGACACATGAAAAAAAATAGTATGAGATGATCATCCTTTGCAGAATTTGATGATTGATGAAGAGGATTTGAAAAGATTCTGATGCAGATGCAGTATAGGTATGTTTGGTATTTATGGAACTTATATGTTTTCCATCTATGTTGCCATCAATACCAAAGGGGGAGATTGTTAGCATGAATTATGATGGTATTCCTATGGGGGAGTATCCTAGTAATGATGGAGTTATGTTATAGTGACTATGTGTTGCATTCATGACAGAATTTGTCATTGATGTCAACATATGTTATTTACTGGTTGTTTAGAAGCTTGTAGACATGTTGCAGAGAATTGTACAAACACAATATAGATAATTAGAATGTGTGAGCTTAGAGGTAGACTACTCATGATATCATGGATCACCATCTATGATTGCACATGCTTATGAGTTGTTCTAAGAGAGTTGTGACTGATTTATTGATGACTACTTCTCAGGAGACATAAATTGTGTTGTTCATAGAGTTGATTGCAAAAATTTGCGGATAGAACTCATGGTTTTTTAAGTTATGATTTATGAACATAGGTTCATGATGGACACTAGAGGGAAAGCTCATCATAATCATATGGAGTGGTGAACATACATGTGACATCAGCTATGTCATGTGTATTGACAAATACCTATTTGGAGGCTGACTTGAAAAATGTTTCAAGTAATATGATGTGCGAGCTTAATCTATGTATTTGAATCATAAATTGATGTAATTGCTCTGTTGTGACATTGTAAAAGGTTCCATGTGCATCTTCACATGGGTCCATTTGTATTTTATAAATAGGATTTTATCCTATGAAGGATGACTTGTATATAATTATTGTAACTTGTATATAAGGATTGAAATCCTTAGAAAGTAAGTGTGGGAAATAATAAATAATTACATATGTGAGATGTAGAGGTGAATGCGAGCTTGAACCTACATTAGATATTGTTTGAAGAATAGTAGTTGAGCACTTAGGCACAAGGTGGAGCTTTCTTGGTAGTGGTTGAGTACTGGAAACAATTTCAAAACAAAATTATCTCAGTCTTGACATTATAAGGTTTAGAGAACCCGAGGGTGGCATTAACTCTCAAATATCCTAACCAGGTTGATGTATTGTACACCTCTAACAGTGTAATTGCCTCTAATAGAGTTGGACTCCTAACAAGGTTGTTTCCTTAATTGGGATCACATTGTGAAGGCTCCTAACAGGGTCTGTCCTTTAACCAGGACCTGCCTATTGTAATACTCGGTTCCTAACAGGGTCAAAAATCCTAATAGGGCTATTATACTCATAGTGAAAATATTTGTGGGTACCATCCCCGCTAGGGTTTTTCCCTTAACAGGGTTTTCCTCGAGAACAAATCTTGGTGTTCATGTGTATGTGTACTATTGCTGCATTTAATTTTAAGTTCGGTATTTTGTTTTGAAGTTGAAAGATAAAGTTGGCATCAAGTAATTCACCCCCCCTCTGTTAGTTGATTAGGACATTGTTATTCTAATAACAACTTCTTTTTGATCTTGGTGTATTGGGTATGTGCAGGATCATGGTATGCCAAAAAGTGGTGATGTGAAAAAAATGTCCTGATTGATATACTCTTTGAAAAATAACTATAAATTTTAAACAGTATAACATTTTTTAAATCTAAAATATACATCACATTCTATGCTTCACCTAATACAATAATAATAAACAATTCTTTCAATTTGATGAAGTTTAGACTAAGTTAAGGTGGTTAGACACGAGAGTTTTTATATTCAGGAAAATTTCTAGCAGAAAAATTATAATTATTTATTTACTTGGAAAAAAATACAAAAAAACATACATCACATCCAGACATGAGTCTATATTATAAAATTTAATATTATCATTTGATTTTGTTTAATTTGGTCAGACATACACCTACTTGTTATCTTTCTAGTCCTGATTGATAGACTTATTGAAAAATAGCTATAACTTTCAAACTGTATAATATTTTTGAAATCCAAAACATTTGTCACATTCTATGTTTTTCCTACTACAACAAAAATAAAATAAAAATTCAATTTGATAAAGTTTAGACTAAGTTAATGTGGTCAGGCATGAGAGTTTTTGTATTTGGGAAAAGTTGTAGAAGAAAAATCATAATTAATTATTTACTTGGAAAAAATTACAAAAAAATATGTGTCACATCCAGACATGAGTCTACTACTTATATCTAGAATCTTGTAAAAAAAATTATCATTTGATTGTGTTTAAGGTAGTCAGACATACACCTACATTTTTTTTCCCTAAAATTTTTGTAGTACTACATTGAAATTTGAAATTTTCAACATATAGAATAATTGTTTTTCAAAAAAGGCCTAGTATCTTAGAAACTAAATTCAATTTTATAAAGATTCTCTTCTTACATATTTTTGATATAATATTTATAACTTGTTCAAATTTTTATGTCAGCTTGCCTAAACTTGATTTTCTGAATTTTCATTGCCACTTAAGGGCCTAGCTTGGCATACCATGATCCTGCACATACCCTATTATCTTGTGTGTTCACCTTCACTAAACATGTTATTGAACCCAATGTGTTACAAATTCCTTTCGGTGTTGGTGTATTATCTTGTGTGTTCACCTTCACTAAACATTTTGGTGAGCCTAAGGCATCTCCACCATTTGATTTTAGAGTTAGATCCTTTGATATCTCTTATTTCCTTCTTGGCATTAGGTATTGACCTACTTTTGGTGAACCTAACATCCTATATCTCTTTCTTGGAGTTAGATATCTTGTTAGATCTTATTTTAAAATAATCATATTTGCTAAACTATTATGGTGCATAATACTCTTTATGGTAACTCTTTTCCTTGCATCTCATTACCATGCCTATAATATTTATGCAATTTTCTTTCATTTCATGATGTTCATGTATTTACATTATTTTCTTGCATATGTTATTATGAGGTTAACTAATACAAGGTTTCTTGATAAAACATACTTCAAGATAATCATTAAAATTTCATGTGGATTTTCCATTCATCTTTTGGAGGGAATTAGAGACTTTTTTAGTGATCCTCCTAATCTTAATATTGTACCTAATCCTTCCCATGATCAATCCCCTCATACCCTCTCTACATTCCAACACATTCAAAGTATGAATCATGACTTAGCTATTAACCAATTCTTCGATGAGCCATCTCCTTCACCTTATCCCACACCTACACCTCAATCTCCTATACATACAACTCCAAATTCCATTCCTTATTATACTACATTTACCCATCACCCTCAAGATAAACCATTCTCTCCATCTGCCCTTCGCTCCACTTATACTACGGGCTATAATATTATCAATAGACAAGGTTATAATTTTTAATTTGTTAATATTGAATTTATCTTTCAATTAAAGTAAGCATTGTTGCAATATATTTACTCTCTCTCTCTCTCTCTCTCTCTCTCTCTCTCTCTCATCTTCTTGATTCAAAGGTTTTATTTTAGTCATGTTTAGATCCCTCAAAGTGGACACCAAGTTAATTTTCATAAATTCAAGTAAGATTTTACTTTGTATAATTAAAAACACAAATAAAATTATATAAGATGATTTTAGTTATATAATTATTATATTTAATGATTAAAAAATATTAAACAAATTTATAATTACATTTAAAATTTCAAAATAATTATAAAAAATCTATAAATATTTAAATCAAATGTATTATAATTTGAATTCTAATTAATGTTTTACTTTAGATTATTATAATGAAAATAGTTGAGTAATGAATTTTAGTATAATGCCTATTTTCTTAAATTTAAATTAAAGTTATAATTCAAATAACAGTGAGTGGGTGAACAATAGCTATCATTACTATAATTTTTAGATGAGTATATACATACACATACACATACACATACACATGAGCTATTACCGAGTGAAAGTAAGTTGAGGAAGTGAATTGAAATATTGATCAGAGGATTTGTATGGACTTAGAATAGATTTGAACATCTGCAAATTGAGTTGTATTGTAATTAGATCAACTACTGTTTCAGTTTAACCATTGATACAAAAAATCTCCTAACCGAGTGGACTTAACCGTCTTATGTTATGCCCCTATGTCATTCAAGGAATGTACATTGTTATCTTGTTGACCCCATAGTGAATGCTGGTCAAAAGTTAATTGTTAGTCTTAAATCCTCTAACAAGGTCACACATAACAGTGTATTTGTAACCTTTAACAAGGTTGGCTCTTCACCAAGCTCACTTCAGAAGAGTGAAAATTATTTTTGGTTACTGGTCCCAGGTGGTTTTTCCCTTAGCAGGGGTTCCACGTTAAATCATTGTGTTATGTGTTTTTGTGATGATTATTTTATTGTCATAATTTACATACTGCATATTTGATTTGGTCGATAATCACAGTGAGTTAATTAACTGGTAATCGGTAAAAGGCACAGACAGTTTAATAGTTTATGTTACTGAACTGCAAAATTTATTGAAATTGTTTTGAGAGTTACATCTTTATATTTGGGACTGTAGGATAACTGATCTAATTGATTCACCCCCCTCTCAGTTATTCTAACAACACATACACATACACATACACATACACATACACATACACATACACATACACATACACATACACATACACATACACATACACATACACATACACATACACATATAATTAATAATATTTTATATATTATTTGTAAGGAAACTCAGGTGCAGAAACAACGTCCTACGCTAAGCTCTATAGGAGAGTATCGTGCAAATTCTTATAAATCCTTACAATTTCAGATTCGTTAACTACTTTAACAAAGATATTGCAACCACATACCATACATACAGAAAAATAGAGAATGACACAATGATATACCCTGGGGAAAACCTTTCGGTAAAAAACCCCAGCACTCCAAAACCTGCACAATGTATTATCTTCAACACAAAGATTACAATACACTTGCAATGCAAGTTCTTTCAGGAAATGAGAGACAAAGCCAACAAGACTTAAACTTCTGTTATATCTCTCCCATAGGAGTAGCATCATATATATAGACTCCTCTGGACCCAAAAATAGGCACAACCACCAAGACCCATGCACAAAGCCACATGTACACAATTGTTACATGCAATCCCAAGAATAGGCGTCCATCCCTAGAATAGACTATGACAGCTTGTCATAGAATCCACCAAAAATAATGGTCACAAGAGAAGTGTAAGAGAATCTGTCATACCAACCTATTTTTGGCATATTCTCTTACACACACCAACCACTTCTTCTTGGGCACCCAAATAGGCCCAAGTCATAAGATGCTCTTACACCTGTCATAGCACATTCCTTAAATAGTTCTTACGCGTCATAAGAATCCATCATGACCATTTCAGTCATGATCTCCTTACGCACAAGATGCCAACACATCAAGTGGAGTGACACATCAACATGCCAACTAGACATGTACACTCACACTTAATTACATTATTTGCAAAAAATACATTTACAAAATAAATAATAAGAATAGGAATTATCCAAGGTTGAGACACCTTATTCCTAACATTATTTAATTATATGTATGTATACTTTATTATAACTAATCATTTCCTACAAACTCTAGCTTTTTTGATGTATTTCCCTTTGAATCCACATATGCAATTTTCACATTCTCTATAATTTTAAATATTTATTAAATCTTTTAAATTCTCATATATAATTTTGTAATCTAACCTAATCCTTCTAAAAAAATATTAAATATTCCATCTCTATCTCATCCTCTCCTCTCTATATCCCTCTCATTCTCCACCTCCATCAACATCTCCATTTCTCTTTTTCAAGGATTTAAATAGTTTATTTTAGGCTATCACTTTTCCGTCAAAACTTTTGTGGACAAAATAGCTTGGTAGAAAAAGAGCATATTATGTCAAAGAGTTTAACCACGTGTGGGAACATGATGATAAAGACTATTTAAGATCCATAATCAAAGGAAAGGCCAAAAATCTAATTGTCTGACTAACGATCAACTCTCATCATTTGAGATGTGAAATTGGTAGATGGACAATACCAAAAGAGGTGTCGGGGGAAATAACCTATAATCTTTGTAGAAAAGGGGTCGTGGAAGCTGAATGACATTTTATCAAGAAATATTCAGCATATAAGGATATTTGTTATCAATACGAAGACAACTTAAAGGAGAATAGTTTGAATGAACTTTTTGAACAGGCAAGATTGTAGAAAAAGACAAGTTTCATACTTCAAATTCACAACTGAAGAGTCAACATGGAGAAAATTCAGCCTATAGATTAATTTGTTATCTCCTAGTCCCTTAGACCACTGGTCTTGTGGATGTCATTAAAATTCATTCATTTGCTAAATGACTTACTAATTGACCTCATCCACTACATTAATCCAAGGAAAAAGTAGACCAATATTCTTTCTTCAGCTCTCATGTTTGTTAACTTATTTTCACTTTAGCGCTAACAAATTTAGACATTCTTGACCTTAGCAATGTCTTCAAAACTTTATACTTCCCTGCTTGCCAAAAAGTCGCATTTAAATATAACATTTAACAGAGTAAAAATTGGGGATTTGCAAATAGATAGGGTTTATTGCATACCAGAATGACCCTATGTGATTTCACAATTCCTCCATCCCTTCCTTCCAACGTGAAATCCACAAAAGGTTCAAAGAATGTATCTTGGTCCTGATTTCGAAGGAAAGCATGATCATGGTGGAATTTTTGAGTGATTACACAACCGTCACAATAAAAAAATTGTGTGACATTTACATTACGCCTAATAAACCCTAATTCTTTACTGCATGAATTGCATAAAATATTAGAATTGACCTAAAATTGTTGCATTTTGTAGCGTGGGAAAAGTGAGTGGAGAAATCATACAACATGCACAATAAGCAGAGCAAAAATCAAGCAACCAAAGAAATTAAGCTGAGCAATAATATATGTTGTTGTTTGTGTGGTATAATTTATTCCAAAGCATTTTATATAGCCATTTATTTTCTCACTCACACACTCTTTGTTTCTCTCCATTTCTACCTATATCTCTCTCTTGAGCTTATCCCACCCTCTCTTGCAAACATGACATGATCCTATTGATAGTGGAATCTAGTTGTCTTCCTCATTCAAAGGTTCTATTTCAATTGTATAGTTGTGTTATACATAGGTTTGCGCCTCTGTCTCAAGCTCTCTTGGTCTTGATAACCTAGTATAACATTAGATTCATCTCTAGGTTGTGGGACCTTTGCTAACTAAGATGAGACCTCCAGGTTCTAGGCTGGTTCCTCTTGGATAATCACCTTAATTTGCTTCCTGACATGAAAGTAAAATTTTTGGAGGGAACGGGATAGAAGGAATGCTTGTAAGGGAAATGAATTGAGAGCAAACTACCTACTAGGTGATGCACCAAAATTAGGGTTTGGATCTCAGTATGTAGGAATGAAATCAATGAAAATCTCAGGTCTAGTAGGTCACAAATTACTGAATAGGCTTGCATAATTATTTCATAAGAGGGCCTAAGAATAAGACACAACTTATGACCTGCAAACAAACATTCACTTTTACAACTCCGTGTAGGATTGAGACAAGATTGTTAAGGGGGTTGAGGTATACCCCCAAGAACATCTAAATCAAATCAAACACAATAACACACAAAATTGTAGAAAGCAAGAGGGATCAGAAACCCTAAACTATCATTGAAAACATGCATATACTTTGATCCAATAAGAGATAATCCAAAGAAGGAAGCATAGGGACATGAAGGATTGTCACAAAATACCTCTGCAATATTTGAATCATCAATGGGAGAGATACAACTATATGAGCCAGAGGGTAGAAATGATACCACAGATAGCTTTTAAGAAAGGTGAATTTTCTTCTACAAATTGTCCAACTCTTTGAGCACTAAAGGCTCCAAAACAATATATACATACTCAACTCCATGTAGGCAGGAGTCAAATTTAACCTAACTAGGGCTACAGATCCACAAAAATATTAAACCCTAAAGGTACACTGCTGACCCATCATGAAAATCACTAAGAATCGATCATCAAATTAGATCTTTCTCTTTGTGTGTTGATCCTGGACTGAGTCCACCTGTAGACACAATAACCTCGATCCATCTACCCACCTACAACTCCACTAAGCCATGAAGGACTCAAATCCGATCCTGGTATGATACCTGCGTTTAAAATGATTAACCCTGCAAAGGTGGCGCCAAGCTCATTAAAGCTTCAACAAGATGTGGTACCCTATGAAATTCATGGTGCCGATGATTAGATTGTCTACCTATCATCTTCTCAACTATCCTTGTCCTAAGGAATTCAATTTTAGCTACCCATTTGTCATGCATGGCCGCAAAATGAAAACCCTAGGAAAGCTTTCTCAGAGAAATTCAAATTTGAATATTAATGGCTAGCAGATATATTTTAAAATGTGACTGTCGATGAATAACCTTCCTGGTAGATGAATGGCCCAGATGCGCCCTTGAAAATAGTCAAAAAATCATCCTGACAAGTCAACCGCCACCGTGGCAATCAACAACCAATCAAACTGCACCATTTCAGATACATGTTGCAACCTTCTAACATCAGACCCATTTCTTGAGATACCGATCTAACTGCGGGCGCATGATCTTATAGCCCCAGAATATTCCTTACGCTTAAATGCTGACCGTTAGATCCTTTCTAATCTGGGACCCCACTGACACATCAGTCCACCTGAAAATCCTCATCATCATTCGGAAGCCAATCAAAAGCATGCATGTTAGCAAGAGGACCCACCGTAAGAGCCTCAAAAAAATAAAGTAAGATCGACGGTCAGCACATAATCTCATGTGTCAGAGAAACCTTATGAGATTATATGCCAGTCGTTGGATCCTTTGAGATGTCAGAACCTTGGACCGCTTGAAAGAACCTTGCCCTACTGACAGACAATCTGACTCAACACATGCCGACCAATTAGAAGCTGCCGAATCAGCTGAGGTGGCGTCAGTCCCACTGACACACTGAAGCGCTGCAGACATGGAAGATCTAACGGTCATCTTAAAATCTCAAGCTCTGACACTAGCCTATGCGAAGATACGTCAGCCGTCGATCCTCTGCAGATGTCAGAGCCTCCTGATCGCTGAAAGGGCCCGGCCCCACTGACAACCTTCCACCTGTATTCAACCTTAGCCAATCATAGGCTACCAAAATGGATCCATGTAGCACTGGTACCACTGACACATTGGGCTCTGCAGGCAGAAGAAAATTGACGATCGTCGCAAGATCTCGAGGAATCTTCCGACCCTATGAGATCATGCGACAACTGTCGGATCAAGAATCTTGTCCTAACCATTTGAACTAAGACCGCCAACCTAAATGTTAACCACTCACGGGATCGCTAAGTGTTAAGGAGTCAACTGCTAAGAATCGGAGACCTGGCGACTAAAGGGTTAATAAAGGGCACATGAAAATTGGAAACTTAAGTTTCTGAAAAGGTAACATGAAAATATAACAAGGCTTAGGGTTTTGAGGGTTTTAAAAGGTTCCCAACACAACGGCTAGTTTTATGAATATTTTGACCGTAGACCAGGGAGATAACAAATTTGCAGAGACCAGAGAACATGGAATAAATTCATGAAAATTTTAGGGATGGTAGACATGGTAAAAATAGAGGCCTAGGTATGGTTTTCAACCAAATTTGAATGCACATGAAAATTAGGATAACATTTTGGCAATTTCTACTAGATGTCAGCCTGCTAGACATGGAAACTAGTGACCTTGAACATCCATTGGGCATGGGGACATCAAAATTTTCAAAATTCTCATAGGGAGACGAAACTAGAACTGTGCTCAGAGCACTTCTTGAAAAGCAGGAAAACTAGAAAGCAGGAAAGCAAGAAGGAAAGCATTTTTACAAAATTTACAGAGAGGGATTAACCTCAAAACATGGTTTTAGGTGGAAACCATTCACAGAAATAGATAAGGGGACTCCCTCCATATTTGATAGTTGAAAAGAATTGGAGCCCCTGCATTTTGTTATAAAAAATGGCCCACCCCAAAAGGAGTCAAATTTTGTGTGCCTGTCAGGTCTTGACCTAAACTCATCCCACTTGAGGACTACATCCCCAACCTTGAAATCTCTGACTCTGGCTCTTTTGTCAAAACTCCTCTTTGTTTGATTCTGATGGAATTCCATATCTTGCATTGACTTTCTTCTGAGTTCTTCTAATTCTATCAATTGATCATATCTGATCTGTAAGGGATCATTTTCATCAAATAGGGCATATTGAGTAGCTAAGTCCAGAGTTGGCAATTCTGTTGAAATTGACAACTTAGCCTCCTTACCATACACCAACATGTATGGAGAATTACCAATGATTTTCTTTGGGGTAATCTTGTCTAACCACAAGGCAGATCTGAGCTTTGTGTGCCAATCTCTCTGATTCTCTTGAAGGGTCTTCTTGATTATCCTAATCAAGTTCTTATTGGTGGATTCTGCCAAGCCATTGCCTTGGGGGTAATAATTTGAACTAGTATTCAGATAGATGCCATTCTTGACTACCCACTCTGAGACTTTGAGGCCTGTGAATGCTAAGGCATTATCTGAAATGATGGAATCAGGAGTTCCAAACCTATGGATTATATCATCATAAAAGCTTAGGACAATACTCTCATTGGCTTCTTTCAATGCAATTGCTTCTGTCCATCTAGTGAAGTAGTCAGTTGCAGTAATTATCCATTTATGTCTTGCACTAGATGGAGGATTGATCATTCCTATGAAATCTATGCCCCACTTCAGGAAGGGCTGCTTTGTTCTAACTGGCTGTAGGGGCAAGGCTACAAGCCTCTATTTTCCTACAAACATGGCACACTTGATGCATTTTCTGAGATAATCATGACTATCCTTAAAGATAGATGGCCAATAGTATCCAGCCCTCATGATTTTAAAAGCAGTAGTCCTAGGAGAAAAGTGACCTCCAAAAGGTCCATCATGAAACTCAAATAGGACATCTGCTACCTTTTTTGAATCTATGCATCTTAAAAGGATACCACTGTGATCCTTTCTGAAAAGAACATCATCAATCAGCACAAAAGGAATAGATTATAACCTATAATACCTTCTTTTTGCTGAATCCAAACCTGTAGGACATTGTCCTGTCTTCAAATAATTGATCATGCTAGGCAACCAACTCGTTGCCCTATCTTGTTCTTCTATAGAATGCACCACCAGAGATGCATCCATTTGCTCTAATTTCTTTGAACTTTCACCCTCTGCCAAATGCTCACAAAGACCTCTTCCTCTAACCAGCTTGGTAGTCTGAATATCTATGTCATATTCCATCACCTTGGTGATCCAACCAACTCTTTTCTCATTTATGTCTTTGGAAAGCAAAAAATCTTTGACACTTGGATGAGTAACCTTTAAATTTACCCTGCTGTGGGTCAACAAATATCTAAAATTTTTAAGGCTCTTCACCACAGCAAGTACATGTTTCTCTACAAAAAGTATCTTTGTTCATACTCTTCTAAACCTTTGCTAAAGAAAGCAATAGGCTGCTCCAATTCATCTGAATTTTCTTGAGTCAACATTGCAAATATGGCATCATGACCTCCATAAGCATAAAGGATGAAATCCTTATTGAAATTTGGGTTTAAGAGGGCAGGAGCTTCTGTTAAGGCCTCTTTGATAGCCTAAAAATTGACTTTCCCTTCTTTGGTCCAACTAAAAGCTGAACTCTTCTTTAACATAGCTGTTAAGGGCTTTAGTAAATCTGCAATGTTAGGGAAGAACCTCCTAACAAAGTTAATCTTTCCTATGAAAGATTGGAGACTTTTCTTGTGATGTGGTAGGGGTAGCTCTAGGATAGCTGCAATTCTCTCAGGATCCACTATAATTCCTTCTTTGGATACTACATATCCCAACAATTTTCCTTCATGAACTGCAAACACACATTTCTTGGGATTAAGAGATATCCCAAATTACCTACACCTTTCAAAAATCTTCCTCAGATGTTTGATGTGGTCTACTGCATGCTTTGAATAGACAGTTATGTCATCTAAGTAGACCAACACAAACTTGTACATTAGGCTCTTAAAGGCCATATCCATTGCCTTTTGAAATGTGGCACCTGCATTTGACAAACCAAAGGGCATCTTTTGATAAGCCACGGTTCCCCACTTGGTTGTAAATGCAGTCTTGTATTGATCCTCTTCATTTACTAAGATCTGATTGTATCTTGAATAGCCATCCAATAATGAAAATCTCTCAAATCCAAAGACACATTGTAAAATTTGTTCCATAAAGGGTAGTGGATGGTAGTTTTTTAATGAGGCCCTGTTAAGATCCCTGAAGTCAACACATAACCTCAGCTCCCCATTCTTTTTCCTAACATGAACAAGGTTGGAAACCCAACTAGTATGCTTAATGGGGTAGATGATACCACTCTCTATCAATTTGAGCACTTCTTTATGCATAAGTGGCTCAAGCTTAGGATTAATAGGCCTTTGCTTTTGCCTCACTGGTTTGGCATTTGGTTCTAACTCAATAGTGTGCTGAGCAAGGGCAGGATCAAAACCTTTGAGATCCTCATATTGCCATGCAAAAACATCATTGAATTCTTTGAATAACTGAGTGTAAGCTTGCTTCTCCAATTCAGTGTTCACTTTTCCAAATTGTAGGCTCTTACCTGGTTCCAACTCTAATTCAACACAATGTTCTTGTTGAACTACCAGACCAGCTTTATTTTTCTTGACTTGATCATCCTTGTTGAAGACAGTCTCTAAGGTAACTAGACCTCTAGGCATCTTATTGGACTTGAGTTGTATTACTTGATCACCATAGTTTTGAGATAGCCTATCTTGATTGTGTTCTGAAAAAACATCTTCTTCAAACAAGAACTACAAAATTTGTTCATCATTGTCAAACACTTGCCAATTGACATCATTATTTGGGATAGATGGTCTGACAATCACTTTGATATGCTGTTGATCTATTTCTCTTGAAATGCTATTTGGAATATCATATCGGGATCCAACAGCAGCTAACCTATCTGCTTTTTGATTTAACTTTCTAGGGATAGCAACAATATTGAAAGCATGGAAATCTTCAATTGCATCCCAAACTCTATGTTTGTATGCTTTCATGGTGTCATTTTTAGTTGCACTTATCCCTCTTACTTGGCTGACAACTAACTCACTGTCACCATAAACTTTTAAGGCCTTAAGCCCTTTTTTTCTAGCCCATTCTAGTCCATTGACTAAGCTTTCATACTCTGCAGTATTGCTAGTGCAAGAGAAACTAAATCTAAAGGAAGTATAATACCTTTCTCCTTTTGGGGACACTAGCATAGAACCACCACCAGAACCATGTCTACTTCTAGCCCCATCAAAAAATAGTTCCCAAACCTGACTGCTTTGATCTTCTAATCAGTATCCTCTTTGAGAAGGCTTGGCTCTATAGCATTACTTTCTTGTATTAAATAACTTCCCAAACCAAAATCCCAGATCAGATTTTCTTGGGTCTCTAAACCTCTTTCATCTAGAAGGATATTAGGGATACTCTCTATCTTTGTGCTTGCTTCACTAATGGTTTGGAAGTCACTGTCATCAAATATAGGGCAGTTTACATTGTTGGCATTGGACACATATGGCTCTATATGGTGTGCTGCTAATGGTTCTGATTTAATGGTGACCTTGGTCCCATACCTTGTATGAAATAACATGTGAGACCAATCAGAAGATAGATAGCCTCCTATCTTGGCTGTAAACTCCCTTGAAAGACATATAGAAAATAATGCAGGGAGATCTATAATATATATATCAAGGAGGATGGAGAAATTAGGACTAGCATGCAGGATTAGACTGGTATCCTTGGCCACACCTATAGTATTGATTGAGGATCCATCAAGTTGGGTAACCTTCTTTTGGAAGGGTTCATATTTTAGTCCTAATTGGTCAGCCACTTTTTTGGGCATTACAGTACTAGTAGCTCCACTCTCTACCATACAATTATGCACTAAATATTTTCCAATGATTAAAGATACATAAAAGGGAGGTGGCTTTGAGTTCCTACCTTGTGTGGCATTAGCCTTGGAGTTGCTACTTGGAGCCTCTTTCTCTTGATCAGTGTTAACCATCACTGGCTTTGCAGCTTCTTTTGCAGGTTGAGGAGTTGTTACCTCTGACATGGCCTTCTTCAAAATTTCAGGTTGCCCTGGAAGAGCCAAAGAGTCCCACATGGACATGGTGACATTCACCTTCTTCATGTTGTCTACAATATTGAATGGTGTCACAGTGTGTACTCTTTGTTGCATCTTTGGCATGATGGGCTCTACCTTTTTGGAATGCTGGCCTTCTTTGCTTGTAATGACAGGAGCCTCCTTAGGTGTGATGGGAGTAGCTTGCTGTAGTGGCTTTGCAGATGTAGTAGCTTTAGCATTAGAGTCTGCTCTCTCCATGTCTTGAGCTCTTCTTTTTGCTCTTGTAAAGGCAACAAAAGCAACTTCATCATTGACTCCATTGAAGTCTGGTTGCTCCCAATTAAAGAGAGTAGTCTCATTCTCTTGTGATTCTTGTTGAGGAATTGACCCACTAGATGAAACCTCTGATTGAGCTTGTGAGACATTTTGAACCATCAGAGCTTGGTTCATCCATCCATTTGAACATGTAGGCTGATTATGAGGCTGATTACAAGAAAACACCATTCATTCTCCATAGCGACATTGTTTTGGCTAGGAACCATATCTCTCACTGGATTAGCAAAATTTAGAGGTGCAGGGTTATATGGTTGGAATGGTCTCTGATTAAAGCTTTGTCTTTGTCCTTGATAGCCTCCTTGATACGGTGGCCTATTTTGTTGATAAGGCTGTCCTTGATTTTGATATTGTTGATTAGGACCTTGGCCTTGTGACTGAAATGGTGGTCTGATTCCTTGACCTTGCATCTTCAAATTTGTGACCTCCTTAGTCAAGGTCTGCAACAAGCTGGTCATTTCTTGCTGACTGCTTTTTTGACTACTCTTTATTTCTTCTAACTCTTGAGAGAAACTAGCCCTCAGCTCTTGACCACTAGTACTAGCTTGGGGTGCCAATATGGTGGGAATAGGGGCAAATGGGGGTACTTGGGCAGGTGCAATGGGATGAAGGCTAGGAAAGATGGGCATTGGAGGCCTTCTAGCAATCATGCCTGCTTGGATTAAATAATTTTCAGCCCTGACAGCTATGTCAAAAGCTTGGGGTAGAGAAGTACCACCCATAGACTAGATCATGACAGAAATTTGACCATTTAGGCTTTGTCAATAGTATAGAAAAGCATGGTCAGCTGATGGTCTCACTGAGACTGGGATTCTATTGTATGTTTTAAGGAATCTACTATTGTAATCTGTCATTTTCTCTTGAGGGTCTCTCTTAATAGTTGTTAATTGCTCAACTAGAGACAAGTTATCTGATTTATCCTCAAAATGCTTACTTAATGCATCCCCTAACTCATCCCAAGAAGTAATAGAACCAATAGTTAGAGTTCTAAACCATTCTAGAGCCTTACCTTTTAAAGAGGCTGCTAATAACTTTGTGGCCACATCTTCTTGAGTAATGTTGTGTATGCTGCATATGGTGGTCACATCTCTTATGTGCTCAAAAGCAGTTGTCTGCCCCTCACCTGTGAAATAAGGTATACTCTTAAGTGCCACCAAGGGCACATCATGAGGTTGAGCAAAGGCCAATGGGCTGCCTTAGTTGAATGGAGCAAAAGAAAACTGTCTTGCCATTGTAGGTGTTGGAATCTGAAGATTGACAACTATATGAGTTGTATCTGTTGCTGGATTGGAATCTTCCTCTAGATCTCTGGTTAGAGATCTCCCTCTTCTTTTGTAATGAAAGGGAAAAGGTCTCCTTTCTGAAGTATCAGGAGGTGTAGATTGAACTCTCCTTGTAGGCGATGTCCTTTGAGTTGACCTGCCTTTGTGACTTCTCCTTGAGGGCAACTCTAAAAATTGGGTAGGCTTTGAGCTTCTAGTCTCAATCTTTCTCATAAAATTTTGAACAAGGTAGCCTCTAATCTTTGAACAGTAGAGTCGCCAGATATATTTGATAGAATGACTTATAAAAGCCTGCACTATGCAATCTTCATATCAGAGATAACATATCTTTGAATTTGAATAACTTTTAGTCCCACTGGGCATGCCAGAATTGTTATACACTGGGTTTGCACCTCTGTCTCAAGCTCTCTTGGTCTTGATAACCTAGTATAACATTAGATTCATCTCTAGGTTGTGGGACCTTTGCTAACTGAGATGAGACCTCCAGGTTCTAGGCTGGTTCCTCTTGGATAATCACCTTAATTTGCTTCCTGACATGAAAGTAAAACTTTTGGAGGGAAAGGGATAGAAGGAATGCTTGTAAGGGAAATGACTTGAGAGAAAACTACCTACTAGGTGATGCATCGAAATTAGGGTTTGGATCTTAGTATGTAAGAATGAAATCAATGAAAAGCTCAGGTCTAGTAGGTCACAACTTACTGAATAGGCTTGCATAAGTATTTCATAAGAGGGCCTGAGAATAAGACATAACTTATGACCTGCAAACAGACATTCACTTTTACAACTTGGTGTAGGATTGAGACAAGACTGTTAAGGGGCTTGAGGTATACCCACATGAACATCTAAATCAAATCAAACATAGTAACACACAAAATTGCAAAAAGAAAGAGGGATCAGAAACCCTAAACTATCATTGAAAACATGCATATACTTTGATCCAATAAGAGATAATCCAAAGAAGGAAGCATAGGGACATGAAGGATTGTCACAAAATACCTCTGCAATATTTGAATCATCAATGGGAGAGATACAACTATATGAGCCAGAGGGTAGAAATGATACCATAGATAGCCTTTAAGAAAGGTGAATTTTCTTCTATAAATTGTCCAACTCTTTGAGCACTAAAGGCTCCAAAACAATATATACATACTCAACTGCACACAGGCAGGAGTCAAATTTAACCTAACTAGGGCTACAGATCCACAAAAATATCAAACCCTAAAGGTACACTGCTGACCCATCATGAAAATCACTGAGAACCGGTCATCAAATTAGATCTTTCTCTTTGCGTGTTGATCCTAGACTGAGTCCACCTACAGACACAACAACCTCGATCCATCTACCCACCTGCAACTCCACTAAGCCATAAAGGCCTCAAATCCGATCTTGGTATGATACCTGCGTTTAAAATGATTAACCTTGCAAAGGTGGCACCAAGCTCATTAAAGCTTCAACAAGATGTGGTACCTTGTGAAATTTGTGGTGCTGATGATCAGATTGTCTACCTATCATCTTCTCAACTATCCCTGTCCCGAGGAATTCAATTTCAGCTACCCATTTGTCGTGCATGGCCGCAAAACGCAAACCCTAGCAAAGCTTTCACAGAGAAATTCAAATTTGAATATTAACGACTAGCAGATATATTTTAAAACATGACCGTCGATGAATAATCTTCCCGGCAGATGAACGGCCTAGATGCGCCCTTCAAAATAGTAAAAAACTCCTCCTGACAAGTCAACCGCCACTGTGGCAATCAACAACCAATCAAACTGCACCATTTCAGATACACGTTGCAACCTTCTGACATTGGACCCATTGCTTGAGATATCAATCTAACGGCGGGCGCATGATCTTATAGCCTCAGAATATTCCTTACGCTTATATGCCGGCCGTTAGATCCTTTCTAATCCGGGACCCCACTGACACATCAGTCCACCTGAAAATCCTCATCATCATTCTGTAGCCAATCAAAAGCATGCATGTCAGCAAGAGGACCCACCGTAAGAGCCTCGGCAAAATAAAGTAAGATCGACGGTCGGCGCATAATCTCATGTGTCAGAGAAACCTTATAAGATTATACGCCAGCCGTTGGATCCTTTGAGATGTCAGAACCTCCGACCGCTTGAAAGAACCTGGCCCTACTGACAGACAATTTGACTCAACACACGCCGACCAATCAGAAGCTGCTGAATTGGATGAGGTGGCGTCGGTCCCACTGACACACTGAAGCGTTGCAGACATGGAAGATCTAACGGTCGTCTTAAGATCTCAAGCCCTGACACCAGCCTATGCGAAGATACGTCGGCTGTCGATCCTTTGCAGATGTTAGAGCCTCCTGATTGCTGAAAGGGCCCGACCCGATTGACAACCTTCCACCTGTATTCAACCTTAGCCAATCACAGGCCACCAAAATGGATCCACGTAGCACCGGTCCCACTGACATATTGGGCTCTGCAGGTAGAAGAAAATCGATGATCGTCGCAAGGTCTCGAGGAATCTTCCGACCCTATGAGATCATGCGACAACCGTCGAATCAAGAATCTTGTCCTGGCCGTTTGAGCTAAGACCGCCAACCTAAATGGTAACCGCTCGCGGGATCGCTGAGTGTTAAGGAGTTAACCGCTAGGAATCGGAGACCTGGCGACTAAAGGGTTAATAAAGGGCACGTGCAAATTGGAAACTTAAGTTGCCGAAAAGGTAACATGAAAATATAACAAGGCTTAGGGTTTTGAGGGTTTTAAAAGGTTCCCAACACAATGGCTAGTTTTATGAATATTTTGACCGTAGATCAGGGAGATAACAAATTTGCAGAGACCAGAGAACATGGAATAAATTCGTGAAAATTTCAGAGATGGTAGACATGGTAAAAACAAAGGCTTGGGTATGGTTTTCAACCAAATTTGAATGCACATGAAAATTAGGATAACAAGTTGATTTGAAGATATCACTTCTCCACTATACCTTTGTTGCACATACAACATTTGCTAAATGATCTACTACAACACACCTTACGTATTCAACAAATACCAAATTTTTCTAATTAACCTTCCACACCTCTTCGAAGTACCCATTGCACACCAAAGATGCAAGATTGCTAGTTATATAACAAATATTAGTACAATTGTTCTATAACTTTAAAATTGAGTTTCAATATAAGACAAAATTAAATTAGTGAAGTGATATATGAAATTATTAAATAATTTTTTTAGTGAAGTGATATATGAAATTATTAAATAATTTTTTTAGTGAAGTGATATATGAAATTATTAAATAAATAGATATATATCTAAAATAACATCCCAAGTCAAGAGTTGGTTGGCCTAGCGGTGAAGCTCAATGGTTCTCATTGAGCCCGCGAGGGTTCAAATTTCGCTGAGCGCATGCCCAGCGAAAAGATGTCTTTAAAAGAGATGAGGCTGGGATCATGCCCTGAGCGACTTTGGCGGAATGGATACCCCTCAGACCTTGGCTCTAAGCTAAAGAGAAATGATTTATAAACGATTCTCAATAAAAAAAAAGTAACATCCCAAAACGAAACAAGTTGTGGAAGGAAAGAGCAAATCAAAATCACCCTATATACAAACAGCCACAAGAACGCTACAGGCAATACTTTATCGGCTTGCGCCGCTTATAAAAGGGAATCTCTGCGTAAGCCATAAGCACAAAACAAAGCTTACATAAATACAACAGAAGCAAACTGAAAAAGACACTGAACAGAAACCTCAAAAAACCAGTTGATTATCACGACGATGGTTGCTCGGTATTTCCATCTGCAACGGCGATCCAGATATTCCGCTGCCGTGCAAGCGCGGCTTGCAAAGGGAGCAATGGGGGCTCCTGGATCTTCATATGACCTTCCAGCATACGAGTGACGGAGCTAGCCTTTGGTCTCATGCCGCCCTCTTCCTGAATACACCAAAGCGCCACCGCCACAACATTCTTCACCTCATCCATGGCGATTCCGCTGCTTTCCAGGCGAGGATCCAAAAGCTCCGCTAAGTTTCCTTCCTGAAACCTTCTAATGGCGGCGGCCGGAAGATAACAGTCGTCCGCCGGCGCCGTTAAATCCACGCAGCGGCGACCGGAAACCATCTCCAGAAGAACAATGCCGAAGCTGTAGATGTCGCTTTTGCTGCTCACGCCCGTTTCCATGAGCCATTCCGGCGCCAGATACCCCGGCGTGCCTCTCATTCCGGTCAAAACTCGGCTTTGTTGAGTTCTGTCGATGAGCTTTGATAGGCCGAAGTCGGAAAGCTTGGCTGTGAGTTGATCGTCGAGAAGGATGTTTTCGGGTTTGATGTCGAGATGGACGATGCATTCGCGGGATTCTTCGTGCAGAAATGTGAGGCCGCGGGCTGTATTAATGGCGATGCTGAGTCGCATGGACCAGGATAAAACCCTAGTTTCGTCCCTGGAAAATATCCAGGTGTCCAGGGATCGATTCGCCATGAAATCGTAGACGAGAAGATGATGAGCTTCCTCTGCGCAGAAGCCGCGGAGGCGGACCAGATTGACGTGGCTGAGGCTGCCGAGTGTAGCGATCTCGGTTCGAAACTCGCCGTAGCCCTGAGATGTGTCTTCCAGTTGCTTTACTGCGACCAGGGTTCGATCCTCGAGGACTCCTGCGTACACAGAGCCGAAGCCGCCGGATCCGAGCTTTTCGCTGAAGTTGCTGGTGATTATTTTCAGGTCGTTGAAGGTGAATCTTGGAGGCAGAACTGGGAGAGCTTTGAAAAACTCGTCGTCTTGTTCGGGGTTGAGTAATGGCGGCTTTTGTTTCTTCAGGCGGGGGAAGATGATGCAGATCAGGGCAATGAGCAAAACCCCGCCTAAGGCCACTCCGGTTACGTTTCCTGGCCGATTCCAGAAGCGTTTACTGTGTTTTGCAGAGATATTTTCAGATTCGCCCTCGACTTTGAGAAACCCCAGCTGAGTTTGGTCTGATGAAGCCCTCATCGACAGAAGTTCCTGGTAGTGGAAGCACGAGCTTGAAGATTGGTAATAAAAGGCTGCTACGCAGGAGCAATCGGCCAAGCACTGGGCTTTGCATTCGTCTAATGTTATGTTGAGCGGATCTAGGTAGCGGCTGGGAAAATAATCAACTGATTGGATTTCCACCATTGTGTGGCTCGAATTGCAGCTTAAACTTTTCTTTGGCTTGCAGGAGGAGCCCCGAGAAGGAAAATATTGGGGAAATGAAGGACAGCTGCATTGTGCTGCCGGCTGGCTGCAAATACCATAAGGCCCGCAGTAGTCCGGAAGCCTGCACAGATCTGTGAAGAAATCTTGGAAGAAATCCTTTTCGAGGATGAGATTCTCCGGCGACTGCAAATATAGCCTCAGGTTTCCGTCAGTCTCCATTCTGATGTAGCGAAAGCCTTCGCTTGAATTCGATGAGACGGTAATGGAAAAGCCATTCGGATTCCCGCCGGTTTCTCGTCTGCATTCGTCGGAAATAGATCCCTCTTGCTTCCAGATCAGTTTCAGGCCGTCATCAGAGAATACCACAACTGTGTGATTGCAGGTTGAGTTGTACAGACTGACGAGGGCGTCTCGGGCGTTTAACCTTTGGGGGTTGAACTCGAGAATTCCGTAGGGGAAAAACTGTGGCGCATTGGCGAAAAATCCTGCTCCGCCTGGTAATACGCCGGCATGGTAAGCGCTTTCAGATGTATTGGAAGATGAAATACTGGAGATCAGAAATGTTCCAGCCCTAACGATTTGGCCTGGAATGAGTGCATCGGTTGGATGATCGAAACTCTGCCACAACACTCTGCCGCCCCTGTTGTACACAATCAGATTCCCATGTTCGCCAAGAGTAACATTAGATGCCCCGGTGAAATTTGTAGACCAGACTAATTTCCCGTCTGCATCACGCAGCACCAGATTGCTCTCTGCATTCGCCATTAATGTTGCATTGCTAGAAACTGGAAAGTTCCTGTTTGCCGACCAGACTGTCGTCTCGTTGTATAACAAGAAAACAATGGCCAGCACAAAGGACTCACCCACAGCATTGAATTTCAAGCCGAATTTTCCATCTTTGGTCTGAAGAATCGTCTCAGAGGCATTGCCAGTCGCGATTCCAATGAGATTTGCAGAAGATGAGAGGCTAATCGCATTGCTTGCACCACAGACAGAGTACACAAAGCTTAACCATAAGCAGACCACAAAAAACAGAGCAGCAAATCCCTTGAAAATCGCCATTGAAGAACTCTGGAGATCTTGAAACGAAAAAATGGCCAAACTTTACCAAAAAAGGCGAGCTGGGGCTGAATCAAATCAGCACTTTAATCTATACTAAACACAGGAAGTAAGTACCAACAACCCCAAAAATAAATCTCAGCCTCAAGTGAAAAACTGCTCATCACAATATCAGAATGAGATTTACAATGAGAGGCCAATTTCATTGGTAGGACAGCACAAAACACAACCACAAGCAGGCTACCAGAAAAAGACCATGATTTCCCTTGAAAATCTCCATTAAAGACCTTGGAAGATAATTTCCAATCGAATAAATCCAGAGTAAATATAACCAATCTTTGAAAAACTAGGATCGAATAGAAACATGCTTCAAAGCCACAAACAGGCTAGAAAGAAACAGTTACAACAACAAACTTCAGCTCTAGAAAGCAAACATCTGATCACAATATCATGATCTCCAAAAACGTACAAAATCTCGAAAAGATACTAATCAGCCATTGGAGATTCTCAGTTAATATCAAAGCTTTATGGTGATCTGATACCAAACAGCAAACCTCGACCAATGGAGATTATCAGTTAATATCAAACCTCAACCATTGGAAATTCATCAGTCAATATCAAATTTATGGCGATTTGATATAAAAAACTGATCTTTTTGATACTGAATCGATAATAAATCATGGAATGTAATCTGAAATATTGATTAAAAACACAATTAACTTAAAAGAACATGCTGCTTGGGAATAGCTTGATCATCTATCCAAAGAAAAGGATTTTTATAAGGTGAGCAAACTTACAACTTGCAGATTCTTTGAAGCACTAGCTGGTCAACCGATACAGAAACTAAATTTTTTTTCTCTCATGATGGCCATTGACGGGATTTGTTAAGGAAACAGAAGGTTCCGCGTTGAATTAAAGGCCATGGGCCCAGCGCCTGCTAAGACAACGGGCACTGGTAAGACTTTTACTTGCAGTTTCACATTAACGATAAGCTCAAAGACTTGGGATATCTTTTGGCAGAGTCAAGAACGCATAGAAATCATTGGATTTGAAATCATTCTAAGATTCTATTGATCTGAGACGCACGATCCACGTCTTCTCTGTAAACTAGTTAAATAATTCAGTGGACATGATGCGCAGTTTCTGGAAATTGAAACTATATGGCCAAGTTGGCCACATGATTTTGTCACTGCTAGGCTTCGATGTCCATTTTTGCCAGTGCTTGGTTTCGATCGGTGGTTGAAGAAATATGAAATATTTGTTAACACCTAACTAAGCTCGAATGGAATATTTTGATTGTGCAAGAAAACAAAGTATCTAGGGAAGTGGGAAGTTTAGCAACAGTCGTCGTGAATCCATTTTATTTTATTTTAATCTGCTTTATTCAATAACAATAAAAAGTGTTTTATCTATTTAGAAAAATGTTTAAGGTTAAGATCTATTTCAATAATGATGGTGTAATATTAATATATTTTTATTAAAGTCAGGGAAAATTTAGTGTCATTCTATGGTTGATTCTTTAATTAATTTTAAATTATATTTTATTTAGTTGATGGTACATGAGAGTTGGTGACTTTTAAGAAAAAAATGAGTATTGTCAAAATGTTCGATGGTGTCATATTAATATGACTTTGTCTTTGTTGTAAATAATTTATTTAGTAAATCATATTTTTTTAACTACTATGTTCACATGGTTTTATAATTACAAAATTGTTTATTTGTCTTAATATGTTCATGCAATTTTATAATTACATGTTTATATGTTTTTATAATTGCAAAAACAAATGTGTGTATTTTGTGCGTGTTTTGATTAGAATGTCTTTTATGTAAAAAAATTATGTGAATATATATTTATAAATGGTATATTCTTACATGAGAATTTGGTAATGATATTATTCTAGTCTATCTTTGTCATGATTCATCTCTGAGAATTTTGTTTGATCTTTAGATATTTTATTTGTTATCTTGGTTCAAATTTGTAGGTTTAGGATTGCCTTGGTCATTTATATGGTGATGGATTCGAACCTCAAATATAGAATACTTAATATTATAATTGAAGCTTGTTGACTTTTTTCTAGTAGGCATTTTGAGATGACCCAACAAATATTTCCATGGTATTCCTACTATTCTTATGACTCCACATGTTCCTAGTATTCTTGTAAACTTATTTTTCCTCTTATCCCACTATTGCCTCACCCACTCTCCACAATATTCCTACTATTCTTATGACTCCCGATGTTCCTAGTATTGTCTCTACTACTTTTTATCCCTTCACTACTATTCTATCCTCTTCTCCCATTACTAATTATATTCCTACCTCTACTCTCACCATAACTCTACATACCTCTTCCTATATCTCAATGGATATACCACATTCCATGTCTCTCACCATGGCCATGTCTATGACTTGTTGACTTATCTTCTATCAACCTACCTATGATATACCTTTTATGTCTCATGATCCTATTACCACTTCTTCTTCTATGTTAGGTCTAGTTATCAAAAGATAGATAAATTATAGCACAAGGTTGATATTGTTCCTAATTCTCAAATTAAAGGTAGACATGTTGGGGCATGCAATACACTACTTGCATTCTACATTGTTATTTATCCTTCTATTTTGTATCACCTCAATTTAAACTATAAAATGTTAAATATGATCTAATATAACATTTGAGATCACAATTGCATACTTGAATTATGTGTGGAGATAAAGTTTTAGCATTTTTTTTAATCTACTTAGATGGAAGAAAAATAGTATATCCTACTTGTTAGTATTATTAGACATAGTGCATCTTGTGTGTGAAATTTGTACCTAATCTGTAGACACAACACTTCAGTAAAATATTAGAGGTTAGTTGAAATTGAAATCGTGCAATAAATAAAAAATTAAACTAACCAGATGATTTACTGCCTTCTAGTAGATGTGAGTATGTATTCTCAGATTATACTGAGATCAGTGACCTTGATGACACCTAAACGAAGGATTTGAATGCAAAATCTAGATATGGAATGAATGCAATTAATCTATTTTTTGATTTTTCTGTGCAATTATGATAATGAAAACTTGATATGAATCTATGCTACTATGAAAATTGATATGCTAAAATGATCTAATGATAATATTCTAAATGATATGGATACTATGCAAAAATAATGAAGATCTCACAACAACTCGAATTCTCAAGATCGATTCTTCAGTCTCCAATTCAGTAGTGTGAGTGTGCAATTCGTGGATGGATGGATCTCAAATGAAGAGCTGAAGCCTTAATTTATAGAAATCTAGGGCTTTGGAGGTGCATGAAAAAAAGCCACAAATCACTCAAATAACTCAGGTTGATTTTTGAGTTATTTTTAAATAAAAAATAATTAACTCACAAAAAAATGCAAAAGCAGAGTTCAGCTCAAAATAGAGTTTAGATTTAATTGATAATTGATAGTTGTCTGCTTTTCTGATTGTGCATGATTTTTTTATGAATTAATTTAATAATAAAGTGATTTATTTCCAACTTAGCTGATTTTGAAAAATAAAATAATTGATTTATGGGTTAATCAATTATTTTTCAAACTTTTATTCAAAAATAATATTATTAAAAATTGACAACTTGCTTTAATTAATTAGATAAGAATTTAATCAATTATTCATAGGATTTTGGATTTATTGTCAAAATTAAATAATACAATTTAGGAATAAATAGAATTAACTTCAATTAAACAATTAAGTGACAGAATTAAATTTAATTAATTAAATATTGAGAATATTCAATTAATCAAACTTTAGGATAAATAGGATTTATCACCAAATAATCATTAAATCAAAGATAATTAGGATAATTAGGAATATTACTAGGAATATTCCCTGATGCAAAATTTATGATAATCAATTAGGATTTGATGATGTTCAGATGTGCCTTAGGTTAGGACTTTGATGTTGATTTCGTTCGATGTGAAGATGTAGGAGGTCAATGAACCTATAGCCCATTTTTTGGGTATTACATTTTGCCCCTCTTTAAATTATTGTGCGAAGCACAGTGGTTCAAAGACAGTCTGTTTATGATGTTGAAATTGATGTTTGAAATTGAAATTGATATGAAATAGAAACTGATTGAAGTTGATATGAAGATGATAGGTCCTGAACGACCAAAGATAATGTTAACTATAATAGCAATGAATCGATGATTGCAAAAAAGTGTCAAAATGCTTGATTCTGAACCTTTTGATTGCGAAGAAGTGAGTGACCGATTCTAGACCCGATTGTCCTTATATTGAATCACATTGGTATCACATCTGAACCCTTCAGTTTCTGAAGAACCAAGGAAATAACACAATTGAATCGATAGTTGCAAAAACTGATACAATTTACAAGATTAAGAGAATACCAGATTGATATGGATCTCGATGAATCTGATATGCCCCGAGTGATGATTGATTTGCCCTGAGTGATGAGGTCTTTTGATGAATCAGCAACTAGACGTGGTTTTTATCTTGATTACTGAGGAAAGATATGATTTCCAGACTTTGAATGATATGCAATACCATGCCCCCTTCAGGATAAAAATTGAAATCTGACAAGAAAAGTCAGTGTGATATGGTTCAGAAGCATGTTAATTGATTTGAGAAGTGGTTAAACATGTTCGAGAACGCATTCTGCATCGTTGAGAGGTCTTGGAGACCAAGTTTGACTAAGTGTGACCATGAGTTGACCATGGGTGACCAAGTTGAAATTTTGATAGTTTGATGTAAGATAATCAGTTAAGTTGAATACTGGATTTCTGTGATGATGGAAGGTCAATTATGCAAGTAGTTAATAATATGAATGATCTCAGATTTCAATTTTGATCCCGAAAAAAGATTCTACTTGCTGTTTCATTAGAGGAACCTTCATGTGAGATTCAGCTCTTGTTAGATTTGAAAATGCGATTTGAAAAATTGTTTAAGCATTGAAGTTTAGCTAGCCATTGTGAGATCATGCAAACATGCAGAATGCAAAGATACATGCATAATGAAATGCACCTAAGACCTAGGACCTAGTCACTGATCATGTGTTGGTCATTTGTCATCATTGAATTTTTAGGTAACCAGATAAATCAATACAATGTCCACTAGTTATGAAACCATAGACATATGAATATTGATTTGTATATGCGAGAATCAATACAATGCCCACTGATTATGAAACCATGGACATATGAATATTGATTTTATTTTTGGAATGTCGTATTAGATATAAGCACCAAGGCATAAATGCCAGGATGACTTGAATATCATGTCCATTTTGATATAGCAATTTGTATAAGCATCAAAACATAAACGTCGTGATGACTAGAATATGCCTTGCAGTCAAACACATCAAACAGTCAAGAGATCATTCTAAATCCAATGTGAATTACCTGTAGTGACCCTTTATCATTCACATCCTTAGGTAAGATCGCGTTTCACAATAGGAGAAAGAACTCACTAAAAAAGACAATGGTTAGATCAAACTTCCTTGAATTTTTCGGGTATCAATGATCGAGGTACGCATGGCCATCCAATTCAAGATAGAGGCTCTTACAGTCGGACACCATTTCAATCTAGAATTTCCAAAGTTGTTAGATTTTCACATACAAGCAAAAAACAAAGAAAAGATTATGCCCCTAGTCATCACTCTCTAAATCCTGTAAAGGACATCATTGAAGAGCTCGAGTGGACACAATATGCAAAAAATCTCAATGCAAATCAGTAAGCATACAAGGAGATAAAAACATGTAAAGCACAGATATTGTTTTCAGTTTGTGTTTGATTGCACTGTTGTAGATGCAAAATCCTTTCTGGAGAGGAGACTGATCGACTGACTCAGATGAAGCTTCAAAGGACTCTGACTGGATATGACACATCTAAAGATACATTGGAGGCCATAGGATATGACTTTGATTGCCTCCAAGTTTGAACATTGATAGGATACAGATGTTTGAGCTGATTGGTGTACAAACTGACTTATTGAAAATAGGAAAGCAGGAACAAATTGGGAAATATGTACAAACTAAAGCAAGACTGAAACTGGGAAAGACCAAGATTGTGTTGATAGATGGAGCATTTTTTGAACAAGTGGCACCCATTTGCCGGGTTTTCATCATCTTGGCAGGGATTCTATTTTCGCTACCAAGGCACCTGTTTCCAGGTTTTCACCAAGGCACTTTTTTCTTTTTCTCATTTTTTTGTATTTTTCATTTTTTCAATTTTTTTTTTTACTTTTGACTTTTTCAATTTTTTTGTGAATCATCAAGGCACCTATTGCTAGGTTTTCACCAAGATGTTCATTTTTTTAGGACTTTTTCTGATTTTTCTGATTTTTTTTAGGACATTTTACTATAGACTGAATGTCTTAGGCATAGAATTTCTTCAGATGGAGAATGTTGATGGGTTCTCAGAGCTGCTCTCCTTCAGTCATTGAGAGTTGATAGGCACCAGAGCCAAAAGTAGCAGTGATTACAAAGGGACCTAGCCAGTTGGGTTCAAACTTCCCCTTGCGTTCTCGATGTGATTGATTTTTAGGATTCTCTCTCAAGACTAGATCACCAACCTAAAATTCTCTATGTCTGACTTTCTTGTTGTAACCTCTAGACATTCTCTTCTGATACACTCTGAGATGATCATACGCTGCTTGTCTACGCTCATCTAGTAGTTCAAGTTCTTACAACCTAGACACTCTGTAGTCATCATCAGTTACTAGACCATGCATTCTGATTCTTAGTGATGGGATTTCAACCTCAATAGGTAGTATTTCTTCAGACCCATAAACTAAAGCGAAAGATGTAGCCCTAGTAGGTGTTCTGATACTTGTTTTGTAGGCCCAGAGAGCTGGATTAATTATGAGATGCCTGTCTCTTCCTATTTTATTAACTGTACAATGCAATATTTTCAATAGATTCTTATTAGAAGCCTCTGCTTGTCCATTCCTTGAGGATAGTAGATAGAAGACCAATGTTGTGTGATCTTGAATTTGGCACATAAATCATCTAGGTCTTTATTTTTGAATTGTCCCCCATTATCTGTGATTATAGAATGTGGGATCCCATATCTGCATATGATATAGTTCAATATGAACATAGATATTTTCTTTCCAGTGGTTTGTGTCAAAGGGATTTCTTCTACCCATTTTGTAAAATAATCTATAGCTGTGATTATATGGGTATGTCCATTAGAAGAATGAGGATGTATAGCTCCTATAAGATCAAATGCCCATTGGTGAAAAGGCCATTGTGTAGTGAAGGGAATTAGATCTCTCCTTGGAGCATGAATTAAGTTGCCATGCACTTGGCACTTTTGACAGTTCTTAGCAAACTTGATAGACTCTTTCTCCATGTCAGGCCAATAGTACCTAGCCCTAATAAGTTTTCAAGCTAGTGTTAAACCGTTCGAGTGTAACCCACAAATACCATCATGGAATTCCTCTAATGCATGTTGAGACTCTTCCCATTCTAAACATCTAAGTAGCGTACCATCTAGAGCTCATTTGTATAGATCATGACCAATGATGACATATCGGGAGGCATTGCGGATAAGGTATCTCTTTTCATGGTGATTGAAGGTATCGAGAATGATTCGGTCCTGGAGATAGGAAAATAGGTTTTTGTATCTAGATGAATCATGACCAACAATAGTGCAGATCATGCGGGTTTCGGGGGAATCATATGTAGGATAAGATAGTGCTTCCACCAGGAACTCGTAGCGTAGCTCATGTTCAGGCTGCTGTAATAAAGTAGATAACGTTACCATTGCGTTGATAGCCTTATTCTTTGTTCTAGAAATTTTCTCAAATGTGATAGATAGGAAATGCTTCTTTAGATCATCTACCATTCTCTTGTAAGGAATGAGCTTTTCATCTTTAGTTTGGTACACATCATTGACTTGATGGATAACAAGTTGAGAGTCTCCATGAATGTGTAATTCTGTTACTCACCACTCAATTGCTATTTTCATGTCATTCAAAAGGGCTTCATATTCTACAATATTGTTTGTGCAAGGGAACTTTAATCTGAATGCTTTTGGGATTGAGTATCCTTGAGGAGTTATGAACAATATGCCTGCTCCTAATCCATTTTGTGTATAGGAGCCATCAAAGAATAACTTCCATTCTCTAGAAGAAAGAGTCATGATAGAGGAATCTGGAAATTCCATTTGCATTGGTGTATCATCAATCATAGGTGCATCCGCTAACTGATTAGCAATAACCTATCCTTTGATAGCTTTTCTTTCCACATATTCAATGTCAAATTCACTTAAGAGCATGACCCATTTAGCTAATCTACCTGTGAGGGCAGCTTTTCTTAGTAGGTACTTGAGTGGATCAATCTTAGCTACCAATTGCGTGGTATGAGCTAACATGTAGTGTCTTAGTTTTTGTGATGCAAAGATCATAGCTAGACAAGCTTTCTCAATCATTGAATAGTTCTTCTCATATGCAACCAATGTCCTACTGATATAGTATATAGCTCATTCCTTTTTGTTCTCATCATGCTGTGCAAGCAATGCCCCCAGTGATGTATCTGTAGTGGAGACATATAAGATTAATGGCTTCCCATGAATAGGAGGCATCAAAATAGGAGGATTTGATAGATATTGTTTGATATGGTCAAAGTTCTTCTCACATTCTTCATTCCATGCAAAGGTCACACCTTTATGTAATATTTTTGTAAAAGGTTGTGATATATCTGTTAGTTGTGATATGAATCTTCTGATAGATTGAACTCTTCCTTGCAATGTCCTCATTTGACTAATATTCTTTGGAGGTTGCATTTCCATTATAGCCTTCACTTTAGCTGGATCAACTTCAATACCCTTCTTTGAAACTATGTATCCTAAGAGCTTTCCAGAAGTGACACCAAAAGCACACTTCTTAGGATTTAGTCTGAGACTAAATTTTTCCATTCTATCTAGTATCTTGCTCAAGTCATCTAGATGTGTAGTTCTAATCATAGATTTTACTAAAGTATCATCAACATAATCCTCCATAGTCCTATGCATCATGTCGTGAAAAATAGATGTCATGGCTCTTTGATATGTAGCACCAGCATTTTTAAGCCCAAATGGCATGACATTCCAACAGAAGGTACCCCATGCACATGTGAAAGCAGTTTTCTCTTGATCCTCTGGAGCAATTTTTATTTGATTATACCTAGAAAAACCATCTATTAAAGAATACATCTCAAAGCCCGCAGTCATGTCCACTATCATATCAATGTTAGGTAATGGAAAATCATCCTTAGGGCATGCTTTGTTCACATCTCTAAAGTCTGTGCATACTCTGATTGATTTATCTGATTTTGAAATAGGTACAATATTAGAGATCCACTCTACATAGTCAATAACTTTGATGAGTCTATCTTTCAAGAGCTTCTCTAATTCAGCTTTTACCAAGAGTGCAACATGAGGATGCATCTTTCTTAATTTTTGCTTGACAGGTTTGACATTTGGAGCTATAGATAAATGATGCATTATAAGATTAGGATCCAAACCTAGCATATCTAAATATTTCCATGCAAAGTTGATCTTCTTCTCTGTTAGGAATGTTGTAAATTTTTGCTTCTCTTCTTTTGATAAAGATTGTGCTACATGAATCAACTGTGGTTCTTCTAATATTCCCAAATTGATGGATTGAGTGGGCTCAATTAGAACTGGAGATCTATCCTGTAAATGACTCAGAAGGACATCAAATATCTCATCCTTAGGTGCCTCAGAGAGGTTTTCACCTTTGGATACGTCTTTTATTTTTACTTTTGTAGGTTTTGAGACTGCCACAAAGTGGTTTTCACCCTCAGAACTCTTTTTCTTTTTCTTTTTATTCTTATTTTTCTGACTAAGATACTTGATGTCTGACTTCGTCATGCTAGCGCTCGATTCATTGATGGAAGTGCTCATAGGCTCAATGGCATTGAGGTAGCAAGCAAGGGCATAGTCATTCAGGAAAGTATAAATACCATGGCTCGGATTTGTGGAGGTTTGGTCAATAAGGTCTGGATATTGGATAGTCAAGACGGGGAAAGATTAGGAGATAGTGTTTATGGATATGGATCTATCATCATTGGTCCTAACCCGATGCTCAAGTTCAAAGGTGATATTACAACTTAAGACATTCAATTCATGAATAGGCTCAATGTCATTGCGGGAGTCCAATTTAGCAATAGGTGGATTAGACTCAATAGGTTCATCATTTCGCTCAAAACTTACGTTGGTTTCAGGTGCATATTAGTGAATAATATCAACCTATTTCTCTATAATAAGCTCATCTTCTTCTGGAATGGCTCCCCATTCATAGTCATTAGATTCCTCATCTATGCCTCTAGGAAATCTAAGAACATGAGTAAAGTCAGGATGAATACCCCAAGAAGGGTTACCCTCCGATTCTAATTTGAATTCATACTCATGAGAATCTGTCTCAGAATAACTACCACCTTCCTCTTCTTGATTATTTTTGAGATTAGCTGGATCTTGTGTTGCAACTATCTCTTGATTGATAGTAGGTTCTTGTGTTTCTACTACATTAATTCTTTTGATTGGATCATCTTTATCATCAAGAAGGTCTTTGATCTCTTTAGGCAATTTTTCAGAGGGGATGAGTTCTAAGCTATCTGAATCACTATCTGATGGTTCAGTTTCTTCCTTCTTAAGAAGGGGTTCACCTGGTGTGATCTGCTCTATGACATGAGAACAATTACCTTTGAGGTGAAAGGGTTTCTTTTTAAATCCTAATCCAACTTTGTCTTTATTTTCTCTACTAGTATGTGGGATAGGAACCTCAAGAACTTTTCCTTTGACTCCTAGAGGTCCTTTACCTGGATATCCCATCTTAGCTATTAATTTATCTCCTGGACCATATGACTTAGAAGGATCTTTTGATACTGCTGAGTTACTAGTTTGAATATCATGGGATTCAGATTCATCTTTGTATAGCCATGCAAGCACAACTTCATCCTCTTCAAATTCTTTCTTGGAGACTTGTTTTGCTACAAAATTCTTTTTATATGCCTCAATAGGTTCTTTAGAGTCTGGTTTGGATTGTTTCAAAGAATTTCCATAAGACTTAGGTGAGATAGGAAGAGATGTCAAAGATAAGATTGGCTCTATAGTATATTCTCCCATACTATTTTCTTTGATATTAACCTCTTTTGCAAGATCTTCCATTTTAGATGTGGATGCTTCTTTAGGTGGTTCAATGGAAGATTCTCTGTTATTAGGCACAAGTTTATCTACACTTTCCTTCAATGTATTGCAAGTGGTGGATATGTCTGCTGGAATAGTGACCTCTACTCCTTCATAAGGAAATTTCAAGCATTGGTGAAATGTATAAGGAATAGCCTTCATCTCATGTATCCATGGTCTCCCTAGAAGAATGTTGTAAGCCAAAGGTAGATCAAGAACTTGACATATAGTATCTCTGATAACTGGACCTGCTCTGATAGGTAAGACAATGGTGCCTTTAGAAGATCTTTCTTGTTCATCATAGGCTTTTATAGTTATTTTCTTTCTAGAATCAATAGCCAATTCTAAAAATCCCAATTGTGTGATCAAGCTATGAGAACAAATGTTTAGGCCAACGCCTCCATCTATCAACACACATTTGACTCTACGGTTCTGGATCAAGACTTCTCTATGCAAGGGCTGGTTATGCGGGTGACTCAAGGAGTTGTCATATTCCTCTAAAAAGGATATATACTGTGGAGATGTAAGATGTCCAACCATAGTCTAGAACCTGTCTAAATCAAGGTCATCAGGAACATTGGATCCGAGCAAAGCTTTGTCTAGAATGGCTCTATGAGCTAGAGATATTCGAAGCAACTCAAACATGGAGATTTTTGCATTAGTGTGTTGGAGTTGTTGAACAATGCTATAAGATGTTGGCCTTGTGTCTTTAGGATTGGAAGATTTAGAAATAGCCTTCTGTTTGGAAGTGGAAGAAAGATTGAAGGGCATCTTAGGGACATTTAATGAATCTAGAATTTGTCCGTTTAGATGTGCTTGAACTTGTGATCGAGTAACTGCGTTAGTTAAAGGATGATCTCTATCTCTTCACACAATTGTGATGACATTGCAATGTTCAGAGAGACAAGGTTCAACCATATTGATAACAACATTATTTCCAGGGTAAGCATAATTGACCTTTGCCCCCATATTAGGTTGAGAAGATGAAACTTCTTGACCATGTTTTAGAAATGGTTCTGTGAATGCTGTATGATCATTATTGCTCTTATGATTGTCAATGGTGATATCTCCCTTATCAATCAGATCTTGAATAGTATGTTTCAAGTGTAAGTAGTTATTAGTTTTGTGACCTTTACCCCGATGGAAATCACATAATTCATTCTCGACTCTCCACCATTTTGGTTTAGGATCAGAATCAGATTGTCAGATCTTAGGCAAAGAGATGATTTTATTGGCTAGTAGAGTTCTCATAGATGATTCCAAAGATTCTCCCAAAGGAGTGAATGTTTGTTTATTATCAGTGGACCACTTTTTATACTCTGGCTTCTTTTGAGATGATTCAGGCACCTTTTGTTCTAAAGCTTTTATGGCTTGGATACCAATGGTTAGATTGAAATTTGGTGCATTCGATGGGGCATAGATAGTATCAACAACACCATCTATGACAATGCCTTTATTCTTGTTCCAGTTTTTATTCTTGTCTTTAGAACGGGATCCTGATTCGTACTTGTCCTTTTGAAGTGTGATTTCTCCTTTTTTCACAATTACTTTTTCAATTTTGATCGCATTGTCTACCATTTTATCAAAAGATGTATGATCTTGCATTTATAAAGGGTAGTTGATCTTTGGAACAAGATTATTGATGAAGATTTCTAGTTTCTCAGTTTCTGGAATAGGCCTAGAATATAGAGAGAATTTCTTCCTCCATCTTTTGAGAAATGTCAAGAATGGTTCGCTTGGATATTGCTTGAGATTGTAGATATTGATCATGGTGACTGGATGTTGAATATTGTAGGAGTATTGCTGATAGAACAATTTGATCAACTCCTCAAAAGTTTTGATAGTAGAAGGCAATCTAGAGAACCAATGAATGGATGCTCCCCCTAGAGATCGAGGGAAGAGACGCATCAGATAGGTTGGTTCGTGCATGAAATCCATAGATTGTGTATAGAATTCTCTAACATGATCTTGGGGATTCTAGTGTCCATCATACTTATCATACTTAGGCATCTCCACTCTTTTTGGGAATGGTGGTATGTACAAATCTTTGTCAAATGGAAAAGGACATAGGGCCTCCATGGAGAACTCCTTGGGTTCCTTTTCTTTCTCAAGGTTATTAAGCTTGACTTGCATGGCATGCATCTATTTCATCATAGCTGTGAGTGGAGTTTCTTCCTCATGCATAATGATATCTTCAACATTAAAGTTGGGAGGAAGTTTAGCTCCTTGATGAGCCAATTGTAAAAAGTATGCCTCTCTATCTTCTTTCAAGAAATGCTTCATCATTCATTTGAAGTTATCATCATTTTCATATTGAGCAATTTCTTCGGGTGTGGGTTCCTGATCTGCACCATGTTGAGATTGAGCTCTTTGAGAGCCAAAGTTTGTCCCTACTTGAGACATGGTAGGAATTCTACCTGGGATAGATTGATGTGGAGTTTGTTGATTACCTCTGTGAGTTGATGAAGGAGGAATGTAACTAGTTTTTAATCGAAAGTTGCCAAGACCGTCATCTTTGTAAAGACCATAATTGTAGAGTTTCTCAAGAGTTGTAGCTTGGAGAGTGGTTATAGGTAAAGTATGGGATGCTTCTCCAGATTTCTTGTGAGAGGAAGCTCTAGTTTCCACTATTAACCTTGGGTGAAGCAAAAGAATATGATGAAGACAACTGAAGAAGGATCTGATTCAAGAAGATCAAATGATGCAACCTTGTCAAGATTTTGATTGATTGAAGCTTAGATTAGACATAGATGATGGAGAATGTGCCTTGGATGTATGGGTAGACTCCCAAAAGATAGTGGACACGAGTTCACAACACTTAGTCATTTTGATTGATTGATTAATAATTGATAGTTATGACAAGGTTTTGACACAAGATCATAAAGACTCAAATCGATTAAACAGAAGGCTAAATCAGATTCAAAAGGCCACTTTAGGAAAATGATTGGATTCTTAGTATTTTTTGCTATGTTCCTGACACAGTGATTTGTTTGACAGATTCTAAAAATAGGCTGGAAAAGCCGGGTCTCTGATAGTTCTGACAACTTTTTTGAAATTTCTCAAATGAATTTCTATAGGCTCGTACGATAGTGGGTATAGCATGAAATGACAATAGAAAAAATCGTACGATTATTGCAAAACTTGCACAATAGTTGATAGCAAGAATTTTGAATTTTTGGAATTGACTGGCAACAAAACTCGTACGACAATGTACCTAATACCATACGATAATCTGGGGGTTCTGAAATGACAATAGCCAAAATTCATATGACTTTCTGAATTTACAAAATGATTGTTGACTCCAGAAAAGAATTTCACTTCAATTTTTGCAAATTTTGGGTTTTCAGTTTCAGATTGTTTGCAAATTTCAATGTCCAGATTTGAGGATTGTAACAGATTTGTTCATTTTTAGTAACTAGATAGATAAGAAAGCATGCAAAACAGCAAGCAAGTGATTTCAAGCATGTCTGAAAATAATGAACAAAGGCAAAAGCAACCTTGCACATGAACAATCAAGTGACTTATTTGTGCTAATCCTTAGAATTGCTAAATGTGTATGTTCCAAAAAGTTTTGCAATAACACACATATTCCTAAAAAATGAAAATTTGGCCTCACTAGGGTTTTTAGTAATGGTTTGACTCTGCAACTTTTATGATCTAAGAGGGAAAACTCCAATCCAGGCGCATCAGGTTTTTGACACAGTTTGAGAACTTAATCTTCAGGATCTGCTAGGGAGATCTTATAGCCCAACAAGAGACCACACATGTGGATATTTCTTCCAACAAGACATTTATATAGCAGTTGTCATTACCACGGTGAAAATGGCTATTATCACTTGAGGTTCCATCAACGTGGTTGACCCAATTAAGGGAATGTCCACTACGGTTAACCCTCTCTAAAGGTGACTCACAAGATATACCACATGGGGACTAGATCAGATTCAAGGATCTGGGTTTCTGGTACTATCCAAAAAGGAAGTAGAGCATAATCCCCTAGCCTCTTCACTTCACCAAAACAAAGCAGACAGATAAATCCGACATGCTAAGACTAAGATTATCTCACAAAGATCTATGATGTCAACCCCTTATGATCTATCAACCTCTCCGGAGAGAGAATGCATCGATCAAAAGTTGAAGACACACAGATCTAGTAGAACGTGAGATGCCCTCAGTATCCTCCCTACCTACAAGGGTTCCTTCGTTGAGAAGAGTTTCATTGGAAACTCACTCTCTCAAGAGTCATGAATAGTGTTCATAGGGCCTATTTACTATGTGTAGCAAAGATGCTGAAAGCAAATCTATGTTCATTTTTAGAGCCCAAATGAAATGTGTGATATGGAAAAGAAAGGCACTCAAGCTAGACACACAAGATGTTCATTTTAATCCAAATCGAAATGTTATCAGCTGAGAAGGTTACCTTAATTCCTCGCAACGCGCTTAGTAGATTTTTACCTATTTTTAGCAATTCTTGCACTTTTTTCAATCAAAAACCAGTGAAAATCAATAAAAAATAGAGAATTTCAATTGTGAGGGTTAGCTGTTAGTCCAAATTTGAAAACCAAATCTGACAAACTTCCTAAAAAAGTGAAATGAAAATTGAACCCTGGCACTGAAACTCGTACGATAGTGGGTTACCTCACAGATGATAATCTAGAAGCTCATACGATAATGGGTATTAGATCACACGACAATCGAGCTTCCAGATGATAGTGGGTTTCTACTTGTGCGATCCTCGATCAAATCAACTATCATACGACAGTGGGTATCTCCTAGTAGGAGTTTCTGACAAAACTCATATGAAAATTATATGGACAGAGAATAAAAATCGTAGCTTGGAACAAAAAAAGATAAGAAAATGATAGAAATTGATAGAATTTGAAGGGAAATCCGTTTCAGGGCCCCATGGTGGGTGCCAGAAATGTGTGTGTGAAATTTGTACTTGATCTATAGACACAAAACTTCAGTAAAACATTAGGAGTTAGTTGAAATTGAAATCGTGCAATAAATGAAAAACTAAACTAACCAAGTGATTTACTGCCTTCTAGTAGATGTGAGTATGTATTCACAGATTATACCGAGATCAGTGACCTTGATGACACCTAAATGAAGGATTTGAATGCAAAATCTAGATATGGAATGAATGCAATTAATCTAATTTTTGGTTTTTCTATGTAATTATGATAATGAAAACTTGATATGAATCTATGCTAATATGAAAATTGATATGCTAAAATGATCTAACAATAATATTCTAAATGATATGGATACTATGCAAAAACAATGAAAATCTCACAACAACTCGAATTCTCAAGATCGATTCTTCAGTCTCCAATTCAGCAGCGTGAGTGTGCAATTCGTGGATGGATGGATCTCAAATGAAGAGCTGAAGCTTTAATTTATAGAAATCTAGGGCTTTGGAGGTGCATGAAAAAAAGCCATAAATCACTCAAATAACTCAGGTTGATTTTCAAGTTATTTTTAAATAAACGATAATTAACTCATAAAAACATGCAAAAGCAGAGTTCAACTCAAAATAGAGTTTAGATTTAATTGATAATTGATAGTTGTCTACTTTTCTGACTGTGCATGATTTATTTATGAATTAATTTAATAATAAAGTGATTTATTTCCAACTTAACTAATTTTGAAAAATAAAACAATTGATTTATGGGTTAATCAATTATTTTTCAAACTTTTATTCAAAAATAATATTATTAAAAATTGACAACTTGCTTTAATTAATTAGATAAGAATTTAATCAATTATTCATAGGATTTTGGATTTATTGTCAAAATTAAATAATACAATTTAGGAATAAATAGAATTAACTTCAATTAAACAATTAAGTGGAAGAATTAAATCTAATTAATTAAATATTGAGAATATTCAATTAATCAAACTTTAGGATAAATAGGATTTATTGCCAAATAATCATTAAATCAAAGATAATTAGGATAATTAGGAATATTACTAAGAATATTCCCTGATGCAGAATTTATGATAATCAATTAGGATTCGATGATGTTCAGATGTGCCTTAGGTTAGGACTTTGCTGTCGATTTCGTTCGATGTGAAGATGTAGGAGGTCAATGAACCTATAGCCCATTTTTGGGGTATTACACATCCCACTTATTAGCATTTGATGAATTATACCAAACAAACTTTCAATAATTTAAAGAGGACCATAAACTAGTAATTTGTGTCATTTTATTCATATCTTTCAATTTCTAAATTTTAATAATTTATAAACTAAATTATATTTATTATTTATCATCATTTTGAAATATGAATTTTAATTAGATTTTTTATGATTTTAAAGTGAGCGATATTTTATCATAATATGTATTTTCCAATACAAGTAAAATGTTTCCAAAATTTCTTAAAATTAGATGATTAACTCAAAATATTTGTTACATACTTTATTTGGACTATATATAATTCTTAGTTTTCAGGGCCATGTATTTTTCAAATTTTAACTTTTAGTGAATTTAAAATTGATCTTTATGTGTAGATTATGAAGTTACAATTTACATTTTGGTCCTCTAAAAGTATGACATGTGGATAGGAGGGTAAGATACGACAATGAGTGTGACACACTAGTAGGTTTAATCTAATTGGGTTTAATCAAGATCCCTCTCTATATAAATTTAAAATACTACTCCTCTACCTTTTATATATATAAAATACTACTCCTCTACCTTATATATATTTATATATATAATTTTCTCTAAGGGGGATTTATCAAACTCTCTCATGCCATAAGGTGGAATGGAACATCATGTGGTTACTAAGGGACTTCAATTTAAACCTAGATGAACTTTAATTTTGACCATATCATTTTTATTTTGTTCCAAAAGTGAAACTCACTATTATGCTTCCACCACTTTAAAAAAAATAAAAATTGATTGGTTTCTTTTCCTCGTGGATCTCTTCATTATTTTTTAGAATTGGAAACAAAGCATTTGAAAGTTAACATATAGACAATTTAAAACCTCTTATTTCATAGAAAGGAGTTCATGGTTAAGGATTAAGGGATTTTGAAAACAAATCAAGATAGTTTCTCAGTGAACTACTTTGTTTTTTTTACATACATCTATGATCATGCACATAATATTGAATTTTAATTTCTTACTTCTATTGTACTTAATTATGGCTCAAATTTTCATGTTTCTTTACATCTTCTTATCAATTTAAGTTTTAAAATTTATAATTTTATAAAGAATAATAATAATAAAATAATATGCACAATATTGTATTACAATTCAACTTATCCATATAATATATCTAACTAGAAAGATACCTATGAAGAATAAATTTGTAACTATCATGAAGTTAATTCTCATCATACTCAAAGGATGCATTTCTTTGAAGCATAAAGTACAAAAGTTGATAGACAATAATATGCTTCATGTAGTGGGTATTTTGATGGGTTAAGACTTCAATTTATCCCTTAGTCAAAATTTATGTTATAAAGCATTTCTTAATCATGCTAGAACAAAATTGATACACATCATAGATATGTTGCTACTATGAAATGTGTGCACACTTTTGCAAAGAGGTTATAGAATATTCTAATAGTAATTTTCATCCATCATTTCATATACATTTTTTTGTGGGGATGATGAATGATAAATATACAACTTATTCCATTGATATTTTTCTATTGATCCTTTTTTTATGATGAGATCTTATATACATATCATTGTGATTCATTGTATTTTATTTCTCATGTAAGTGGTTGATCGCCTACATGATTTATATATTTTATGCCACATGTTAGTTAAACATATGCACTTAATATTTTTTATTTAATTATCACAATTCAATTTTTTTATTAGGATTTTGTTACATCTACTTTGATCATATGATATACCATATAAAGGAATGGAAGGTATAACTCTATCATGTGGGGTCTTCACAATTGATGTAGCATTGAATGCATCATTCAAGGAAAGGTAATCAAAGGTAGGATATAATAAAAATTAAGCATATGCACTACCATCATTATGTATAGAAGAGATGAGTAATGCTAGATCAAAGTGGGAAAGGAATGGGTAAGAGCTAGTCAAAATTTTAATTTTAAAATGTCAAAGACCAAATCTACAAGTGCAGTAATAATTTTGTGAGTGTAGAAAAAATATCAAATTTTGAGAGCAACCAAATTTAGATCTTTTTATTGATTTTTATGTATACGAGAAGTTGTAATTATAAGTTTCCATTCATAAATTATGCCCAAAACAATACATAATTATCTTTTAGCCATCAACATAAAATATTGACAAAATTGAGGTGGAAAGAAAATGTTTATAGCTAAATGCATGAAAAGACATAATATATGACGAATATATAAAAATGTGAATAAAATTGAATAACATAAATGCGGATAATATAATAATAACAATAAAATATAACTTTACGTATAATTCTATGTATCTATCCATCTATCCATCTATTTATCTATAACATAACAATTCAAATTTCACTTATTACCTTAGACACATTTTTAGATTACATGAATTATGTAGGCCCCCTATAAACTATTATGTGCTTGGTAAAAAATATTCATGTGATTGGTGACAATGTCGCAACACGATCTTTGATACTATAAGGACAAAAGAAAATTGGGCCTCACGACCTCTTACCTACAACAAGGTGCTTTAGTCAATCGAACAAGACCCCACCCCACTTTTTGTATTACACATGTAATTGCAACAATAGTTGTAAACAGTTAATTCACATACTAAGATAACAAAAAATAAAGAAATACCTTATTTAGAAACTGTAAAGTAGCTATAAATAGTGAAGTTTGATAAAGAGATTATAATTCTCTGGGTTAAAATCTAGTGTACCCTTTAGAATTTGTAGATGCAAAAAAGTTAACTATAATGACATTCCTACCTTAAATTTTTTGAATGTCAATAGTCTTTTAATTTGTTTGTAAAGTTGAATGCCTCATAATAAACCCCATAAGAAATTAAAATCTTATTGAATAGAACACAAATTTTACTCAATACAAGACTCTTATAAAATCATAAGAAATAAAACCAGAATCGTATCGGACTTTCGGACCTCCATCAATTATTTTCCCCAAGCCATACCAAATGATACGTTGAAAACTTCATAAAAACAGTATCGACGCTCAAATATGATATTAGGGATAAGCCCGCCACTCCGAGTCCGAGGCGCATAATTAGGGTTTGAAGAACTCGAAGTTTGCCCTGCCCCCACGTCAATGGACGGAAAAATGGATTATTTTTTTTCCTTCCGACGGCGATTGATGTGAATTATCGAGAGTTGTCACTGATCCAGAGCTCTCCAAAATAATCCTACGGCTTGAAATTCCGCGTTGCGATCTTTCAGATTGAGTCACACTGTCCTTGTCAATTATATATTCCACGTCAATTGATGCCAAACGTCTACTACACTCGTTAGTTTATTCAAGTATCCAAATGACCTAATTTACATGCAATTTCTCTTGACTTCGAAACATTACAGCTAAGTTGGCCCGAGGATTGACGTCAGTGCTTAGCTTTGAATGTTCGTCAATTGACCGATTCTCTGTACGGTAAAGCAAAAAAGTATTTGTTTATGTTGGCGACTCCCAAAAATTCTTAAATTTAGAGCGTTGTTAGACTTTTAGTAGGGCCCACCTCGCTGAAAATGGTGTTATTTCAACATTTTAAAATATCCGGTATATATGTATATAAAGTCGTTCGATAATTTGAAGGTTGACTTACTTATTTCTCGGCACTTATGTGGAAGCATCTTACTTTATTTCATTTTTAATATTGAATAAAGCTTGGTTCTTCTCCAATAGCCGTGATTTGACTGAATTTTGGAATTTGCATCTTATTTTAGGCTCAGAATTAGAATTTGACTAAAAATCTGATTATCTTAAAATAAGGTTTTGAAATTTCGGTTTTGTATATTCGGAAGATAGTTTGGACCATTTGGTTGAAGGATTTCTTAGCAACTCACTCATTGCCCACTCTATCAATGTCACCGATGTTTCCATTCCCGCAGTTAACATATCATGCACACAAAATACATTTTCTAAAGGTTATACACATTTACTCCGCCAGTAATCGAAAGCAAAATAGTATAAAACAATTTGGACTCAGATTTGTAAAAGCAAAGACGACCTTTATTCTCAGACTTACCAAAATCACAGCTTTGATGTGGTTTCGTGAGATTGTCTGGCTCTCCGTTTCTGCCTTGCTAAGCAACACGTCTACCATGTCATTTACATAATTTTCTTTGTTTGTTTTTCCGTTTTCCAATTTACAATGAATGTGCTCATTGATTACATTTTCAGCGAATCTGTTGAATATTTGGTGAACGACCTGCATGTGACGACGAAATCATTGTAAATTGAGCCAATTGAGTGAAGGAATGAAATCATCGATGCAAAACACGTTGGCCACAACAACAATCTCTTCAACCATTTCTTTGAATGCATGCCCTCCACTCAATTCATTGTCAGAGAAAGTTTGCAATTAAATGGGGTTCACATAAACCCAAAACCTAGAAGATGATTTCAAATTCCACCTATTGGGTGGGAAGATAGTGTCGCCGATTTTGGTGCCTAAACCAGATTTTGATCTTTGAAACTTGAATTGCAGTTTAGCATCCCAAATGGTGGATTTGGCAAAAAAGTGGAAGTTCTGCATCCAATTCCACTAACCAAACGAGGCCTTAATCTTAGAACTTTATGTAAATATTATTTATTGTTTAAAATGATTAAGAATAAAATATTATTTATTGTTTAAAATTATTAAGAATAATAGTTTTATTTATTAAAGTCTTTATAGATTGTCTACCTAATGATTTGGATAATACTTTTAAGAAAATAATAACTAGCACTTGTACTTTACTTTTGAAGGGTGGAAGGGTTACGTTGATAGTATTATATATATTAAATGATGTAGTTGTATTGTTGATGTAAAAAGTTTAGTTATAATATTTTTGTTATACAATAAAATATTTGGTGGGATAATTCCATCTTTATTGTTCTATACATATAAAATAATTATATTTTGTTTGGAGAGCCATTCGATTTAGGCGAGATTCCTCCATTTTCCATATAATTTGACTGGATTTTGCATCTTGGAGTACCTGTCGAAGGTAAAAGTGGGTTAAATACTTAGACCATCTAATGATTTCACTCTAGACATAATTGTAAATGTTAGTCATTGCCTCTCTATTTTGCCAATGTCGATTGTTGCCTTCTGTACCGTGGGCCCTTGAGATTTCTGTATAGTAATAGCCCATGACATGGTGAGTGGGAGTTGTCTTTGGTTGGCATATTGTTGCATGTGCTATTGGTACACTTTTTGGATCTTGTTGGTTCCATGGTGGTCCACTGTAATTATCAAAACATACAACAACATACATGGGGACATCCAGCAACTTACAACTTGGCCCGTAAACAATGTCAATAATCTCACCAAGAGCTCCATTAACGAGTCCTGCCTCTATCCATATGTTCATTGTAGGTATAATGTGTTGTCCTTTGCAAAGGAGTACTTGTTTTTCTAGTAGTTCATCATTTATTATATTATTATTTTCACTTGTAGAATTTATCATTGTACTTATTGCGATCGAGTAATTTAATAACTTCAACATCTTTTTATTGTGTAGCTTTATTGAATCATTAGTAGAGAACAAGCACATAGAACCGTCAAATGCTTTGTTTTCAACCGTTGTAAGGTGTACGTCTATACGGGCTATTAGAAACTTCCAATCATCTTTTGTTGGGTTTGCATCTCGTATATTCTATAATAGTTGGTGAAATTATGCTTGTGTGCTACTTTCACCTTCTTATCAGAACATTGTTTGTAAAGTAACAACTAGTGTGAATCGATCCCACAGTAGCTTGGCATTTGAGTGTGACGTGTAGATCAATTTGTCCATAACAAGTGGTAGTTGTGTTAGGTCACCAAATAATGTTATCATTAAAGTATGCATGTTGTCGATGGGGAAAGGCCTCACATAGCCAACTATCAATTTTCAGGAGTATCTTTGCTCCTATGAAGCTCATTTCATCAATAAGGATGCATTTGATGTGCTTCAATTCTTCTTGAAATGTGGTTAATGCCTGACCCTGTAACAACTACATTTATTTAATACCTAGATTCTAAGCTATGAATGTATCGTTGATGCACATATGTTGAACATAGCAACTCATGTGGGGGCTACTAGTAGTAACTGTCCTTTTTGCTCTTTCCTTTTCTTTACATTCTGCTTCGACTTCTACTCCTTTTCTTTCTTCTTCTGATATTTCATGACAAATTATATCTAACAACTAAAACATTCTAACCACTTTGTATTCCCTAATTGAAAAGTAAAAAATAATTTAAAACAAATAATTTTCTACAGTTTGTAATGATTTTTTTCTAAACAACGATAAATTATTTTAGTTTTCAAGAAATTCAATCTATCAATTCCAAATGTATCACATTGCATGTAGAATATTAATCAACTACTTTTTCATTGTGATTATTATTATTTATAACATAAATGAATTAATTTTTAAATATAAAAGTATAAATGTGAATGAATGCAACCTAGTTTAATAATATAAACAAATTATTTTTTAATGAATGTATATTTGAATCAAATATTCTACACCAATCTAGATTGTGTTTTCAAATAAAGAAAAAGTATAAATATGAATGAATGCAACTTAATTTAATAATATAAAAATATTATATTTTAATGGATGTATATTGGAATCAAATATTTTATACCAATCTAGATTGTGTTTTCAAATAAAAAATTATTTCTTTAAGATAAAGTTATTTTTTTAATAAGAGAAGATATGATTGGAATTTGGTTAATTGTTGTAATTATGTTAAAACTTAACAATTATATATATTTTAATCTATGAAACATGATGTTTGTTTAGTAAGTTTTTGATTGCAAGAAAAAATAGGTTTTGAAGGGGACCTAAAACCTCGTACAATTAAAGATTAAAAGATAGTATCGTTAAGCATACTGAAGAGAAACAGGACTGGGACCCAGTTTGCCAGAACCAAAACTAGCAAAAAAAGCCAAAAAAATAGACACCAACAAAAAACCTGAAACCAAAGAAACACCAGAAAAGGACAGCACCAAGAACCCAGAGGGTTAAGCAAACTCTTTACGAGTGTCGTCCGCTTCCTTCTTCACCTCCGAGATCTTTTTTATAGCAACATTGAAGTCAGAAAGCTCTTGGATCCTATCTTGGATCTTTTTCCTTTTAGCCGACTGAATGCGTTTCTCCGGACCCTCATCTCCCACATTCTCATTATCCTCCTCAAGTTTCTTACTGGGGGAGCCAGCATCCAGCTCCGCTTTGATAGACAAGAAACAATCCATGACAGAACCCATGAACATGTTGTTAGGAATAAGGTGTCTCAACCTTGGATAATTCCTATTCTTATTATTTGTTTTGTAAAATGTATTTCTTGCAAATAATGTTGATGTGTCGACATCTTGAATTGTGTGTAAGGAGATCATGGCTAAAACGGTTATGACGGATTCCTATGACACGTAAGAGCTATGCTAGGAAGATTCAATGATAGGTGAAGACATGTGGCAATTGATAAATTAGAGTACTGTACACTCTTCCCCAATCGTGGGGTTCGGGAGTAGCCCTAAAAAGTGAAGCGCATGATATAAGCTTTTTTAGGGTTGCGAAGAGATGTGATGCGAGTGTATTGTTGGAATGTTTTATGCTGTCGTGATTTGTCTTCAAGGGTTTAGAAATCTTCTGAAAGAACTTGAATTGCAAGTGTATTGTAAGCTGTAATAGTTTTGATCAATACATTGTGTAGGTTTTGGAGTGCTGGGGTTTTTACCGAAAGGTTTCCCCAGGGTATATCATTGTGTCATTCTCTATTTTTCTGTATGTATGGTATGTGGTTGCAATATCTTTGTTAAAGTAGTTAACGAATCTGAAATTGTAAGGATTTAAAAGAATTTGCACAATACTCTCCTATAGAGATTAGCGTAGGAAGCTGTTTCCGCACCTAAGTTTCCTTACACATGTTATTATCCCACATATGTTTCTTTATGACATTCTCTAGATTATCCACTCTAACTTGCAAATCCTGCACCTTCTTATTCCTGTCATTGTCCATGTTGCCAAGACCGGGCTCCAAAATTTTTTTGCAGGGAGTCAACCTTAGTAGAAATAGAACGACATTTTAAATTCAAATTTTTTATTTCCTGAAAGCTCATTTGAACAAACAAAATGAGTACATAGAGGCCGCCTTCGTAGTCTAAAGAACCCCACAATACATTTTGACAGACATTTCCGATGGGTAAATTTTTTTTAATTAATTTGTTATTTTTTTTAAAAATAGGCCCCAATGGTGTTAGTATTCCGATGGGTTTTAAATTGACCATCGGAATTCTGACAGTTTCAGGTATACATAAAAAAAAAGTGAAGCACCAAATCATTTTTATTTCGATTGGCATAGAAAAGGAGTGAGAGAAAATGAGCGAAAGCTGAGCGCGAGAGAAGGTATGTGATTTCTTCATGTTTCAAGCCTCTGGCATCATATTCGACCGCATATTTCAAATGCATTGCATTTTATTTGATCATGAATGCTCTCTGAAATGACCGCATTCTACTGGTGTCGTGCCCTAGCTAGTGCTTTATCTCTATTATTTGATGTTATTGGTGCTTGTGCTCAAGGATATCGATTCACTGTTTTGAAATATTTGGATTCACATTTGTTGATATTGTATGCACCCTAAAATGGTCACTTAGACTTTGGGCCCCCATTCATCAATTTATCAATTTCCTGAATCAATGCCTTGTAATATCTTCAATTTAAATCAATTTTCTTGATCAAATCGTAATTAATTCAATATTTCCTAAGGTTTGGTCATTTTATTTTAAGCCTTATTTAATTAAAAAGAGAAAAAATAAAAAATAAAATAATCTTATTTAATTAAGAGAACATGCTCCCTTTTAATTAAATAAAAATCTCTTTTAATTAAGAAAAAAAATCTTTTAATTAAATAATAAAATCACTTTATCCTAAGCAACATTTAATTAAAAGAACAAATCTCTTTTAAATAAATAAAAAATCTTTTAATTAAATAATGGAAACCACTTTGCTGATAATAATAAATAAATAATAAAATAAAAATAAAAATAAATTTTTTTGTCTACACATTGAATGCACACTTTCCAAAGTGAGTGGAATCTCTTTTTGCCTCTTAATCACTTCCACACATCTTTTTGCCTCTTAACCATGTCCATTGATTTTGCCTCTTGAGAATCTTGAGCACATGGATCAACCAAGATTTAATCTCCACCATTGCTCATTTCTTTTTGCCTCTTAATCTTGACCGTCCATTCATTTCTAAAATCCTTTAAAAGGAGACTCTCTCCTCATTCTTAATCATCTATCTTTTTGCATCATCATCTCTTGCATTATCATCCTCTTGGAGTCTCTCAATCTCCTCATTCTTAATCATCCATCCTCTTGCATAATCATCTCCTGTATTATCATCATACACCCTTGCACTCCATGAATAGAGAGCTATGAGTCGCCATTTGAGACCTCATTCTTGAGCAATCTTGGATTTAATGACTCATAGAAGTGTGTCAAAATTTTAACACACATTTTTTGGCGCCCACCGTGGGGAAACCCACCTTTACATGCTTGTTTTGGTTATTTTTGGAGCTAACCCCCTTGTGCAGATTTTGCTTGGAGACTAAACCCCTATATTTTCAAAGATTTGATCATATCTCCCAAACGTCTTAGTGTTCTGGTCTGAAATTTTTTTTGCAAGTTGGCGACATATCAGAGAAGCTCCAATAAAAAATTCAAAATTTTCTAAGGGTTTTCATAAGTTGGATAAACATTGCATATCTTATTTTCTTATTTTCTTGTTGGAGAGTTCGTGGCTTGCTTGCACAAAAAAAAGCTCAACAAAAATATACTAAGCGCGTTGCTTTGGACTTGAGGTATTTTGTTTCATCTCTATAACATTTGGATTTTGGGAATAAAATGAATCTCTCATGTGTCTAGCTTGAGTGTTTATTGCTTTCATAGATCACACTTCAATTTTGGGCTCTAAAAAGAACACAAATTCACTTTCTTGCATCTATGTTTCACATAGAAAATAGGCCCTATGAACACTATTTGTGGCGTTCTTGAGAGAGTGGGCTTCTAACGAAGTTCTTCTTGACGATAGAACCCCTTGTAGGTAGGGAGGATATTGTTATTATCTCACGGTCTTACTTGGTTTAGTCCTCAACATTGATCGGTACGTTCTCTCTTGGACCCACTTAGAGAGCTCGGTAGACATTGTTGTTGACATCATGAACCTTGGTGAGGTGGTTTTAATCTTAGTGTGTCAATGAATCTATTTTCTATGTTTGGGTGAAGTGAAGAGGCTAGAGGATTATGCTCTACTCCCTTTTTGGGTAGTATCAGAAACTCAAATCCTTGAATCTAAACCAAGTCCCCATGTGGTCCTTTTTGTGAGTCACCTTTTTAGAGAGGGTTAACTGTAGTGGACACTCCCTTTATTGGGTAAACCATGTGGATGGAACCTCAAGCGGTAATAGCCATTTTCGTCGTGGTAGCAACAATTGTTATATAAATGTCTTTGTGGAAGAAATCTCCATGGGTGTAATTTCTTGTTGGGCTGTCAGATCTCCTTAGCATCTCCGATTGATTAAATTCTCAGAATGTGTCAAAACCACAGTGTGCCTAGATTGGACTTCACCCTCTTGAGATTATAAAAGTTGCAGAGTCAAGCCATTACTAAAAACCATGGTGCAACCTAATTTTTTCTTGTTAGGACTATGTGCGTGACTGAAAAACATTTTGAGAACATACACAAATAGCATCTTTAGGGAGTAGCATACTAAGTCACTATTCTTGTTTATGTGCAAGGTTGCTTTGTCCCTTGCTCATTGTTTGAAGACATTTGTTTGCTTGAACTCCTTGATTGCTGTCTTATGTGCTTGATCAATGATAAAAATTGGTTGATGTGTTTACTTGATCTTTTAAAACAAACAAATATGAGTTTCTGAGTGATAAAACTTCAAAGATCTCCCCAAAAGTGCTATGACATGTTGCTCAACATCTAAATGAACTTCAATGGTATCAAGTTGCACAAAATGACTCTTGGTCTTCTTTCTTCCACATCTTCCATGTCTTCCTAGTCTCCCATTTCCATCCTTTCTCTTCTTCCTTCACACTTCTTCCTCTTCTTCCTAAACTCTTCACATCTTCTTGATTCTTTTCCTCTTATTATCTAGTCTACCTTCTTCTATTCATCTCTCTGTCACTTCCATGCTTGATTCCTCCTCTTCCAAAACCATAAATTTCAACTATCTTGTTATGGAACCTCTCTTAAGAATAGATGATCTCGAACTCATTGCTCAACTTGAAGAGTATATTTATTCCTCTAAAAATTGCATGGGTGATAAACTTATGACAGAAATAAAAGAAAAATTGATTAAATCAGATGCCTTTTCTAGAACCATACGCATGATCCTGTCATGACCTCCTTCCAAACATTTTTCATCTTCTAAGTCTTCTCATTCTTCCTCATCTTCCAAGTCTTACCATGACTCTTCTAGACATTATTCGTATTCCTCATTATCCAAGTCTTCTTCCTCCACTAGGTCTTCACTTTCCTCTTTTTCACAATCTTGTTCCTCTTCTACTTCTCCCAAGAGTCTTACTCATCTCAAGATATACCATGATGAGAAATATGATAGCCCTTGTGATACCTCTTTCACAAAGAGTGATATGCCCATCTTTGATGACTACGATGATGGACAATGTAGTGATACCTATGACACCTCTATTCCTAAGACTCCTAGTTGTGTGCTCGTGCTTACTGAAAATGGATCATCACATTGGATAGATCGTGATGGTGATCCATATGATTCTAATTTTGAAAGAGACTTTGATGATTTCTGTGAACAATACCTAGATGAAACATCTACTTCACTTGAGGAAGAGAAAGCTTACCGCACTGATTATAAACGTAAAGACTATAAGAATGTCTCCTCTAAGAACTCTCATGCTGAAAATAAAGATTACACTCTTGAGCAAGATTATGTTAATGATGGACCTTTATCTTGTGATGGCCCCCTTCATCCCCTACTTCCTCCAATACCCATACATTTCCTAAAGCTTCCAAGTCTTTCAAATCTTTCACAAATCCTTCATCCAACAAAGGTCACAATACTTTTCATGTGGTTCCCTATAGCTGTTCTCAAGGGCTACCTCTTAAAGAAACTCAAGCTAACCTTTACTTGGCTGCAAATACTTTCAATAATGCTAAACCTAAATAACCTAAGCCTTTATATGCTATAATGCCTACTTCAGCTAGTCCTTCACCATCTCTTCCAAAGTCTTCCATACAATTCCAACATGCTTGTCCTTAGAAGTGGCTCCATGTCAAGAGTACTATAAAAATGATAAAGAAAAGAACATAAAGAAAGATCAAGATCAAGAACCCTCCATGTCATCCAATCTTTTTCATGATGTCTCTTATCCATTTCATGGTTCTTTTGATCCTCTACGCCCTTTCTCATTCATTCCACCATGTCTTAAGTCTTCTCCTAAGCAAGATCAAGCTACTACTTACACCGTTAAGCTTATTGACAATAAAAATAACCTTACTACACTTGCGCTTTCCAAATATGATACTTCCATTAAGGTTATTAAAAATAGTGTTGTTACTTCCAATGTTAAGCCTATTGAAAATCAAGAGAAAATTATACGCTTATGCTATCCAAAGCTCCTTGTCAAGATCAAAGTCTTCCATCTTCTTGTTCTATCACTCCATGTTCGCTTCCACTTTCTACTCTTCCTAAGTCTTTTCAAGCTCTGAACAATCCTATCAAAGAAGTTTCTCCTATTCAAGATGTTCACGATCCTATTGCAAATCCTAATGCTCACTCTAAAGATGTTGATGTTCTTGGTTGTCATACAGATGTTGATGAACTTATTGATTATCCTTTTGTATCTTCTGTGTCCATCCTTGGAGCTCCTCCACCAATACTAAGGGCTTCACATCTTCCTTCCATCTTGGGCCCTTATGTCCCTTCACTTCCTCCTCCTAACTCTCCTAATTCCTCATCCATCTTGGGTCCTTACGTCCCTCCATTTGCTATCTTTCCTCAAGATCAACATAGATGCATACCTTTGAATCCTTTTCATCCACCCACCCATATAAACTAGTCACATCCTTCTTCTTCCACAAGTCCCAAGTCTTTTGGAAGTAAAGTTTGAATGTTCAATACAAGAAAAAGAAGCAATACAAGAATCCATCAAAAAAAGAAGATCACCATGTCTCCTCTAATTGACATGGAGGCATAAAGTCAAAAGAGATATCTAAGAAGAAAACTACAAGAAAAGTATGGGTTCCGAAATCCATCATTGAAGATATTCTCTCTAAATCATCAAAAAGAAATGAAAAGCCTATGACTATATGGATTCAAAAGTCTCTCTTGAAAGAGTCTGATGTTGAGCAACAAGTGAAGTTGACATTCAAGCTTCCAAAGGCTTCCACTTCATCTTCTTCCAAAAATATTCTTCCATTCTATGCACCTAAACCACAACCTCTGCTATCCATTCACCATATTCCTTTAGGTATTCCTTCATTCATATTTCCTCCATCCTCTTGCCACCCTTCAAGGTGTGTGTTGATGTTAATCTTGCCTTCCTTTCCATATACCCTTTCAAAATCCTTCCATTCATTATCCTTCTACCTTCTATTTTTTTTCCTCATTTGCTTATTCCTCCTATCTTCCAACCTCACCCGCTTTACATAAAACCTTATCCTCCATTTTTGTCTTCCATCTTCCTTTCCCTATCAGCATCTTTGAGCATATCATTTTGAATCTTTGGCATATCATGGTTTATTCTTTCAAGGATCATTATCTAAAAAGCTTGCCTTCTTCCAAAACAAAAAACAAAATTCAAAAAATAGAAAAATTCAAAAAGAAACCAAAAAAAATGAAAAAATTGAAAATGTGCCTTGGTGGAAACTTGGAAACAGGCGCCTTGGTAGCAATAAATTCATTCTATGGTGAAAACCACTTCTTTGTGGTGCCTTGGATACCGTGATGAAAACTTGGCAATCAGGCATCATGCGTAGTTCTTCTACATATTTTATCCATTCCGTCTTCTCTCTTTGATCTTGACAATGTTGACCTATACACAAATATTTAGATATCTTGTGAGCTATCTTATGATGATATTGCTTTCAATCCATTCATGTTTAGCCTTAATATTTATTTTCCTCCATGCATTCTAGCCTTTCGCTATCTTTTTCCCCTTTGGTCTTGATCTAATAAAAACGAGTAAAACACGATGCTATGAAGCCTCTTGACATGTCTACTCCTTTGGACTGCATCCTTTCCTTCTTTTGCATTATGTCTTTGTGACTTATCCTATGCTAGCCTTTCATTGCTTGTCCAAATATTCTTTACATGACAATTTTTCCCTAGCTTGGGTACTCTTGAGGAGTTTGCCCTTGAGGATTTCTTCCCTTCATTCTCCTTCATTCTCTTGTCTTCCATCTCTTCCACCAGAATTCTAATCCCTCTTGTCCTCCACATTGCTAGACATTGGGACTACACAATGTGATCTTGATTGGGAGTTTGATGCCCATTCTGTTTGGGTGCATCTTTTGTACATACTTATTGATCTTGAAAAAATTCAAAAAAATGATATATTGTCAAAAATTGAAAAAATTAAAATTTTTTTTGAAAAAATGATCATCTTAGTGAAAACCTAGCAATAGGTGCTTTGATGTATCTCAAAAAAATTATATATTCTAAAAATACCAAAAAAATTAAAAAATTAAAAAATTCAATTTTTTTTATTATAAGAAGTCTTGAAAATAAAATAAAAATAAAAAAAATAAATTTTGCAATAAAATTCAAGTGGTGAAAACCAAGAAACGGGTGCTACTTGAGGCCTTTGCACCCCTATTTCTGAGCATGCATCCTCGACACTTATCCTTTCTCCATCATGCCTTGTCCTTGTTGCCTTGGTTTGGAATTGGTCTTTGTCTTTGTCTAGGGGGCATAACTGTGTTAGCTTTGGTCTCTTGGATGCGTTGGTCTTTAGGACACCTTGCAAATGGTGTTTTTCAACACCTCCCCAACTATGTTTTTCAACACAACCCTTGGCATCGAGTGTTTTTCAACACTTATCAGTTTGGTCTTACCCAGTTTTGTCATGTGATCTTACTTAATTGCAAGCATTCGATCCTTATCCTTGGAACTCAGTATCAGTTAACACACTTAAATTTTTAAACACAATAATTAATTCTTGAGCTATGTCATGATATTTTCTTTGTGTGCTGACTGTTATTGATTTTTGTTGAGTGTCCTTGTCTAATAAGTCTCTCCGGGATGCATAGCTAGAGGACTTGGGGCATGGGGCATATTTTTATTTTCTTTCTTCTTGTGGGTGTGGTCTTGAACCTCTTGAGTGTCTCTTGTTGTCCCCTTGAAACACTTAGGATATTTTGAGGCATCATCCTTGACTATTTTTGTACAACCATTCTTGTGGTCATCTTGGCATCTTTGCCTTGATGAGAGCATGGTTTAGCTACATTAAATTGGGTAAGCTAACATTGAAGTCATCTTGACCTTTATGTCTTTGATGCTTATGTTAGAATCTTTCCACATTCTAATCCGATATAAATCACATTCATATCTTCATAGTTGCGCTTGTGACTAGTGACGATTGTGTGATTTTTCGATGTCCGTTAATAATGGCCCAATGATGAAAATAAGTTCCTTAACATTCTCTAATGAATGATGAACACAAAATCCTATGTTAAAGTTTCTTTATTGCAAGTACACCTTTGCATTTTCATGTAGCTTGCATTTTTAGACTTTATGTTAATTTGCATTTTTAAGTTGCATTATGAGTTGGAGAGGGTTTTCCTTCATTTTTTTACTTTTTTTTTGGACTTTTAATCAACTGTGGTCACGTTTTGATCTTCATTTCCTTATCTTCTTTGGTGATCTCAATTAAAATTTCCTATCTTAAAACAGTTGATTGATTTTGGGGCATTCTCTTTCTTGAGGCAAATTCTCTTTCTTCTCTCCATTTCTTTTCACCTCTTTCAAACTTCTATCTTCCATTCGCTTTCACTTCACTTCTTTTCTTCTAATTCAACCTTGGGGCACAATCTTTCATGTTTGATGATCTACCTTGGTTCTGTGATCCTTATATCTTTCATCTGACATCAAGAACCTCATTTTTAGTTTGATTTGATCAAATTTATCAATTTACTATTTCTCCTCTATCTCATTTTGATTTTGATCACAAGGGGGCAGTACCTATCAAACTTCAATCCTTGATTCAATTTTATCGATCCTATCAATTAAACCTTTCTTGAGACTTGACAATTACCTATTTACAGGGGTGTTGGCCTTATCTTTTTCAATTAGCTTATCTTTGTCCTGATGTGTTCCCATCCGTCGATCACATGTTTGGGTTATTTTTCTATCCCAAATCGATCTCATATTTCAACTTCATTCTTTGACTACATGTGTTCCCATGAAGATCACACATTAGTCAAAGAGGGGCAAATGTATGCACCCTAAAATGGTCGCCTAGAATTTGGGCCCCCATTCATCAATTTATCAATTTCCTGAATCAATGCCTTGTAATATCTTCAATTTAAATAAATTTTCTTGATCAAATCATAATTAATTCAATATTTCCTAAGGTTTGGTCATTTTATTTTAAGCCTTATTTAATTAAAAAGAGAAAAAATTAAAAATTAAAAAATCTTATTTAATTAAGAGAACATGCTCCCTTTTAATTAAATAAAAATCTCTTTTAATTAAATAAAAAAATATTTTAATTAAATAATAAAATCTGTTGCCCATGCTATGAAATCTATCACCCATGCTATGAAATGCTCATAGCATGGGCGACAGAGTAGGTCCAGGAGCAGTAGCAGGTACGAGTGCAGTGGCATGCTCAGGAACAGTAGCAAGTAAACACATAGCTTTCAGGTCTATGTCTAGTGCACATTTTTTCAGAGCTGGCTCACGCCTTTCTCCATCTCGAAACTCTACACATAATGCCTGGTGGGGAATTAGTAATAGTAAGGATTTTTTCCAATCAAACAAGATTTCATTGGGGTTACAAGGCTTTGATCACATTTTTTCCTCCACGCCCATTGTGCAGCCTGCACACAAGTTTTCATTTGATCCGGTTTTCCAATGCTATTTTTTTTAGCAAAAAAACTCTTTTAATGGGCATAGTGAAAACAAAGGTGTGGGTTCGATCTTTTGTGGAAAGGTAGTTGTTCAACCTGCCAAGCCTTTTTTTGTAAACCCTCGATTCCACGATCACCATAAACCACTTCCAAATTCAGCGCCCCGCCTACATCCAAGACAGCTTGAACAAAACTTTAACACGGATACTTGGAAGGGGACCGATGAATCTTCCATTTTTGAAATAGGGGAATCTTCGAAGTAGGCTTCAGATCGACCTCCACGTTCCTCGCATTTTGAAAATGGATCTAGGTGGGAAATAAAAAATTCAAAAAATCAAAGGGCTAAGGGTTCATTTCAACAGCATAGGAATAAAATGTATGGAACCGATAGAAACCGGTGCCATTTTCAAAAGCAGCCTATATTCGATATATGTGAAGGCACTTCTCCAAGGTCACCAGCCCGTATTTTCACAAATCCCTTCAAAGATTCGAAAGAAATAGATCCAACAATGAGGGACAAGGACCCTATCCCTTCACATGAGTTGCAGAGTCATGATGGCATAAAGTCCATGCACACGGTTTTTGGGCCTCCTAAATCATTGATTCCAGTCCAAACTCGAGCCCCCTTTAATCCAAAAACTGTTCAACAAGTTTGGCAAAAGAAGTAGACCCAAAATGTCGCTTCCATGGAGACATCTGAGCAACATCAAAATCTATTGAAAATCACGCTCCCGCCACATTTGTTGCAGCAATCAATCGGTCTTCTTCTCCAATCTGCACTTATAGGTAAGTTTTCTTGCAACTCACTTCCCTTCTCTGATGTTAAAAATTGGGCATTTTCCGCATGGACAGGGTTAAAGGATATCTTTTATATAGATCAAGCATCTAAATACTTCATTGCTATCTTTAAGTCCAAAGAGTTCAGGGATTCTATTCACAAGTAGATAGGCTGGTTTTGTCTTGGATCGGGTCAATTTACCATGATTTGGGTCCCTAACTTCAAGCCTTAGCCAGAAGACATCCATTTTTTTCCCTATTTGATTTTCTTTCCTCTTCTTCTGCTTGAATATAGAGATCCACAGATTATTGAAATGTTTACAAACAGACTAGGGATATTTCTCAAGCATGACCTTATACCTTTAGATCGTCCGCACTTTCATGTTAGAGTTTGCCTTCTTCTAGACTCTTGCAAAGCCCTCCTGGTGCATCTAGCGATTAAATCTCAATGGGGGTTATGGAATTAGTCCATTAAGATTCAGGATGATACCACAATCAATAAATTTCAGCATAGGTTGGGTCATTTCAATACTCAATGCCAAGATTTCATCCAAGCTACTATGGAAGTTTGTGCTACTCATAACTTAGATCTGGCCTTATGTATGTATAAGCTCACTCCTCAGCATCATGAAGGCTAAAATGACTCCCACACTGTTGACAATTCTCTAAGCACACTTCAGGTATCCAATACTAGGAAGGTCTCAAGTCAAGATCTTTCCCTCTTTTTGAATATAGCCCTACCTGCTTGGCAGAAATTTACATCCATCTTCAAAGGCTTCGAGATATCACAAGTTTCTTCAATTCAAACTCTATTGGAAATTGATAGTAGGAGGTTGCAGAATCTTAACTTGAAATGCCAATCTCCTTTAACTAACTAGGGGGATTTGGCTAATACATCTCAAATATCTCAGTGGAAGGCTCGGCAGATTAGTGATCAGATTGTGTCTGAAATAGCTTCATCCATTATTTTTGAAATAGCAGAGGAGGAAGGTCTCCCAGTTGATCATCATAATACCAATATAATTGATGAACTACTCAAACAATTTCAATTCTGGAATAGCAAGGCTCTTCCGAAAACCCTGAATACATGTCACATTTTAGAGAATATGGGGACTATTTCTGACACACCCTAGGAAACACAATTAATGGATGCCTCTTTCAGTAATGAGGATTCATTAGGTTTGGAAAAAATTATCTATCAACATGTTCAAACTTTGACAGATTCAGTATGCTCGGATGCTATTATTGGTACGACTGAACCAATCAACATATCAAATCCTAGAGAATTAGAGGATGCCACTTCCATGGCACTTTTTGATCACCATCAAATGATTTCAATAGATCAGACTCCTTCCAAGTGTTTGCTGGCTCCTAAAACTCCCAAATCCATAGGTAGACCGAAAGGAGCTAAGACTAAGAATGAAATAGCAGCAGGAATTCAGAAAACTTTGGATGACAGCTTCGTAGTTACCAAGCATGTGATGAGGAGAACCAAAGGTTCTCCTTGTCTGCAATGAAGATCAATTCTTGGAATGTCAGAGGCATTAATGCCTCTGACAAAAGGAGTAGGATCAAGCAGTTGATTGATTCTATGAAAGAAGATATACTTTTGATTAAGGAAACTAAGCTTTCACATGATACATTTGATAAAACAATTTCCAAATGGTCAAAATGGTCCTCAATACACTCTCCTGAGATAGGAGCTTTAGGAGGTCTAGCTATTCTTTGGAACCCTCAAACAATTCAAGGCCACCTCATTCGGTAGAACCCCAATTGGAAAATTCTAAAGATGTTAGACTTTGACATTTCTTTTATCCTGGTAAATGTTTATGGTCCTTCCTCAATGCAAGACAAATTAATAGTCTGGACCAGCATTACCCACTTGGTCCAATCTCAAGATTCTCCAAATGTCATTGTGGGAGGTGACTTCAATGCTATTTTGGATCAATCTGAAAAATCTGGTGGCATTTTTCCACCGCTAAAAATAATTCAGGATTTTTCTCATTTTGTGGATAACAACAACCTTATGGACATTCATCCTTCACAGGGATCTTTCACTTGGACTAATAGGAGAGTTGGATTTGCACAAATTGCTGTTCAACTGGACAAATTTCTTATTTCCCAAGAATGGAAACTCCACAACTTTCAAATTGATTCAGAAATCTTGTCTTTGCCGGGTTCAGATCATTTCCCCATCTCTCTTTCTATAATTTAGGTAGTTGATGGAGAAAAGAATCAACATTACTCATCTTTCAAGTTTGAAAGAATGTGGCTTCATCATACACATTTTCTTCCTCTGATAAAACAATGGTGGGTAAGTGCACCATTCGTTCAGGGCTCTAAGATGTACCACTTTGCTAACAAACTAAAGCACGTAAAAGCTCTTGTAAAGCTTTGGAATCAACATGAGTTTACAAATGTTTTTAAGAAGAAAGAAGTAGTCAAGTCACAGCTGAATGATATATACACAATATCATTCAAAATGGAATGGACAATGATACTTATGCTCAACAAAAAAGTCTTCAGCTTGAATGGGAGGAAGTGTGTAGTAGAGAGGAAGAATATTGCAGGCAAAAATTGAGGGAACTATGGCTTCAACAAGGTGACAAGAATACTAAGTATTTTCATGCTTCAGCCAAACAAAAAAGTGCTGCTAAAACTATATTCCAAATAAAAGATGCAGAGCTAGGGACCACTCTACATAATGCACAACATATTCAAGAAGAAGGTGTTAAATTCTTCAAAAGCCTCCTAGCTCCAGATGAATATCTAATGCCCTTGGATGCTCAAGTGAGTGACCTCCTTGAGGCAATCCCTCCAATGATAACTTCTGAAGATAATATACAGCTCATGGCTCCATTTACTATTCAAGAAGTTTGAAAGGTTGTATTTTCATTCCCTCCAGACAAAGCTCCAGGTCCAAATGGCTTTACTGCATTGTTCTTTCAAAGTTGCTGGGATACTATTGGGTGGGATTTGTTAGCTACTATTGAGGAATCTAGAAAGAATATATACATGCTCAAATACTTCAATACTACCAACATTGCATTAATTCCAAAAATTAAAGAGCCTAAAACATTTGTAGATTTTCAGCCCATTTCTCTATGTAATTTGACATATAAGATTGTCACAAAAGCTATTTACATGAGACTACAACATCTTATTCCGAGAATTATCTCTCCTGAGTAGGGAGTTTTTGTTCTGGGCTAGGAAACCATGGAAGGGGCTCTGGTTGCACATGAAGTTCTGCATTCCATCAATACGTCCCAATCTCCTTCTTTTGTGGTAAAGCTTGACATGATGAAGGCGTATGATCAGGTATGTTGGACTTTTCTTTTTCAAGTTCTTCATAAAATGGGATTTTCAAAAAGCTGGTGCAAATGGATAAAAGCATGCATTTAGGGAGCTTGGTTTTCAGTTATCATCATGGGAAAGCATCAGGCTTCTTCCCCTCTACACAAGGTGTAAGACAAGGAGATCCACTATCCCTGATCCTTTTCATCATTATGGTGGAAGCTCTTAGAAGGACTATTAAGCATCATAACATGATAGGGAAATGGCAAGGTGTAAACATTCAGGGTACTTCTATATCAGTTACTCATTCCTTATTTGGAGATGATACATTCCTTTTTGGTAGATCACAGGTCTCAGAAGCAAGGCAGATTAAGCACATACTGCAGCTATATTTGGATGTCTCAGGGCAGAAAATCAATCCTCAGAAATAAAAAATCTTCCTTTTTAATACTAATAAAGATATTTCAAACAAAATTGTGAGAATTCTGGGCTTCTCTGAGGACTTTCTACCTTCGAAATACTTGGGCATACCTTTCTTTATGGGATCCAATAAGGCAATTTATTGGACCTTGATCATTGAAAGAATTAAAAGTAGAGTTGTTGCATGGAAAGCTTGATGGCTTTCTCTATCAGGTAGAATACTGCTCATCAAATCAGTACTTTCAGCTATACCAAACTATTACTTAGCTATCCTTAAAGTGCCACCATTAATCCTGCTTCAAATTCAAAAACTCATTAGAGGATTCCTTTGGACGGGCAATATGACAGTAGATAAGAATATTCCACTAATCTCTCTGCAAGATATGGCATATACCCCTGCTTTAGGTGGTGCGGGAGTTCATGATCTGGCAAAACAGAATGTAGCCTTTGGAGGCAAGCTAGTTTGGAAAATGTATAGTAAGTTTCATACTACATGGTGTCAAATTATGTAGGAAAAGTATCTGGATAACAGTGAACCATCAAGGATATTCTCCATACTTGATCCTCCGAAGGGGTCTGTTATTTGGGATTTTATGGTCTCTTCTAGATACATTGTACTTAAATATGTGACTTGGGAAATTAATAAAGGAGATAAGGTTAGATTTTGGAGAGACTCATGGAATGGTCAGCCACCATTGACAACACTACCTGAAATTCAAAATATCACATTAGTTACAGAGACTATGGGGGGGAAACAGGTTATTCAATACATATCTGCGATTTGCTTATTCTCAAGAAGAGTTATATGGAAGGATCTGGAACACCTTCCATTATCCACTTAGGAAAAAATTCTCTTTCAGGCCATTCTACACAAAAGACAAGCCTTCCTCTCCAAATATGAAGATAAATTGAGGTGGGCACCAGCAAAGGATGACAATTATTCAATAAAAGAGGGGTATAAGCTCATTCAAAGAATTGCCTCAGATAAGATTCCTTCACAAGCATACTCGTTATACTAGAATAATGTTGTATTACCAAAAGCTGGTTTCTTTGCATGGCTTGCAATCAAGAAAAGGATTCTAACTAGTGATAGGCTAGAGAGATTAAACATTTCCCCGACCTTCAATTGTGTGCTATGCAATGAGGAAGCGGAGTCAGGAGATCATCTCTTTGTGGGTTGTCCATTTGCATACCAATGTTGGACGTTCGTGCTAAAAAGGTTAAGTTTCTACTCTCCCCTTCAGAATAGCATTAGGGACATATTTCAAGCTTGGCCAATTTTGCATCCTAGGGCCTTGTTTATAGGACTATGGAAATGTTCCCCGACACTAGTCATATGGGCCATTTGGTGGGAAAGAAACAAGAGGATCTTTAGGAAAGAATCAGCCTCTATAGAAAAGGTGTTGGAAGGCATTGAAAGATCAATTGTAGAGGTTATGAATGTGAGCCTTAGTAGATGTAAGGTAAATCCTGCTATTACCCCTTGGGACAGCAAGATGCTTAGAGAATGGAAAACATTAGTCATCCTAATAGGATGGAGCTTTACAAATACAATGCAACCCAAAGTAGATCAAGCTTCTGTACAATGGCATACACCTATCACAGGACATGTAAAGCTCAATTTCGATGGGGTTTCTAGAGGAAATCCCATAAAATTAGGGTTAGGAGCTTGTATTAGAGATTGCAATGGATCTATTTTAGCAATTACAATGGCTCCATTACCGGATGGAACAAACAACATTGTAGAAGCTCAAGCTCTGCTTGCAGGGATAGCTCTTGCCAAGAAAGGAAATTTCAATAAAGTGCACATAGAAGGCGACTCGCAAGTAATCATTAATGCCTGCATTAAGAGAGAAATATTCAATTGGCAGCTCAACTATATTCTGCAACAGATTCGGAACCTTTTGGATCAATGTCAGGAGGTTTGCATATCTCATACTTTAAGGGAGGGAATAAAATGCCGATTGTCTTTCAAATTTAGGATGTGAAGGAATCTTAATTTCAACCTTGCAACCGAGCTCCTTCATTGAGCAATATGAGGATTTACAAGTATTAATCAAGAATGACATTGACAAGTGTCAGTACTAATCACATTACATTTCAGCACATATGATTTTAGTACAGTTGCATCATTCTCAAGACTCTAAGAGTATGGTTAATTAGTTACTGCCGCCTTGGGGATGTCATCTCTATACCTTGCACACATTTGAAGTATGCGTGCCTCATGTCACTAAGTGTGATTTTAATCTGGTGATAACTTACCCACTTTCGTTCACATGGCCATTTGTACTTTATATCACCCAAGCATGTTAAGGGTGATTGTATTTTATTCCCATCAGATTTTGCATTCAAGACAAGGATCTTGGCTTATTTATGTCCCTAAAATCCTTTGTTTTTAGCGCACGACACAAGAATAGCCCCCAGGATGTCACTCCCATCAGATGTTTGCATCAAATGTGATTCATGTCATCAGTTTCATAGATCAATCCTCCCAAAACACTACAAAATTTGGATTCAGCTGATGGTGGATGAGGACGCTCTTCCTCTTCAGTTGGATGACTCAACTATGGATACTATGTTCTTTGTTCACTCTACTTCAATTCGGTGGGCAATACGACATGTAATTGGGGAGGAGATTCTCTCTCCTTCCTCAAGGCAAGTTCTATTTCCTTCAAATTTGGTGTCAATTTTCTTGCCTAATGCAATGGACTTACTACAGTCAGCCACGCTTTTGGAAATCCTTGCAATGAAAGTTGTATACCTAAAATTCTAGACTAAAAATAAGCTTAAAGTGGCAATGTATCAGTATGATTTATGGGTAGGAAATGATTTGGTGGGTGGCTTGTTCACAAGGTCTTAGCTTCTACAGAAACATGAGGTCATGGCTACCTTCGATGCACTCCAAAAATCATTTGAAAAGCAGAGCCCATGTTTTATGAAGTCCACCTTGCAGGTCATGGTGAGAGCGTTGGGACACCAGATGGAGGAAGGTGTGAAGAGAAAGGGCTTTGGATTGCCTGACCTCTTGGGGCTGCCGAATAGAGATGTTTTGGTTATGAGTGGTCAAAGGGTGTCTCTAGGGTGGATTTCGGTCTCCTAAACTGGGATTGATGGTGGATTTGTGGCATGCTCGGCTAATGTGTGCTCTGGTTATTCTGCTTCTCCTCCATCAGATAAAGCCAAGGGAACTAGATGGGATGTGCTTCTTGGTTATGTGTCTACTGTTGTCGGTGTTGCAGGTTTTGGTTTAGGATGGGAGTCCACTTCTCTGCCTCGTATGGACTTCGGGTGGGGTTACTCTCTACAAGATGGTAAGACCTTGGCTTCTGGTGATGGTGTTGTGTGCGAAGAAATGGAGGAGTGAAAATTTGATGATTTTAGTTTTTGAAAATTTTGCTATACCCTATGGAATTTAGAAATGTTTTGAAAATTTGGAGGAAGTTGTGATTCCATATTGACTTTCGGATATGAATGTTGAAAATTTTAAAATCTTGTAAAAATTAGATTAATTTCAAAATTTGGAGGAAGTTTTGTCTCCATATTGTATTTAGGATTTTTGACCATCGATATAAGTATTTTGTAAATATCGATGTTATAAACACTTTATATATAGTGACGATGCTGGGTTTTCTTACTGGTTCTTTCCCGGTTGAGCATTTTTTGAATCAGGTTTATTTAATAAATATATTCAGTGGCTAGCCCACTTTTGTTAAAAAATTTTTTTTTTAAAAAAAAATCACTTTATCCTAAGCCACATTTAATTAAAAGAACAAATCTCTTTTAAATAAATAAAAAATCTTTTAATTAAATAATAGAAACCACTTTGCTAATAATAAAAAATAAATAATAAAATAAAAACAAAAAGAAAAAGACTTTTTGTCTACACATTGAATGCACACTTTCCAAGGTGAGTGGAATCTCTTTTTGCCTCTTAATCACTTCCACACATCTTTTTGCCTCTTAACCATGTCCATTGATTTTGCCTCTTGAGAATCTTGAGCACATGGATCAACCAAGATTTAATCTCCACCATTGCTCATTTCTTTTTGCCTCTTAATCTTGACCGTCCATTCATTTCTAAAATCCTTTAAAAGGAGACTCTCTCCTCATTCTTAATCATCCATCTTTTTGCATCATCATCTCTTGCATTATCATCATCTTGGAGTCTCTCAATCTTAGCATCTTGGAGTCTTGGCATCTTAGGATCTTGGAATCTTGGAGTCTCTCAATCTTGGAATCTTGGAGCTATGGTATTCTTAGATCTCTCATATTGAAGCATTGCATCATCATTTTTATTTTCTTTCTTGCATCTAGCTTAATCCATCTAGCTTAGATCTACTTTCATTTTCATTTGCATGCATATTTGATGATCATGGAGACTAGCATTATTTCTTTTCCTCTTTGCATCTGTCATTTTATGGTGTACTTGCATGGGCACAAACTAGGTCTAATCTGAGGGTCTTCATCATACACCCTTGCACTCCATGAATAGAGAGCTATGAGTTGCCATTTGAGACCTGATTCTTGAGCAATCTTGGATTTAATGACTCATAGAAGCATGTCAACATTTTAGCACATAGATGTTACTGGCATGTTTAATGATGCCACTATATATTTATGAGATGCTCACTGAAATGACCATATTGTACTAGTGTCGTGCCCTAGCCCATGCTTTAACTCCATTATTTGATGTTATTGGTGCTTGTGCTCAAGGATACCCATTTTTTTGAAATGTTGACTGTGGTTATCAAATGGACAACCCATGAGCTTCTAGCTAGGTGCCATTTGTATTGATAGCTTAGGGCATCAAATGTATTGTATCATTGATAGTTGAGACTTTGTTAAAAGGAAATAGGACAAAGAACAATTTTTATTTAGTGCTTTAACTCCATTATTTGATGTTATTGGTGCTTGTGCTCAAGGATTTCCATTTTTTTGAAATGTTGACTGTGGTTATCAAATGGACAGCCCATGAGCTTCTAGCTAGGTACCATTTGTATTGATAGCTTAGGGCATCAAATGTATTGTATCATTGATAGTTGAGACTTTGTTAAAAGGAAATAGGACAAAGAATGATTTTGATTTAGTTTCTCTATTTTTATCCCTAAGTGGCTTACAACCCTAGATAATTATATGTAGATTTACGAATGTAGTTGCAGGATACATAGCAGCCGATAATTCAAAAAAAATCCATACATACAATTTGAATATAAATTAATACAAAGAAATAGGGTCCTCGAATGGCCCAGTCATTTGGACATTGACTGTCCCCTCAACTAGTGACCCTTCAAAATTGGGTTATCATGCAATCAGTGAGTGATCCTTCATTCTCCTAGTCTGCCCTGCATCCAAACATATTGGAAATACATAATAAAATGATAAAAAGCCTTTCACAATCCCCCTTCCCTCAAGGAACACTATCAACATCCAGACCTTGACTGTCCCCTCAACTAGTGACCCTTCAAAATTAGGTTATCATGCAATCAGTGAGTGATCCTTCATTCTCCTGGTCTGCCCTACATCCAAACATATTGGAAATACACAATACAATGATAACAAGTCTTTCACAATCCCCCTTCCCTCAAGGAACACTATTAACATCCAGACCTTGACTATCCCCTCAACTAGTGACCCTTCAAAACTGGGTTATCATGCAATCAGTGAGTGATCCTTCATTCTCCCGGTCTGCCCTGCATCCAAACATATTGGAAATACACAATACAATGATAACAAGTCTTTCAAAATCCCCCTTCCCTCAAGGAACACTATCAACATCCAGACCTTGATTGTCCCCTCAGCTAGTGACCCTTCAAAACTGGGTTATCATGCAATTAGTGAGTGATCCTTCATTCTCTTGTTCTGCCCTGCATCCAAATATATTGGAAATACACAATACAATGATAAAAATTCTTTTACAATCCCCCTTCCCTCAACGAACACTATCAACATCCAGACCTTGACTATCCCCTCAACCAGTGACCCTTCAAAATTGGGTTATCATGCAATCAGTGAGTGATCCTTCATTCTCCTGGTCTGTCGTGCATCCAAACATATTGGAAATACACAATACAATGATAACAAGTCTTTCACAATCCCTCTTCCTTCAAGGAAGACTATCAACAAGTGATCCTTCTTATCAGCCATATCCAAAGTTTCATTGAAGTCATGACCAAGAATGAAGGTCACCTTACCCATACCATTCATGGATTCTGAAATGTTGTTCCAAACTCCTGAATTTTTTTCTGTTGCTTCTTGTTGCCCCTCCTTGATTAAGACCCCCCTCATCCTCAACATGGTCTTCATCACCTATAGTCTTGATTTCATGGATAGGGGACATATAAATATCTTTAAATACTTCTACTACAATGTCCTCCTGCCCCATCTCCTTGATCTTCCTGGCTAAAGTGGATGAATCCATACACAATAACCCAAAATGAAGGGTTTTGTATCCTTTAATGAATCTCAGTCACTAGTAACACATATAAAGTCAAACCAGTAGTCTCCAAAGCATTCAATAAGTGAATATGAATGTTTGAAAACTTTCCTCTCAACTTTCCCAACCACTCCTAATCGGTTAGAGGGATATTTCTAGAATCTCCACTATTCCTATCCTTACCAACAATTCTTAAACATACTTTATCTGATATGATAATAACATGCTAAACTGAACCAATGGCATGTTCTTTGTGTGGTACAAGGAATATTTGGCTATCAAATATTCCTCTGTGCAAGTTGAGTGCAAGAGAAGGTATGCGATTTATTCATCTTTGATTGGTATCTTTGACGGGTAACATCTTTCGAGCCTCTGGCATCATATTCGACCATAAATTTTAAATGCATTGCATTTTATTTGATCATGAATGCTCACTGAAATGACCACATTCTATTGGTGTCGTGATGTAGCCTGTGCTTTATCTCCATTATTTGATGTTATTGGTTCTTGTGCTCAAGGATATCGATTCACTATTTTGAAATTTTTGGATTCATGTTTGTTGATATTACAATTCATCATATCAAATAAAGTATGTTTAAGAAGTTTTAGTGTCTAAACACTCAACTAATCCCTCTAATCGATTAGGAGTGGTTGGGGAAGTTGAGAGGAAAATTTTTAAACATTCATATTCACTTATTGAATGCTTTGGAGACTACTGGTTTGACTGTCCATGTGTTAATGTTTAGAAGAGATCAATAAAGTATTTAAAGACATTCTTACATGTGTGGAGAGGTTTGAGAGGAATTTATCATGACTGTACCCTCACAAATAGCAGCATACACTGGTTTTACTAAGTTTCCTTTCTCTATTTTGAGGTTTCCTTTCTTTGCCGTAGGGGTACAGTCAGAGGGTTCATTGAAAAAATGATCCTTTGAATGGTTACTATAAATATGAATGATTTGATATAGCATATTTCTCATTTTACTTGAAGTTTGGAATAGCTTGTGCAAGGGTGAAAGTACTTTTGATGATTTTGGTCGTGACTATTCCTCTACACAGTTAGGAAATGTAACTGTCTAATGATTATATGTAATGTTGAATGGATTAAATGCTTTATTCTTGGTAGAAGTGAATGGAAGGAATAGTGTTGGTGTTAGGTTTCATTTATTATTGAATTCAATGGTTTCCAAGATGTGTTGAAGAGTTTGCTCCTTGTTTAATGTTAACTGTTCTTGCACAATCCACTCATACAACAGTGAAATGCTATGTGATTGACAATTTCATACAACTGGTCCTTTGGTGTGTATTAAACATAATAGAATTTTCAGCATATTATTATCATTCTATTTCATTGTTGTAAACATGCCATTGGTTCAGTTTTGTAATTTTTTTTTCATGTTAATTTTTTTTTCTATCTTTTCCATTTGATAACCACAGTCAACATTTCAAAATAGTGAATAACATCAAATAATGGAGATAAAGCATGGGCTAGGGCATGACACTAGTAGATTAAAAGAAATAGAATGATAATAATATGCTGAAAATTCTATTCTGTTTAATACACACTAAAGGACCAGTCCCAACAATTCTTAAATATACTTTATTTTGTTTAAGAATTGTTGGGAGTAGTTTTCAAACATTCATATTCACTTATTGAATGCTTTGGAGACTAGTGGTTTGACTTATTCACTTATTAAAATGTAGTTTTCATTTGGTTAATGTTTAGAAGAGATCAATAAAGTATTTAAAGACAATCTTACATGTTTGGAGAGGTTTGAGAGGCACTTATCATGACTATTTAGACCATTAGTATACCAATATATAATATCCAAATCATAAAAATGCCTCGCCCTTAGGGCCAAACTCTCACTGCTGCTCCCTAGCTATCAATTCCCTTAAGGAACACAATGTTCTAGCCAGTATTCTTTTTAATTTCTCAAATCTCTGCAAGTCAAGAACATTAGAGTTGTATAATACATTTTTAGTATCCTCTTTCCATGGGTCCTAGGCCTTTGGGTCCATGGAAAGGAAATAGATTACAAAATACTCTTCAAAACAAAGGAAAAACTTAGCAAATTCAGTCTAACTCGATGTAGATGAAGGAAAAGTCATGCTAATAGTTCCTCTAAGTCTTTCAAAAAATTTATTGAACTCCCCTAAAGTCCTATTGGATCCCCAAATCGCTTAATCCAATCAACTTACATCAAGATCATGAGAAACTTCAAAGGATTAAAAACATTACTTGGAACAGTCACTGGTTTTACCAGTCAAAACGTAAGGAACATAATTTTAAAGTGCTCACAATACATTCAACGATGAAATGAATGCTTGGAGATTGCTTACTATTCCATCCTTGAATTTAGAAACCAAAACAATAAGTAAAGAAGGCTTTCAACAATGCATGACACAATGGACTTGTAGATTTAAACTTCTATTTTTATTGAATCTCTGTTCCTGCCATACACTCTAGGCTAAGGTCTATTGTACAATGACTTCCAAAGGTTACATATAAATCCATCACAACTTCCCCAACCATGAAGAACATAGGTGAAGAACTTGATGGTTTCATGTTTTAATCTTTAAGAACTTGATCAAGAACATAGGTTTTAATGAAATATCAATTTGATTTGCAAAGTTTGTGTTCTTTACAAATTTGAAAGGCTCTAATACTTACTAGGGAAGATGTTGATGTGCAACCTTATTCTTTTACTACTAAGTCTCTGTTTGTTGGGCATACTGATTATAAGTACTTGACATATATCACAAATGTTGCTAATTAAGGTTGGCAGGATGATTACGCCTATCCTGAAAAAAGACAGTCAAATCATTATGCTTTCAAATCAATTACCTATCAACATATCCCTTGTGAGGGAGAGACGCCAAACACATAAAGAACATGCACATAAACACGGTAGCTGAAAAACTTAAATGGAATACACCAAGAAGTATCAAATGATGAATGCTCAATTGTTGTAATGGCAAAGCATCAGAACCGTCCATTTCTAGAACTTGATTTTCTAGTCTAAATGATTTTTCTATAGTCGTAATGATTTTTCTAGAACTTGATTTTCTAGTCTTAATGATTTTTCTATAGTCCTAATGATTTTTCTATCTAGTCTTAATGATTTTTTTTTTGTCCTAATTTTTGTTTCTCTTGATAAATTAGGCCTTGAATTTGAATTTTTGTTCATTGTTTTATTTCATCTTGATATTTCATTCATTTTTCATATACACAGAGACTACGCATGTTGATAAAAAAATGAGCTATTTGATTAAGGTTAACTAATCATGATTGTAAATAGTCAATATTTCTGATGGTACTCCTTGGTGTATTCCATTTTAAAATAATCATGTTTCTATGGCTATGATAAATGTCCCTTTGTGTTGAGAAAATTAGAGTTGAAAAAATGGTTGCAAACAAATCATCCTTCTTCCACCAACATTCTAGTCAATGTACAAGTAACGAGTCATTCCATTCAAGAAAGGCCATGTTTGACAATATCAACCCAGAACAAAATAAGGAGTATGCAGAATTTAGTGATTGTATCTTCCATTAGAGCCACTTCATATGCACAAGTGATGAACATGCATATTTTCTTGAGCGCTATTGGGAGCTTACCCAACAAAACATGTACTATTGTGAAAATCACCACAAATCTATTTGCTATTGGGTCTAACTCCCAGTATTGCTTGGTCAAATATGCATGTTTTTCACCTGTGCATATACCTTCTATGATAACCTCTTATATGCACAGGTGATGAACATTCAAATTTTCCTAAGTAGTACTTTGAGCTTTCCTCCAACACATGTACTATTGTGAAAATCATGACAAGTCCATTTGTTGGAGGAAATCTCATAGTACACATGTTTGGAGGCCTGAAGGAAACAAGATAATTTGAAGAGTCACGAGTCTTAAGATTGTACTTAATATAGCTAAGCTTCATTCAATGGTACATTCAAACATGAAACAAACCATTCTTAAACTAGATTAAACTAGTAAACCAAAGGACATACTGATTATAAGTAAACTAGTAAACCAAAGGACATGCTTTTACTACTAAGTCTCTGTTTGTTGGCCATACTGATTATAAGTACTTGACATATATCACAAATATTGCTAGTTAAGGTTGGCGGGATGATTACACCTATCCTAAAAAAAGACTGTGAAATCATTATGCTTTCAAATCAATTACCTATCGACATATCCCTTGTGAGGGAGAGAAGCCAAACACATAAAGAACATGCACATAAACATGACAACTGAAAAACTTAAATGGAATACACCAAGAAGTACCAAATGATGAATGCTCAATTGTTGTAATGGAAAAATATCAGAACCATCCATTTCTAGAACTTGATTTTATAGTCTAAATGATTTTTCTATAGTCGTAATGATTTTTCTAGAACTTGATTTTCTAGTCTTAATGATTTTTCTATAGTCCTAATGATTTTTCTATAGTCTTAATGATTTTTCTTTCATCCTAATGATTTTTCTTTCGTCCTAATGTTTGTTTCTCTTGATAAATTAGGCCTTGAATTTAAATTTTTGTTCATTGTTTTATATCAACTTGATATTTCATTCATTTTTCATATACACAGAGACTACACATGCTGATAAAAAAATGAGCTTTTTGATTATTCACTATTCATGATTGTAAATGGTCAATATTTTTGATGGTACTCCATGGTGTATTCTATTTAAAAATAATCATATTTCTATGAGTATGATAAATGTCCCTTTGTGGGCCTATGAATTGTGGGCTTAGTTCCATGTTTTCTTTCATTCTTGCATTTGAAATGTTAAATATGGGCTGCATACAGAGGTATTATGTGTATTGTTGTTGGTGATTATTTAATTGTAATATTTTCTTTTTTATTTGTTTTCTTGTTGTTTCTTTTCCATTTCTACAATATGGACATGTACTTTGCTTTGAGCACCGTGCTTTATGTTGTGGGCTACAAGGCAGAGCCATTAGGCCTTTGTGATAGTTTGAAGCTATTTAACCTATTGATACCCTTGGTATTTTGGACCACCCCTTGGAGGACAGGAAAACCATAGAGATGCTCAATATTATTACCTTGGCTCATTTGAAGGAAGTTGTTTTGTTTTTCCTTGATGTTTCAGGGTCCTATGGTTATAGCATTGCGCAACAGGCAGCTCTGTTTCACAACATAAAACCTCTATTTGCCAATAAGCCTCTTATTGTAGTTTGTAATAAGATTGATTTGCAACCACTAGAGACTACTCTACAGGCTTGAAGAAGAAGTATATTTTGGAAAATGAAGAGTGGAAAGAAGATGATATTCCTGAGATCATGGATGGACACAATGTTGTAGACTTTATTGATCCAGATATCTTGTAGAGGCTTGAAGAATTGGAGAGGGAAGAAGGGCTTAGGATGGAAGCTGAGGGTGACAAGGATGATGAGATGGGGGAAGTGGAGTTGAATCCCGATGAAAAGGAAGCTCTGGCTACAATTAGGAAGAAGAAGAAGATTCTTATCATCGAACACAGATTGAAGAAGAGTATTGCTAGCATGGGAAGACATATTTCTAGCCTGGGCTTGGATCCTTCGACATATTTTTCTTGGGAAGCTAATTTCTCATCTGTCATCTAATTCATTGTTATGAAGCTAATTACCATAGGATCTAGGCCCAGGCTAGAAAGGTGTCTTCCCAAACACATAAAAAACATGCACATAAACATGATAGCTGAGAAACATAAATGTAGATATCACAACAGCTGAGAAACATAAATGTAGGCATCATGGTCACAATTTTTTGGAGACAACATAATTGATTTGTATACCTAGACAATGCAAAGCAACTACTACTCCTCCGGTTTTAGAGGAGTAGTGGTTGCTTTGCATCATTTGGGTATACCACTCAATTATGTTGTCTCCAAAAACTTGTGACGATGATGCCTACATTTATGTTTCTCAGTTGTTGTGTCTGAGGACCCCTTATGACCCTTTACAACCCTTTACGACCCCTAAGAATACACATCTTAGAGGTCTTAAAATGTCATAAAGGGTCATAAGAGGCTCCTAGGAGGGGCCAGATGAGCTTCCACCTTCACATGGTTGGCCCTGTTAAGTAGAGAATGTTAAACTATTCTCAGAACAAAGAGAAGCTCAATAATTTAAGGTCTCAATCCACGAAGATGGTGAAAAATGACGGGAATTAATGATGGAGAGTTTTTAGATACTGAGAAGACGTATATGTAGTGGAGGCCAGAAGGGATTTTTGTGGAGATTTGCTAGATGTGGAGATTTTCTAGAGAGGGTTTCTAGATTGAGTACTAGTGCAGAGATGATGATTCAGTACTACATTTATAAAACCTTCACAAATATCATTTTTTTGCCTCCACACATACCTCTTCTCAGAATCTAGAAACTTTGGATATTATTTCTCATCCATGCACAAAATGTGCTAGTGATTGTATAAAATTACTTTTTCGAGTCTAGGATCAATTATGAGAAGGTAAAAAACAAGATAATTTTATTGTATCTTTCATTTCTTTTATCCATTCATATTTTCTACTTTCTCTTATATTGGATACTGTGCAGTGTACATAAAGGCAAGGCGATGATTATTCTCAACGATTGACATGTATACGTCTTCTAGCCCTTACCCAGTAGCTAGGACTAAAGATAGCAGAGCTCAAGAGACCATCATAGTTGGTCTTCGTCCTTGGTCCATATACTGACAAAACATTTTACATTTCTTTAGCTCATCAAATGCAGTGATTTGAAAGAATTTAATGGATGATATTTTCATGTATAATGTACATTATTTTGGTTTGATGCTGAATGAATTTATCTACTTCACGCACTTGTAGACATCGAGAACAACCATAAAGAAGCATCCCCTCCCATGGCTTGAGTAATGTAGGCCATGGGAGAAGATGCTTCTTTATCATTGTGTTTGATGTCTACAAGTGCGTGAAGTCGATAAATTCATGCAATGTCAACTTAATAATATACATTATCATGAAAATATTCTATTGAATTCTTTCAAATCCCCCCATTTGATGAGCTAACGAAATGTAAAATGTTTTGTTAGTATATGGACCAAAGACGGAGACCAACTATGATGGTCTCTTGAGCTTTGTTTTCTTTACTATGCTAAGTCACTTTTTCAACAAATAGTAAAGCATTTTTGATAGACGTGCTATACGTCCGATGGATTGTCCTATCAGTAGTATATTACAGACTGTCAGATATCCGACAGGGTCTGATAGATATGTGCGACGGGGCTGCTATACCTCTGATGGATTGTCCTATCAGAATATATTGCATATCTGTCACCTTTCCGACTGACCAAACATCATAAAAATCATTTTTCGATGCATCGGTCCCATAGTAAAATTTCTATTTATGTGCCCAATTCCGATGGGTAATGATGTCAGAATATTGATGATTATCACTTCCGTCACCATTTCCAACACAAAAATGTCGACAGACACATGTCAAAATTTTGACAAATAGGCATTGCAAATCTGACACATGGCTATCAAAATTTGGCCTCAAATGTACTAGTGCCAAAGGGAGGGTCAATTTTGTCATCCATATCTTCTCTGAGCAGTTAGACATTCCGTTCTTGCATATCAATAATTTTGGCAAAGGGAATGTTTTGAGAAGAGGAAGAAACATTATCTTTCTCCGTAATAGGGGAATCCTTCTCCGCAACAGGGGCATCCTTTTGCATGTCCAAACAGACCTCCATGATGACTTCCAGTTTAGGGGAGATGGGCACATCATGTTCTTCAAAACTATCATACTCCACCAAAATGGGGACCGGCTGGCCACCCACATCCTCCTCTTTCTTGTCATCATCATTGTTATTCTTGACCACGAGAGTGTTCCCCACCTCCGTAGTTCCAGTGGCCTCCTCCTCCATGTTCTCATAATCCCTTGAGGCCGTATTCGACACCGAAGTTTGTTTAGTAAGTTAAGATTAAGTAAGATTAAATATTTATTATTTGTTAAATAGTCTAATCAAATAAAAAGATCAAAGACATTTTTTATTTTGGCTATTTAATTTCCTAATATACTTAATGCTATTTTGTCACAACATAAGAGGGAAAGTAGAATAGAAATTGCTTAAAATACCCTACACTAATATACATTTTTTATTAAAGAAAATAAGTTTTTTTAAAAATATTATCTATATATTTAGAATAAAATGAAAATAACCAATGATGAGTGTTATCTTTTTCTATTGCTCATTCTTGGTAATTTATAGACTTAAAATAATAATTATTTTTAATTAAGATTTCAAAATAATAATTATTTTTGTTAATATGATATTATAATTTATAGTGTATTTTATAATAAAATAATAAAATATTTAAAAAACATAAATTTTAAACACTTACAAATGATGATTTTAGTTTAATTGATTTTTAAATAATTAATATTATATTATTATATTATTATATTTTTTCTTTATTTTAATTAATTATTATTATTATTTTAATTTATTCTTTATATTTTTATTTATTTTTTCTTATAGTTTTTGTTTGGTTCCAAATATGAACATTTAATAACAAAATCATCTATTTGAAAACTGAAGCAATTTTTTATAAGAAATATTTAACATTAATTATTCACTCAATGTAAAAGCAACACAACTTTCTATAATGTTAATTCCATGGCTATTTGATACTCAATGGTTGTGTTGGATTGAATTTTTCTTTTATGTTTTTGATAGAGGTAGAAGCTATGTGTGCTTATCTACTACTACTGCTACTCTCTAAGTTGAATTAATTCTCTGTTAATTCTCTTACTTAGCCTCTTTATGTTCCACAGGCCAGCACCCTTTTACTACTGCTAATTTCAAAGACACAACTTTCTATAATTTTACTTTTCACTCCATGATTGAAGCTTTCTATAATTTTTTTTAACACCATGATTTACTTAAAGATCGTTAAATTGAAGAAAATGTGAACATATAGTTGTTAAAAAAAACTATACTTATGAAAAGCCCTGTAAAGTGCAAACCATGACATTTAAAAAAAATTATTTGACAACGCTTTACCGCTAATTAAAAACTTTGGATTCCCTGCCAAAAAGTCGCATATCAATATAAGATTTAACAAAGAAAAGATTTGGAGATTCTAAAAAGTGACCATTTATAACATTTTAGAATGAATTTACGTGTCCTCATAATTCTTCGATCGAAGCCAATGGTTCAATGAACTATAAGATGTCTTGTCAGTTTGTTTGTGTACGACCATAGTATGAAAGTGCTACAAGAGAGGTGAGTCATTTTGTTATTTATTTTTCCATACAGTGCTTTAACTAGTGAGTCTCCAAAATAGGAGACTACCAGTGAAATATGCCATGCCATGAGGAATCTTTTAAATACCCAGTGAAACAAATGAAATCTGGTGGAAAAAAGTCCCATGTGAGACAAAATTGCTTCAAAGATGATATACCTCTCTAGGTTTATACCGCTATGCAAAGCCACTCACCATTCATTTGTCCACTGTAGCCTGCACCCTTTTTTTTTATTTTTTGAGGAAATTAATGATGAACCAATTTTGACATTTCCCAACACTATTTTTTTTCTTCAGCATAAGACAACCACCTAAAGATCAGAACATTCTGGTGGAAGTCTCTGCCAAAATAAGTCTATCGACTTAATTAATTAATTAAGAATTATTAAAGTTTAATTGATAATTATTTTAAAAAAGTGTATCTTGAAATTTTTAATGTTTAGTATATTTGTTAGTATATAATCTTGTGTAGATAAAGTTGTTATAAAGTGTTTTTTTTAAAAGTAAAAGTGGGCTGCCACTATATATAGTATTAATATAAACCTTGGTTGAAGGGCTCAATCGGGAAAGAACTAGTAAGAAAGCCTGATATCCTTTCCTGATACATATGATAGTATAATGGGGTTACATATACTGTCAACATATAAGAACCTAATCTACCCCCAAAATGATATAGACATCAAAACTGCAAGACATCATCACCGATTATTCTTCCATATCACTGGGACCTCGACCCGATGAATCAAGTTGAGAATGAGGGGACCAACCATAAGAATCCACATTCCAACCATGAATATGTCCACCTTCATGGGCAACCACATCCCAACCATTAGTATCCAAATCACCCCATCCTGCGATGTACTCCTGTTGAACAGTGGAGGGGTGAGGCCACCCGTCAACTTCAGAAGGATGATAATTTAGGTCCGGAACACCATCCATATGCAGAGTCAGCTGATCTTGAATAGGGGAAATGTTGCCCAACCTTGCAGGAACATAAGGATACTCTAACAGATCCATTAGCGCATAAACCAACAACCTAGTTCTATTTTAAAATTAAATGTACTTTTTATAAAGAGTAATTGTTACTTACAAAATTAATATGCAATGTTATAATTTAAAATAATAATATTTAAAAATTATTAAGAATAGTTATGAGGGTTTAATCTAATTGATGTGTTTATGTTGATAGAAGTGGGACGTCCTTATTTTCATATTTTTAATGAATTGAATAATTAGATATATACTTATTAAACATAATTATTATTTAAAAAATGAATAAGTATTATTATTATTTAAGTTAATAATTATTTAAAAAATATTAAGAGTAGTTAATGGAGTTAAATATCTCATATTCATAAGTATTGAATCTCATTCATGTGTTTATGCCTATGAGGGAAGTGGGTTCTCCTCTCTTCATATTATTAATGAAGTGAATATTTAGATTTATAATTAGGAAAAATAATTATTATTTACAAAATTAGCAAGTATACTTGTTGGTTTCTTCTCTGAATTTTCTGGCTCTACATAATTCAAATTCTTTGCACCTTCTCCCTCAATGGCTGATGTAGGGGGCCCCAAGTTGCCTCTTGCCAAATTGGGTAGAGAATGTTCCTTCTTCCCCTACTACTTCATCATCCTCTGTGGACCCTACTTCCAATGAATCCCCACCTCGGTTCCATCTACTCTTGGTTTGGATTCTTTCTTCACATTTGAGGAGCTAGCCTTGTTTAATGCAAAATTGGTTGAAAATGATACCCCAAAGGCAAGAGCCAGCTTGTTGTCATGGAGAAAATTTTGCTATTTTTTTTAGGAAGGCCTTGAAATCACTGGTCCACATGAAATAATGGACTCCATGTTAGAGAAGATGAAACTAGCCTTGCTCAGAAATTTTCTGTCTTATCGGCCTAACATTGAGAAGGTTAGAAGATGGGTTGCTTCTCAATGAAGAAAAAGGTAGTGTAACCATGACAACCATGATAGAAAACTTATTTCTTTTTCAATTTGTCAACTATGAGGATCTCCTTCTTGAGTTAACAAGGGTCCTTGGGATTTTGATAAAAGTTTAAAGAGATTTCTCTCTTTATGTAAGTGGAAACTTGGATTTAATTCTTTAATTGATTTGGGGAAAGTTGCACCAACTTGGGTCTACCTCCCTGGGCTTCCCTTGGAGTTCTAGGACTACACCATTTTTAAGGGTATTGTTGATACTTTTGGTACCATGTTGGTTTTTGAAAAAGTCACCTTACAAAGATATCGAGTTATCCTTGCTGGATTTTGTGTTAATGTGGAAGTTAATAAGGTTCTTCCCTCTTTGATAATTCTTAGATAGAAGTTTGGGAGATGGAATGAAGCTATTGTTTATGAAAACTATAGTCTTTTCTATCAAAACTGCTTCAAATATGGTCACTTGAGTGTGGAATATAAAAAAACTCTATGAGGAGAAATGATATTACCTTGGGTAATTTGATTAATGCTCCTCTAAGTGGGAGAAGGAAAAGAGCAAAGATAAAAACTTAGAATAAACTTAGTCAAATGGGAGTATTTATACAATAGAAGGAAAGATTAAAACCCTAAAATATCATAATAAAAGGATAAAAGTGGAGGCATGACTTCAGGAAAGGAGGATTAAATTAATCAAGAAGAGAACAACATGAAGAAGAATTAGATTAACCATGAAGGAAACAACATGATTGATGAGGGAGCCAAAGTTCAAGAAGAGTTAGGAGGAAAGAATATTGGCAATACAATAGATGAATCCAATACTCACGCCTACCTCATAGACTTGAAATTGAATCCTCAAAATAGTTCAGGGACCTCAATTGTGAGGTTGTGGCCTAGGAACTAAAAGTGGAAATCTTATCTCTACAAGATATGGAGGAAGAGGAACTTATTCAATCCCCAATGGTGGAAAGAAAATTCTGAGTATAGTGGACAATACTATAGATAGTAAAAGCCTTAAGGAATTGATGACCTTATTGAGATTTGCATCTCCTAATAAATATGGTGAAAGGGGAAGTGAATTTATCCAAGTTGAAGGAAAATAAAAGAAACCAAAAAACCAAACATAGTTTTTGAAAGAAAAGTGGGAAGGCTATCCCAAAAAGGCTCAAGAATTGAAGAAGTGGCAAGGGATGTCATTGGTGGGAAGAAAAAAACCTTGGGGTAAGTCCACCAAGATGGTGTGCAAAAAAGTGGCCACCTCCTTAAAAAAACCAAAACTTTTCATAAGCTGCTCTGGTTATTCAAAATTTGAAAAAACTAGGCTTGGGAAATTCGAGCCTTTTCCAAGCCACAAAAAATAATAATAAAAAATTAAGTTATTCAAAACCTGTATGTGTTTTGTAAAGAAAAAAATACTTTACAAAACTCATACACGTTTTGATTGTCATTAACTTTTTTTAAAAATCTGCATTTGACTATTTTTCTTCATGCCAAAACTGAGTTTGAAGGAGAGAGGAGGAAGATAAAATGCCAAAATCCGAGCGGGTTCTTATTGTTATTGGATTTTTTTCCATATTGATAATTTTTCAAGCATGCCACGCTATCGAACAGGTAAGAATTTGTGTTTTAAAATTGTTTTTGTTTCAATTTTAATTGAGTAGGGTTTGTTGAATTGATTTAAGTTTTTTAAAAATTATTTTGATGTTAGATTCAGAAAAAAATCTCTGACCATGAAAGAGACAACAAAGACCTCTTCAAACACATGAAAATATTGATAAAGTTGGAAATGAGCAACAAGAGCTCTCTCAAAATGTAGCCCCACAACAAGAAAACCCCCAGCAAAACCCATATCCACTGCCAAACCCAAACCCACCACCAAACCTGAATCCAAACCCTCTGCATCCTCCAATAGGTCATGTTGATGCCACACAAGAGGACCTTATCAATCTCCTTCAACAAAATAGTTCCCAAATATCCATATTGGTTAATAGGTTGAGGTCCTCTAGTTTTGAGCACCATTCATCCGTCGCCACTTCCTTAGAAAGAATGTCCAATAGTGCAAATGAGGTATCTAAGTGTTGGTAATTTGGCTAAGGGGATATGATAGGGTTGTCATTTATGGAAACATATAGACTCATTTTTGATAGATATGTTATAGATGAAGTTTGGATAAGGGATACATAGAAAATTGTCTAAGTATAAGGTAGTTTATAGTAAGAAAATACAAATATTTATTTAGAGAGGTTTACTATGGAAAGTTGGAGTTTAGTGAGCTTCACTATAGATAGTATGGACATCATTTATGATGTGTATGATTGTGTTAAAAAAGATACTATGGTTTGGTTATGATTTTTGAAGTTTTTCTAAGACAACATGTATATCGCATAAACAAGGCAAGTTAGACTATATCAAGTTTTGGCTAACAAGTTACTTTTAATTGTGAAATAAAGTTATGAATTAATTTGGGGCTACATCCTAGTTGTCCATCCTTACACGATGGAGTAAGATATTAAAGTTTTGGTAACGTATGATTAAGTTGAAAGTTGAGTGGATAAAAAGAATGGTATAAAAGGAAGACACTTTGTTTAAGAGAGATGACCAATTGTATTGTAATGATATGATTGACATATGCACACTTTATATGTTATGTGTAGATGCAAATTTTATAATTAGAGAAGAGAAGAATAGTTCTATATTTGATTTTATGCAAGCACTTACAAGGATTGATCAGATATTGAAGATATCAGGAGCACTCAAAGTTTTGTATTGCAAAGTTGTATATGCACTGTATGTGCAGTGAGCACTTTGTATAAATAGTACGATCTATTTTTTTATTGCATAATTAAATCCTCCCAGGGTCAAAGGATTTTAAGATGGCCTAGTCCTCCAACAAGGATAGATATACTATACATATGTAATAGACTCCTCATAGGGTCAATATCTTTCACAAGATACCTTTTGATTAGTGGATCATTTTGTGGGTACCATCCCCACTGGGCCTTTCCCTTGGCCAGGGTTTCCTAGTTAACAGAATAAGGTGTTATGTGTTTCATTATGTTAAGCTTGATTTTAAATTTCAGCACTTTACTATATGCATGTATAAAGACAATAATTGATATCCATAGTTGGGCATAAAGTTTTTTAATCACTATAACTGATTCACCCCCCCTCTCAGTTATACCAAGGGATCTTTAATTTTTAACAATTGGTATCAAAGCATCAGGTCCTTGAGGGATAAACCTAGTAGCTTAAAGGAGATCACTATGGATTCAAGATATATTAAGAAAAACCTTGAGAAAACTCTTGAAGAATTAGATCAAGTGAATCAGGAAAGAGACAGATTAAAGAACAAGCTGAGAGATGCACAAGATTACATTCAGAAGTTAAAAGATCAACTTTAACACTCATGATAGTAGAAGAAAGAGTTACATGATCAAATCAAAGTTTGTAAGTCAGCCGAGGAGGAAAATAAAGTCTTAAGAGATGAACTTGATATCATTACTCAGAAGACAAGCAAGACACCCAAAGAACTAAAGATAGATATGGAATTAAGATCTAAGAATGTAGATCTAAAAGTAAAACTCATGAAAGTGTCATATGAACTTGAAGATTCTAGATTAAAGATTTTAGAACTTGATAATTACAATTGTATCATCAAAGGAGAACTTACACAAGCAAAGAAACATACTGAGAAATTACATTCAAGTGCAGAAAATCTTGATGAACAGATCATGACAAAAAGACCTAAAGCTAACAAGATAGTGATCAATTACAATGAAGGAGAATCATCAAAGAAATTTGAAACAACTAAAGATCTTGAAGAAAAGAAAAAACCAGATCTGATAATGAATGAACCTATTTTGATTGAAGAACCTATTCTAACACCAGATTCAGTAAAACAAACATAAGATTAGATTGAACCACCTAAAAGGCAATTCAATGGAAAGTGTTTTATATGCAATGAAGTTGGACATATGAAGAAGGACTGCACAAGTATGTATTCTAAACCCTTTTCTGGTTATTGTTATAATTTTTCTAATATTGTATGGTAAAGCCAACTAGTACTTTTTTACTTTGGCGACTCCTAAAAATTATTAAATTTATAGAGTTGTTAGACTTTTAGTAAGGCCCACCTCGCTGAAAATGGTGTTATTTCAACATTTTAAAAATATTCAGTATGTATGTATATAAAGTCATTTGGTAATTTGATGGTTGACTTACTTATTTCTCAACACTTCTGTCGAGACATCTCAATTTCTTTTTTAATATTGAATAAAGCTGGTTCTTCTGGTCAGTTGCTGTGATTGGACTGAATTATGGAATTTGAGTCCTACATTTTTCTAATCTTAGAACTTTATGTAAATATTGTTTATTGTTTAAAATGATTAAGAATAATTTTTTTTTATTGTTTAAAATGATTAAGAATAAAATTTTTATTTATTAAAGTCTTTATAGGCCGTTTATCTAATGATTTGGATAACAGTAACTTGACATTTGAGTGTAATGTGTAGATGAGTTTGTTCATAACAAGTGGTAGTTGTGTTAGATCACCAAATAATATTATCGATAAAGTATGCATGTTGTCGATGGGGAAAGGCCTCAAGTAGCCAACTATCAATTTTTAGGATTATCTTTGGTCCTATGAAGCTCATTTCGTCAATAAGGATGCATTTGACGTGCTCCAATTTTTCTTGGATTGTGGTTAATGTCTAACCATGTAACGACTACATTTCTTTAATACAGATTCTGAGTTGTGAATGTGCCATTGATGCACATATGTTGAACATAGCAACCCATGTGGGGACTAGTACCAATAATTCCTTTTTTTTGGGGTGTCCTATTTAGTGCTTGTATAATGCAAGCAATCAAATAGGATTTTCTTCTCCTCCTCCTCCTCCTTTATGCTCTTTCCTTTTCTTTACATTCTGCTTTGACTTTTTCTCCTTTTTCTCCTTCTTATGATATTTTATGACAAATTATATCTAACAACTAAAACATTCTAACCACTTTGTATTCCCTATTTGAAAAGTAAAAGATAATTTAAAACATATAGTTTTCTACATTTTGTAATGATTTTTTCCTAAACAATGATAAATTATTTTAGTTTTCAAGAAATTCAATCTATCAATTCCAAATGTATTGGTAGAAATTTAATAAACTACTTTTTCATTTTGATTATTATTATTTATAACATAAATGAATTAATTTTTAAATATAAAAGTATTTGTAATGTAAATGAATGCAACTTAATTTAATAATATAAACAAATTATTTTTTAGTGAATTTATATTGGAATCAAATATTCTACACCAATCTAGATTGCGTTTTCAAATAAAGAAAAAACATAAATGTGAATGAATGCAACTTAATTTAATAATATAAACATATTATATTTTAATGGATGTATATTGGAATCAAATATTTTACACCAATCTAGATTGTGTTTTCAAATAGAGAATTATCTCTTAAGATAAAGTTAATTTTTTAATAACAGAAGATATGATTGGAATTTGGTTAATTGTTGTAATTATCTTAAAACTTAACAATGATATATACATTTTAGTATTTAATAGCTATTTTAATCTATGAAACATGTTGTTTGTTTATTAAGTTAAGATAAAATAATAGTCTATTTATTATTTGTTAAATAGTCTAATCAAATAAAAAGATCAAACATATTTTTTATTTTGACTATTTAATTTTCTAATATACTTAATGTTATTTTCTCACAAAAGGGGAAAGTAGAGAAAAATTGCTTAAAATACCCTACACCAATATACATTTTTCATTAAAGAAAATAAGATTTTTTTTTTAATATTATCTATATATTTAGAATAAAATGAAAACAAAAAATCCAAAAGGAGGAAAGAGGCCACACCATTGTAAACCAATGAGGTGTAAGGATAGGTATAACTACCTACCAGCTAATGACACAAATATTGATGCAGTTAAACAATAAAACATTAATAAAGTTTACCTAACCTCATAATAATTAGCCTAAGTTAGACTTATTCTTGTGAGTTAATTATATTGACTATAACATATAAGATTATTATATACTAAGATTACTCTTATTTATTATTAATTTATTTATTTAAGTCTTCAATTTAAATATAAACTTAATTTAAAAAAAAATTATTTATGTCTATTATGTGAAATTGAAATAATGAATATGAACTATTACAAATAGTTGACAATTTATAATTATTTTTCTTATATTAAAATTTTAATATAATTATTAAATAATTATATTTTGAACTTTTATTTCTCTATCTCTCCCCTTATGACTATCTTTTTCTTTATCCCTCATTATTAGGCCAAAGGCGTTTCCTGTTTGGAAAGCCTCGACCTGATTTTGAAGATCAACGGTTAGAACTGCTCTAGAGCCCAATGACGGACATTGGGAGCTTCTCCGTCGTCCATCTTGCAGAAAGGGAAATAGCTGTTCATTGCTTTACACGTCATTGGCAGGGAAAATAGTTTCATTTGCCGGTGTTTTTTCGTTGCTGCTGCCGGCGATATTTTGCGGAGCACACGCCAGAGTTTTGCTGTTTTATTTTGCGGAGCACACGCCAAAGTTCCCGACGGAGTGGCATGATGGCATTGGACATCATGGAAGAGATCGAGGAGAGCTGCCCATGACGAAACTGGCCGCGCAGTCTTCCACGTCATCTTCAGTGCCATCATGCTGACTGTGGTTAAAAATGAGATCGTGGAAGCTGAGGTGGAGAAAGTGAACAAGCTGGGGTTGCTTTGCGTGGCTGGGGTCATTTTCCAAAGCATGAACTGAAACTAAAACAATATAGGAGCAATGAAAAAAGCAAAAGAAAACACACTATACTTTCTAATAGTGTGGTCGACGCTTCCACTAAATCTAGAGGCATCATCATGGAAGCAGCAATCCAGAACAACGCCGCTGTGTTAAAATTGTCCCTTCAACAAATTTGCACTGGCGTCGTATAATCTTACCCTCTGTTTCAACAGAGAAAATTCACAACACTAATAGTTTTGCAGAACCTAAACACAAACCACTCTCACTCTCGGGTCTCAAGTTTTTGAAAGTTTTCAAACTGAATATTCTAGAACTTTTTAGAATCATAGTGTTACCCTGTCCCAGGAGGAAATGAGCAAGTGATCTCTGTGATTGGAAAAGCACAGATTCGAGATGCCATCTGTGGGAGGATTTGATAGCTCAAGTCCAGAACCAGCTACCACTTCTGCAGGGGGTGCAGTCGTTGCTCCCATCATTGTGTTATTTTTAGGCGCGGTGCCGTGTTTAGGGCATGCAAACTCTAGACATTAGGATTTTAAAAATAACCCATGCATTTTGATAACATGAATTTGAATATCACAAACATATCAGAAATGTCTGATTGAAACATGGAAAAAAAATTATTATTAGAATCTTAATTCCATAGATATTTTAGGCAAAATCAATCAATCTAATTTAATCGATTGATGTCAAAATGTTTATCAGAAACTAAACATATAGCATAGAAACCAAGCAGCCAAACATAAGGAATTCCAACCATTTTGTGTTTCTAAGGGGCTATAAAAGACACATTACACATGATGAGATGTGTTTCATTTACAAAGTGATACGCATAAAAACCCACTCTAGCGATTTCATCAAATTAGAGATATATCACAAATTGTAGACAACCAAAACCAAAGCCTATTCCAATCATACCACGAGATGGGTTTCATTTCTAGAGATAGCTGACCAAATCCTATTCATGCACTTTTATTAAATAAATGTTGATTCACAAAAACAATAAAAAAATTGAAGCAAACAACCATTGGATGCTCCTTAAATAGGTGTTTACAACTTTAAGCAAATCCAACCAATTCTACGAGATGAGTTTTGATCCAAATACGTTAGATTAGAAATCACCAAATTCTGTAAAACCAACCAAAACCATATACCAGAACATCGCAGTAGCTGAGATTTTTACTACTTCCAAAAACAAAGGGCTCATGGATTCGTTCACACCAGGCAGATATGATAAATCCATGTCATTCTTGGAGAAATATTCAGATTGAGAAACAATAGTGGCATTTATATAATAGTCCTCTTCTTCAACAACACAAGGTTGAATGCAAGGAACAGAAGGACAGAACGTGCTTGTCATTTTAAGAAAAGAAGAGTAAATGGGCTAATGCTTAGGCTAAGCCAAGCCAAGCACCTACTCTCATGTTTGAATAATGTAGGAATTAAAATGCTAATAAATAGTTTCGAGGTCTTGTGCACACGCGTCTCACTACATGCCTTAACAAAAACCCTATATGCCAGTTGTGCCTGCAACAATGCTGGTAATACAAAGGCTAGGCCAACCTAGCCTTTGTTTTTCCCACCCAAGCCTCTAGAGGTGTGTATTCTCGTCTTGTTAATGATGGAGGACTTTCTAGCCATCTGCAGTGTCAATCAGATGCAGACAAAACAATTTACACCCAAACTACTTCTGCACCACCCTGTAGCGCACTGCAAGAGATCTAGCTTAATGTGCCTTCTCAACTTTAAGTTTAAAAAACTTTCATCTTTCTTTGAACGTATATAGTGTTAAATAGAAACATATAAAACTATGCGATTTGATTAGATGTAGGAATTCAAGATTAATCACTGTTTAATCTTGAATAAAATGACTAAGTGAATATGACACTTTTAAACCTATAATCAAGCTTGTGTTGATCGAGTGAACCATTGAAAGCAAGATCTTATTTATCTCCCACCTACACCTACATGGTTTTATCAACAATTTTATCATTTCACAAATACTGATATCATTTCCGTAAAAAATATCACAAGGGCTATTTAAATATCTTATAGAGATAAACATGCAAACAATTTAATATTATGTAGAACTCTTATATCTGTTATTGTTGAAAATTGTTTTTTTGGAATAGTTTTATTTTTTCCAAATTATTTTTTGTTTGGCTAGTGTTGACTGTATTGTTATCATATCTTAAAGATATAAGAATTATAGATTGCATAGGAGTGTGCATAGATGCTACTTGGATAGGGCTTCCAAGCTTCTATTGTTTTCATCATGTGGACAAGAATTAGATCACGGGGCATATTTCTCGGTACCTCCTGTTTATTATTATTGTACTCTACATAGTCTGTTGTGTCACCGAGAGCATATTTTATCTTTTCAATGTTATCAGTTGAAAACCCATGAACCTTCAAAATGGTCATTGGTGGATTTGGATTCGCTAAACCTATTGCACAAGATATGTTTTTCACGCTCTCTATCAATATTCTAGTTGGGGCCCTCTTGACTGGTTTCTCCCTTGCTTCAGCTTGACATTCATTGTCATCGCTTGCCTACAGCTGGTTATTTTGTTCTTTGCAAGGGAATGAATCTGACTCCTTCTAGAGTCCCCATTGCTTGCCTCCACAAGGACACTTTTTTTTGCTGCTGCGGGATATTGGTTAGATCACCAGTTGAAATTATGACCTCTAATGTGGTCCTACTCCTCCCGTTTGGGCTTAAATGGTGCCTAACCCACCCCTTTATTACATTCCACAACTAGAATTTGTCCTTTTAAATGGTGCCTACCTATCCCTTTATTAGCTAGCAAGTTGGTTAGGGCTTTAGCCTCTTTGAAGTAATGTGAAAAGATATATTGCCAAATTGTTTAATGATGCCAAAACTCCAATTGAACACTAATTAAGTGCTATTTTGGTATGTTACTTTAGGATCTTGATTTTAATATGCAATTATCCTTCTAACATTAAATTATCAATCCCTCATCTTTTTGACATCGGATGACCTTTAACTACTACCTGAATTCTTCTTCATTTCAAAACCCAGAGCCAATTTGATTGAATCAACTTTAATGAGAATTTAGAACTGATACAATTTCTAAAAGACATCCTACCTACAATGTCTCTTTTTCATTACAACTTCCATCTAATTCACTTATGTAGGGTTAGGAAATAGTGAGGAAAAACAATAAAAAAGTGAGCAACATCATTCCTAGGTTTACAACATTAGTTAGTTCAAATTTGAAATGTTGCTAAATAATATTCTAGAATGAAATCATCAATGATGGAGGTAATTTTGTATTAAGTGATTACGAATGAAAGCCATGGATGTCAAAATTTCAATCAAATGCTATTGGGAGGTATGTTTCCAAGTTATATCGCCTTTACCTATGTGTGTGGGCAGATATGTAAATTATGGGCAGCATTTTTGTTGTGCTAAAAGCCATAAAATGGGGCATGGGTATCCATCAAAGCCCATGACTGCTAGCCATCAAAGTGTTCGATGAACATGCCCTAGAAAATTTGAATGAGCTATATGGTTTCGTGGAAGCCAATATTGCTGCGTACGTGGATTTGGTGGTAGGTTTTAAAACATCAAAGCATACAGATTCACCGCATGTGCCAAATTGGAAGCACAAAATAGGGTTTGGTTTTCCTGTGAAGCAATGACAAGGAGCGCAAACTCTTTCCAGAGAAGTATGAAAAAGATGGAATAGGTAGATCAAATGTGGCCTCATGGAAATGCACAAAACAGACTTGCTAAAACTACTTTAGAAACTTTCAAGTTAATGCAAATCAATAAATGTAGAGCCCGGTTCCATGCCTGTGCCCAATTAAGACCTTCAAATCAGGGATCTGCAAAAATAAATTTGGTAAAAAGGTTTTAGAAACTCTCAAGCAAATGCAACATGACAGATGTAACAATGTGACCTGCAACCTTTGCCAGCATCATCCCTACCTGTGATCAAATGGAGATTTGGAGCAAGGTACATACATCCAACAAAGTGTATACAGAAATGGGAGCTTTGGGGCGGCATATAGACATCCAAAAAAACATAATTTGAATGGTTGCAATGAAATGAAATGACTCTGTGATGTACAAATAACTATTGTAGAATAATATTTTCTCAAAATTATTGAATTAAAAAAGGTATTTGGAATGCATTTACACATTAGAGTTGTTGTTTGGTGGGGAAAACTATGTAGAAAATAAGGAAGGTACCTAAAGAAAATGGCAATGAAAGTTTTGTAATGCCAATACCATTAATTTTCCAAAAAGTGACATAATTTTGAGTACTAGGAGATGGATTTTACTTTGCCACTAGAATGTCATTATAGTTGAGGTATAATACCACTGTCATACTTAGCGTCATGTCCTACCAATGTTTGGATTAGTAAAAGTCCCACTAAATATATTTGTGACAAAATTTGAGCCCAAATTTGGCCTTAAAATTAGCATTTATTTAGGTACCACTAAATAAATTACACCTAAAAGTACAAGAATTATGCCTTCCCTGCAGATTATAAATTCCAACGCTAACCAATAAAATACATCCACACCGTTTGTAACATCTAATGCGTTGAAGAGGCACACATATTATTTAGAAGATTACATCATAATTTGTAAACGGGTAGAGTATATTCTAAACCTGCTAAATTTGAATGATTTTAATAGGTAACATTGGTGTTGCAGAAGTGTTAGAAAATGTGCAGTAATCACAAATTTCCTCACAATGCATAAAACCTAATCCAGCTAAAATCAAGTAAAAATGCACAGACACCTACCTTGATGAACTGACCTTAAATTATAAGGCAATTAAATATGGATATTACTTAAAAAATACTCTCTGAATCCTAGAAATATACAAAAATACGTGGAAACCCTAAATGTCTATTTTAATTGGAAAAGTCATTCAAAGTTAGAATCAAAGATTAATATTTGTGTGTCCTTTTATTCTCTATACGGGCTTCTAAGTTTAAGTGCATGAGAAATTCTTAAATATTACATTAAATTTTTTATTTTATTTTTACATTGTATATATAGAAATTACTATATAATATTACTTTTATAAAACTTTGATAATTTGGTTAAATTACTTTTATATCATATTTTAAAAATATTATTATAAATAATAAATAATTATATAATATATAATATAATTATATAATATATAATATATAATATAATTATATAATTATATAATATATAATATAATTATATAATATATAATATAATTATAGTTATTATTTTATACAATTTTTAATTAATAGAAAATATTCTTATTATATTTTTGTATAATTATATAATAGAAATTATATAGTACAAATTTAATTGTATTATATATTATATTTTATACGTTATAATTATTAATTTTTAGAAAATGATTATAAGTTTTCTATTTTATTTGATCCAAATTACTCTTTTTAGATAGTTGACTTTTATTTGATGATTTTCAGCTTGAGTTACATCATTGGTCATCTTTAGACATAATAGGTCTTGTATTAATAATATAAGAGATTTTTTATCAATGACTAATATATTTTTATTTAATTAATAATATAGATTAATATATTTGATCTAAAATTTGCATCCATTGAAAAAAAAATCATTTAAAATTAATAAAAATAAAATTATTATGTTAAATTGAAATTCTTTTGACACTACAATAAAATATTCAATGAAGAGTTTAATTATTGCAAAATAAATATACAAAATCAAATCATATGGATCTACGACTAAACATTAACTCCTAGAATTAATGAAGGCAAGGTTTGTAGAAAATTTGATGGAGAGATGTGTCTCTTACAAGTGATGCACATCTACATAACAAATATGGTAAGTCTAATAAAATATAGTTTATGTTTTTAACAACTCCCAATAAAAATTAATTTAGGACACAACTTAACTAGATGATGGGACCACCTATAACAAATAGGTTTGTCAGCAATCCATATTCATGAATAATATTTAATGTTATTTTCTTCGTAATGTATATCATTTTATCTTTGTCTTAAACTCCCTTGATCACTATTGTTTGTCATTATCCATTATAATATCTCTAAATCACGTTATATCATGAGCAAATTGAAGCATCTTCAAAGTTATTTGCAATCAAAATCTTTTGAGGAATCAATAAAACATGATGATGTATATCAAAGGCACTAGAGAGAGCACTAGAGAGAAAAGACAGAGATATGGAGGAGAGGGATATGTAGAGAGAAAAATGGATAGATGAAGAGGGAGGAGAAAGGGCATGATAGGATCATAGAGATAAATATATATAGAGGAGACAAGGAAAGAATGAGAGGGATATATATAAAGATAAAGATAGAGATAAAGGAATGAAATATTTCAAACTAAAATCATAATTCAAATTAAATTTATAAAATCTAACAAATTTTAACACTTATATTAATTCTTTAATAGTTATAAAGATAATTAATATCTAAACATTATTCTTGTATATATTTATAATCATAAGAACTATTATTTTGTTTTTATTAATGATGGTTTTTGAAATTCGTGTTTAGAGATAAAGAAAGGGGATATAGAAAGGATGAGAGGGAGAGACCGACAAACGGACATATACTAAATTGACCTTTCTACAACGTACCCATTGCACACTAAGATGCGATTGCTAGTATTACTTATATCTACACCTCCTTTATATGTCACTATTGTCAATTATATATTCCAATTTCCACGTTAATTGATGCCAAATGTCTACAGCACTTCTATAGTTTATTCAAGTATCCAAATGATCTAATTTACATGCAATTTCTCGACTTCGAAACATTACAGCAAAGTTGGCCCGAGGATTGACGTCAATGCCGAGCTTTGAATGTTCGTCAATTGACCGACTTTCTGTACGGTAAAGCCAACAAGTATTTGTTTATGTTGGCGACTCCCAAAAATTCTTAAATTTAGAGAGTTGTTAGACTTTTAGTAGGGCCCACCTCGCTGAAAATGGTGTTATTTCAACATTTTAAAAATATTCGGGATGTATATAAAGTCGTTCGATAATTTAAAGATTGACTTACGTATTTCTCGGCACTTCTGTGGAAGCATCTTACTTTCTTTTATTTTGAATATTGAATAATGCTGGTTCTTCTGGTCAGTAGCCGTGATTGGACTGAATTCTGGAATTTGAATCCTACATTTTTTTAATCTTAGAACTTTATGTAAATATTGTTTATTGTTTAAAATGATTAAGAATAAAAGTTTTATTTATTAAAGTCTTTATAACGATTTGGATAATACATTTTAAGAAAATAATAACTAGCACTTGCATTTTTGAAGAGTGCAAGGGTTATGCTGATAGTATTATATATATTAAATGATGTAATTGTATTTTTGATGTATAAAGTTTGGTTATACTATTTTTGTTATACAGTAAAATATTTGGTGGGATGATTCCATCTTTATTGTTCTATATGTGCAAAATAATTACATTTTGTTTGGAGTGCCATTCGATTTAGGCGAAATTCCTTCATTTGGCGTATAATTGTATATGGATTATTTTGCATCATGGAGTACCTGTCAAAGGTAAAAGCGGGTTGAATATAGAGACCATCTAATGATTTCACTCTAGACATAGTTGTAAATGTCAATTATTGGCTCTCTATTTTGACAATGTTGATTGTTGCCATCTATAGGGTGAACCCTTGAGATTTGTGTCTAGTAATAGCCCATGACATGGTGAGTGGTAGTTGTCTTCGGTTGCCTAATGTTATAGGTGCTATTAGTACACTTTTTGGATCTTGTTGGTTCCATGGTGGTCCATTGTAATTATCAAAACATATAACAACATACATGGAGGCATCTAGTGGCTTATAACTTGGCTCGTAAACAATAGCCCATGACATGGTGAGTGGTAGTTGTCTTCAGTTGCCTAATGTTATAGGTGCTATTAGTACACTTTTTGGATCTTGTTGGTTCCATGGTGGTCCACTGTAATTATCAAAACATATAACAACATACTTGGAGGCATCTAGAGCTCCATTAACGAGTCCTACTTCTATCTATATGTTCGTTGTAGGCATAATGTGTTGTCCTTTGCAAAGGAGTACATGTTTTTCTAGTTGGACATCATTCATTATATTATTGTTTTCGCGTGCAAAATTTCATTGTACTTATTGCGACCGAGCGATTTAATAACTTCAACATCTTTTTATTGTGTAGCTTTACTGAATCATTAGTAAAGAACAAGTGTGTAGAACCGTCAAATGCTTTATTTTCAGTCATTGTAAGGTGTACATCTATACGGGTCATCAAAAGCTTCCAATCATCTTTTGTTGGGTTTGCATCTCATATAATCTATAATAGTTGGTGAAATTATGCTTGTGTGCCACTTTCACCTTCTTGTCAGAACATTGTTTGTAAAGTAACAACTATTGTGAATTGATCCCACAATAACTTGGCATTTGAGTGTGACATGTAGATCACTTTGTCCATAACAAATGGTAGTTGTGTTAGGTCACCAAAAAATATTATCGATAAAGTGTGCATGTTGTCGATGGAGAAAGGCCTCACATAGCCAACTATCAATTTTCAGGAGTATCTTTGGTCCTATGAAGCTCATTTCACCAATAAGGATGCATTTGATGTGCTTCAATTCTTCTTGGAATGTGGTTAATGCCTGACCCTGTAACAACTATATTTCTTTAATATGGATTCTGAGCTGTGAATCTATCGTAGATGCACATATGTTGAATGTAGCAACCCATGTGGGGGCTAGTAGTAGTAACCGTCCTTTTTGTTGGGGTGTCCTACTATTTAGTGTTTCTCCGATGCAAGTAATCAAATAGGATTTCTCTCTCCTCCTCCTCCTCCTCCTTTATGCTCTTTCCTTTTCTTTACATTCTGCTTCAACTTCTGCTCCTTTTCCTTCTTCTTCTGATATTTCTTGACAAATTATATCTAACAAAGTTAAAAAATTCTAACCACTTTGTATTCCCTATTTGAAAAGTAAAAGATAATTTAAAACAAATAGTTTTCTACATTTTGTAATGATTTTTTTCTAAATAATGATACATTATTTTAGTTTTCAAGAAATTCAATCTATCAATTCCAAATGTATCACATTGTAGAATATTAATCAACTACTTTTTCATTGTGATTATTATTATTTATAATATAAATCAATTAATTCTTAAATATAAAGGTATAAATGTGAATGAATGCAACCTAATTTAATAATATAAATAAATTACTTTTTAATGAATGTATATTAGAATTAAATATTCTACACCAATCTAGATTGTGTTTTCAAATACATAAAAAGTATAAATGTGAACAAATGCAACTTAATTTAATAATATAAAAATATTATATTTTAATGGATGTATATTAGAATCAAATATTTTATACTAATCTAGATTGTGTTTTCAAATAAAGAATTATCTCTTCAAAATAAAGTTATTTTTTTTAGTAAGGGAAGATATGATTAGAATTTGGTTAATTGTTGTAATTATCTTAAAACTTAACAATTACATATATTTTAGTATCTAATAGCTATTTTAATATATAAAACATGAAGTTTATTTATTAAGTTAAGATAAAATAAGATTCTATTTATTATTTTTTAAATAGTCTAATCAAATAAAAAGATCAAACATATTTTTTATTTTAGCTATTTAATTTCTTAATATACTTAATGTTATTTTCTCACAAAAGAAGGAAAGTAGAAAAATAATTTCTTAAAATACCCTACACTAATATACATTTTTCAGTAAAGATTTTTTTTTTTTAATATTATCTATATATTTAGAATAAAATGAAAACAACTAATGATCATATACATTTTTCAGTGAAGATTTTTTTTTTTTAATATTATCTATATATTTAGAATAAAATGAAAACAACTAATGATCAGTGTAATTTATTTCTATTGCTCATTCTTGGTAATTTTATAGACTTAAAAAAATTATATTTTTAATTAATATTTTAAAATAATTTTTTTAATAAGATATTATAATTTTATAATACATTTTATAATTAAATAATGAAATATTTAGAAAACATAAATTTTAAATTCTTAAAACTAATGATTTTAGTTTATTTGATTTTTAAATAATTAATATTATTTTATTTATATTAGTTAGTTATTATTTTATTTTATTTATTCTTTATATTTTTATTATATTTTATTTATCTTTTCTTATAGTTGTTCTTTGGTTGAAAATATGAACATTTAATAATAAAATCATCTATTTGAAAATCAAAGCAATTTTTTTATAATAAACATTTAACACTAGTAGTTGCATGCTTTTGTGCCTGCAACAATGAGGCGATAGGAACTTCTTTTTTTTTAATTATCAAATAGTTTGCATATTATAAAAAATAAATTATTAATGATGTAGAGAAAGAAATTTGAAAATATAAAATAAGAAGTTGAAGGAAAGAATTTATGCTCTATTTTTTAAAGTTGAAAAATAGATAATAAAAAATAATTTTCATACTAATGTACTATGATTTTATCATTATAAATTTTTTTAAAATGTGATTTCATTTACCAATAATTCATATTTTAAAAATATATAATTAAAAATATCTATTTTAATTATTCAATTTAAAATAATAAAAAAAATATATTTAAGTTATAAAAAATTACATTATTAAATTGTAATAGTTTTGAACTATATAACATCACACCCAGTAAGAAAAAGTTATCTTCTCATATCAAATGCAGAACGTTTCTTTCACTATATTCTATAAAAAAAGTGATATAGTAATAATAAAATCTTATCCATATTGTGATTGATTTTACAAAATAGTTAGAAAATGATAAGAAAATTAAATAAAAAAATTCAACTTTCAATTTGGAAAGCCAATGTGTAAAATGAGTAGTTGTCAGTTGAAATTAGAAAAATCAACTAAATGCGAGAGAAAATAAATTGGAAAGCCGAAAAATTTAGATGATTGGTAGAATGTTGATCCTTGAATAATCAACTCTATTCTAAGAACTTCGGCCTTTAATTTGTGACCAATAATAACAAAAGAAAGCATATCAATAATAAATCTTCTTTTAAAATTAAAATCGTGTTCAAATTTATCAAATCTGTAAAAAATAGTGCACCAAAAAAAAGTAAAAATAGAACATCCTAAATTAACTGCATTTAGTAGCTACCACTTGTCTCTAAATTTTCTTTCTGAACTTATCTTGTACCTAACTGTTCTCTTCTCAATCATTTTTGTTTTTCTCAGCCCTTTCAAACACAACTACGAATAGTAAACCTTTGATTTTATCGTCTTTCAATATTTCTCACCAATAAAAATCATATTTTTGTTGACAACACAATACAAATCAGATTTGAAATTTAATACAAATCCAGATGCAATATGATGTCTTTCCATTCCATGTGTTTTAGGACTATTAAAAAAAAAGAAACAAGTAAACTATGATTTCTACGCCTTGAAGCCAAGGCTCTATGTCATATGAAGTAAGGGAGATTTAATTTCTTTGTATAATCATACTTAAAATCGATCAAAATCAATTGGACCAATTCAACCTAGTCCAATGGAAAAATTCTTTTGTAGTCTTAGGAAATAAAGATTAAATATCAAACTAAAGTTTTTATGAAAAATATAATATGAAATAAAATTCGATTAAAACACAGTCAAATCAATACAAACCATTCAACAAAGATAAATACTAATTTTTTTTCTATAAAATAAAAATTATATAAAATTTATTCTATCAATAATAATGATATTAATCCACAGTTCTATTGAGATAACTCTACAGTATAACACAAACTATTTACAATAAGATCTGGTTGGGATAATAATAGCACAAACATGCGAATCCCTTTCTACTCTAATGGCGTATTCCATAGTATGTGCCTTCCATGTTCTCATAAATCATAGTCTAAGCATGTCCCCTTAATATATTTTCTCCAATTTCTTGTGCAGCCGGTGGTATTTCCATGCACGTTACAAAATATTGACTTAGCAGAAGCAAAAGATAGTGTGAGCAATAAGAAACGCATTCACACATATATGCTCTTGCCCATATAGTGAATTACAGATATTCAAAACGTAATGTATTCTTAGAAGAAAATATATATTAATGGTGATCCTTATTATAAGCCTATGTCAGAACATGCACTCCAAATAAAATAAGTAATTCTAATTATGCAACTCCAATAAAATAAGTAATGCCAATTATGCAACTCCAGATAAGATAAGTAATGCCGATATAATTGGAGCTTTTTAGATTCTATTTTAGTTTATGATGTTTTTCTTTTTAGAAATTTTGATGATCATGCTAAATTTAATGGTTGAAAGATTTGTATGATGCGTAAAAAAAAAGTCAGTTAGAGAGGCTGACAAGTTTTCGACAAAAAAGTAATTTTTAGGGAGCAAAGCTCCCACAAATAGCCTATCGGCTAATTAATTATTCACTCAATGTAAAAGCAACACATCTTTCCATAATTTATTTCACTCCATGATTTAAGCTTTTTTTTTTTTTAATACCATGATTTACTTAAACTCCAAGAATGTTAAATTGAAGAAAATGCGAACATATAGCTCTAAAAAAATAGACTATACTTATGAAAAGCCTTGTAAAGTGCAAACCATGACATTTAAAAATAAAATTATTTGACAACGCTTTAACGCTAATTAAAAACTTTGGACTTCCCTGCCAAAAAGCCACAAATCAATATAAGATTGAACAGAGTAAAGATTTGGAGATTCTAAAAAGCGACCATTTATAACATTCTACTATGAACTGATTTGACATTTCCTGACACTGTTTTATTTTTCTTCAGTGTAAGACACCCACTGGAAGATCAGAACATTCTGGTGGAAGTCTCTGCCAAAATAAGTCTATTGACTTAATTAATTAAGAATTATTAGAGTTTAATTGATAATTATTTTTTAAAAGTGTATCTTGAAATTTTTAATGTTTAGTATATTCGTTAGTATATAATCTTGTGTAGAGTAAGTTGTTATAAAATGTTATTTTAATGAAAATTATATTTACTCTTTATAAAGAGTAATTGTTACTTACAAAATTCATATGTATTGTTATAATTTAAAATAATAATATTTAAAATTATTAAGAATAGTTATGAGGGTTTATTTGGTTTTATATTCATACGTATTGAATCTAATTCATGTGTTTAGGTTGATAGAAGTGGGTCCTTTTCTTCAGATTTTTAATGAATTGAATATTTAGATATATATTTATTAAACATAATTATTATTTAAAAAATTAACAAGTATTGTTATAATTTAAATTAATAATTATTTAAAAAATATTAAGAATAGTTACTAGGGTTAAATGCCTCATATTCATAAGTATTGAATCTCATTCATGTGTTTATGCCTGTGAGGGAAGTGGGTCCCCCTCTATTCATATTTTTAATGAATTGAATATTTAGATGTATAATTATGAAAAATAATTATTATTTACTTGAAATTAACACTTGTATACATGTTGGTTTCTTCTTTGAATTTTCTTGCTTTGAAAAATTAAAATTCTCCGCTCCTTCCCCCTCCATGGTTGATGCAAGGGGGCCCAAGCTAGCCCCTGCCAAATGGGGTAGAGAATGTTCCTTCTACCCCTACTACTTCATCATCCTCTATGGACCCTACTTCCACTGAATCCCCACCTCAGGTTCCATCTACTCTTGGTTTGGATTCTTTCTTCACATTTGAGGAGCTAGCCTTGTTTAATGCAAAACTTGTTGGAAATGATACCCCAAAGGCAAGAGCCAGCTTATTGCCATGGACAAAATTTTGGCTATTTTCTCTAATGAAGGCCTTGAAGTCATTGTTGGACATGAAATAATGGACATCATGTTAGAGAAGATAAAACTAACCTTGATCAGAAAGTTTATGGCTTATTGCCCTAGCATTGATAAGGTTAGAATATGGGTTTCTTCTTAATGAAAAAAAGGGTAGTGTAACCATGACAACCATGATAGACAACTTATTTATTTTTCCATTTTTCAACTATGAGGATCTCCTTCTTGTGTTAACAAGGGGCCTCTAGGATTTTGATAAAAGTTTAAAGAGATTTCTCTCTTTATGCAAGTGGAAACCTAGATTTAATCCTTTAATTGATTTGGGAAAGTTGCACTGACTTGGGTCTGCCTCCCTAGGCTTCCCTTGGAGTTCTAGGACTACAACATTTTTAAGGGTATTGTTGATACTTTTGGTACCATGTGTTAGCCCATTTTCTTGTCATAGCCAAAATCCTAAGAAAATGGTCTTATCCTGCAAAAAATCTTGTAAAGTTGTCATACCCTAGCTACAACTTGTTTTGGTCAACGAAGAAGATCTATGATGTTTGATAGCTGGCGAGCTTAGCCTAGGATAGTTCAGGGTGTCATCAAGTTCCATTCCAGATCGCATGGCCTAATGGGAAAAGACTAGGGAGATATTGCAGTTTGAAGATCTGAGAAATAGGTCTTTTCCATGAATAAGGGTTTCAAAGTTTGTCTAAGTCCAGAGAAACCCTAGCCAAATCTATTTTCTTATTATCTTTTTCGGGCCATTTAAGTCCCCTTTCTGCACATGTCTTATTTCCAAGTCTAGACAGTTAAGTATCTATTCAACGATTTGGTGACTGAAGTGTTTGTGTCTTCGCTTAATTCCTAGCAGTTAGTTGAAAATATCTAGCGAATCAATGATGACTGTGGATGGTGAACAAGATCAATGGTTGGTGCTTGATCTCATGATTTATCTGGGGTTAAGTAAATGATCTGGTGACTTGGTGAATAAAAGCTATCTCATGTTCTCCAGATGTAAGCGGGGTTAAGAGAAATGTTTTGAGATCTAGCAAATACTTCAGTCGCGTGATCTCGTGATCAGGCTTGAGTTAAAGTTTAAAGGCTTAGAGATAGAATCTAGACCGTTGATGAAAATGGATCGAATGGTGGTCACATGTTCATTGGATCAAAACAGGGGTCAAGGAAAGATTGTGAGATTACGTGAATGCTTCATTTGTGTGATCTCCAGACTAGACCAGGGTCAAGCCAAGTATTCAATTATTATGAGAATGCTTTGGTTGCTGGATCACCAGATAAGTTGATTTAAGGATGAAGACTAGGGGATTCAATATGCTCCATCGATACAGTCATGATCTAACGGTTGTTGCTAGATCTCCATATTAAACCTCAGGTTAAGGAATGACTTAGCGACCATGCAAATGCTTCATTTGCGTGATCTCAAGATAAGATCCTGGTTAAGTAAAAGGTTCTGAGATCTAGTGATGGCCTCAGTCGCGTGATCTCGTAATGAAGTATTGGTTAAGGTTAAAGACTTTGAGACTCAGCGTGGACCATTGATAAGCGCAAGATCGGATGATGGTTGCTGATTCTCTAGAGGAGACTCCAGTTAAGGAAAAGGTTTGGCAATTCAGCGAATGCTTCAGTCGCCGAATCTCATGATCAAACTAAGGTTGAGTAAAGTATTAAGATATTATGAGAATGCTTTAGTTGTTGGATCACTGGATAGAGGCTGGGTTAAAGATATGAACATTTAGAGACTGAATCTGGGTCGTTGATGATAAATAGATTAGGCGGTGGTCATTTGTTTGCTAGATGGAACACAGGGTTAAGGATTGACTCAGCGATCATGTGAATGCTTCATTTGCGTGATCTCTAGACCAGACCAAGGTTAAGTAAAATATTCAATGACTAGGAGAATGCCTTTAGTCATGTATTCACTAGATAAGTTGAGTTAAAAGGTGTTTGCTGAGCTCAAAAGTGGGTCCAGTTGCCAAGTGTGCTGAGGTGTTTATTTCTGATTGGTTGTTGACAAAGATAATGTGGCCAGTTAATTTTCAAAAGGCCTAGTTGATTGTTTAATGATTAGTGAGCCGCCCGATGTGCCGAGAAGGGATAAGATCTATAGCCACATTTTAAACTTGGATTAGTTAGCCGTTGCAACCATGTTTTAAAATGATTAAGGGTTTTTCTCTCCAGGGTTTGTTGCAGTGAGCCAGAAATGATAAAACTAGATCAAATTTGTTTGTTCCAAGGTAGGTTAAAGGATAAAGAAGTGACACATGGAGAAGTCTAGTGCATTATAAGTTAAAAGTGTAGGAAATAAATTGAAAGGAAGATTTAAATAAGTTTAATAGTCTTCTCTATAGTCTAAATGAAATGTTTTTATTATCTGAGAAGCATTCATGATGGCTTTTTCACAGAACATAATGTAATCATTTCTTGGAGAGGAATGGAATCAAATCAGTTGGAAATGATTGATTAGTTGGAGAGAATTAGTTTGAAGATCAAATGTAGATCAAGTGTGGAGGAATATTGGAGATATTTTGGCTAAAATGGACAGCTGTCAGTTTTGTGTAACTAACTTCCTTTTCTATATCTCTAGTTTTTTTCTGCATTGTTAAGGATGGTGGAATTAGCACTGCAGAGGCAGTATTCTGGCTTTTGAGCCCTTATTTTTTGGTTTTCATGGTTTCTTGATTGTAATGAACTAGAGATTTTTGAATGAAAAATAGTGAAATCCCAATCTTTTGTTGGTGATGTCTTTATATGTATTTCATTGAATTGTTGTGTATTAGTTTGTAAGGCACTCTAATATGTTGGTTACAAGGTGATTGTGAATTTGTGTTATTAGTGTATCATCTTAAAATGGAAGCACTTCCATGTTAAGAGCGTTTACCCCTCCGAGTAAGTGGTTTGAGGTCACGTTAAGCACCTTGATTGGGTCTTTGCATGAATCTAGCTTTCTCCCCCATTCTGCTTCTCTCTCCACCTATTTTCACTTTATTTCTGCATTTCCTAACACTTTGGATTGAGGTCCTAAGGTTTTTGACCTCAAGGTCAAAGAAAACCTTGAGGGTCAAAGATGACCTTGACCCTGACCTAGGTCAGGGATGACCTCGACCCTGACCTAGGGTGGGGTCTACCTTGTCCTTGACCCAGGGTTCAAATTTCAAGGTCCCATGATTTCTAAGTGTCGGGTTTCAAAAATTTCTTTTCCTATTTTTGGGTTAGCCATTTTGGGTTTCAGAATGGTAAATCCTTAAATTGCATTTAATATGGGTCCATTTCTAGGGGTTAAGGTTAATTGGGATTTAATTCCCCAATGTCGGCCTTCTCTAGAGGATTGTACCCTAGATCACTATAAAAGGAAGCCTTCCTCTTTCATTTTCATCATCATCACTTGGCAATATCTCTCAAGCACTCAAAGCAAAGATCAAGCAAGCATTTCATCAAGAATTTTCAAGGAAGCATTCAAGTCCTCTTCTCCATTCAAGTTCTCCATTGAAGATCAAGGATTCAAGCATCCAATCCTTTGAAGGGATTTGGTTCAAGCATGCAAGATTCATCATTCAAACCCTAGATCTATCCATCATGATGGTGTGATCTTCCTTCAAGATCCTTTGTTCATCTTCTAGATCCATTCATTCTTCTATCAAGGTGGATTCCAAGCATACAATCATGGAGGTTTTGGATTTACATTCATGGTTTTGATTTACATTTTCCATTGTTGTGTTCAAGCTTTCATATCAACATACTTGTTTACATTTCAAATATAATTGCATATCTATTGAATATCATAGCTTTGTTGTTAAATTTACTTCTACTACTTGCTAGCATTCTCAATTTCAATTTCATTAATAAGGTTGATTCCAAACTGGGGTTTGACCAAGGCAAACCCCTCAATCAAACAACAAAAACCTCATTTTTCTTGCAGGTATAGGTGCAAGATCGCAAATTGGAGCTTGGATCTAGATACTCTTTTTAGTGAACTTTCGATATCTGTGAACAAAGTCAAAGATGACCTTGAAAATCCTGAAGTAGTCTTTGATCTTTTATCGGGGTCAAAGACTACTTACTGCCAGAAAGATAAAAGTTTTCTGAGTTTTCTCCATCTCGGCATTTCCAATCCGGAATAGGTTGCAGAATTACCCGAAACTGCACATAGACATCATAAATTAGTATTTTCCAGATTTTCCCTATTATTAAGGTTAGTATTTGCATTCCTATCTTGCTTCCTTTACATGTTCACAATATCTTCCATCACACACACATCCCTCCAATACATTTCCAACCCCTTCCAATAAGGTGGATCCCCTTTTCACTTTATTCACTTAGTTTCTCTCAAAGAGTGAATAAATCTTTGGCACAATTATGAGAGTTTAACAGTGTATGTGAATTTGATGTCTGGGTAGAGGAGTGAGAGAGTGATTTGTAAGGCACTTCATTTGGGTTTTATTTGTTTGGAATCATAGGATTTATAGGGATTTACTTTTATTTGACTTTGTTGCCCAAGTGATAAGGCACTAGTCATTGCTTGTCTTTGCATCTTTCATCATCAAATCTAATAATCAATGAACATTTACTTTTTGTTGAAGGGAATGTAATGTTTGTAATTTGTATTTGAAGAATATAATGCAATTAGTGATTCTTTGAAGAATGAATCATTGGCTAGCCTGCCTGAGTCTTGAACTCAAAGAGAAGAAGGATTTATCCTTGTCACCTGTGCCATTTTCCTAGTCCTTAAAACACTTATGCAATAGGGATCTTGCATAAGACCGATTGAGTGTTGACCCCCATATCTTATGGTTCTGAGAAGTATCCACTATCTTTGTATGCATAGTAAAGGTCATGTCAAAGAAAAGTTATCATAAATGCAGATTCATGTTTGAATTAGGTACACCTACCTGAGTGAGTGGAGCTCAAAGTGAAGAAGGATTTTATCCTTGTTAATTAGTCTTTTCTTGCTAGAATCAAGAGTTTAGGAATCATAGAGTTCCAATTAAGCATTCATGGCTTGTGTGTTAGGATTCAACAAGAAAAATCACTAAGACCATGTTCGTTGTTGACAAAGTCACCTTAGAAAAATCTCAACTTATGTTTTGAAAATTTTGTGTTAATGTGGAAGTTAATAAGGTCCTTCCCTCTTTGATAATTCTTAGATAGAAGTTTGGGATATGGAATGAAGCTATTTTTCTATAAAAATGAGCTAGTCTTTTCTATCAAAAATATTGTAAATATGGTCACTTGAGTGTGGAATGTAAAAAAACCTCTATGGGGAGAAATGATATTGCCTTGGGTAAATTGATTACCTCTCCTCTCAACAAGACAATGAAAAGAAACAAGATAAAAAATTAGAACAAAATTAGTCAAATGGGAGTAAATACAATGGAAGGAAAGATTAAAATCCTAAAATATCATAACAAAAAGATAAAAGTGGAGGCATCAATTCAAGAAAGGAGGATCAAATTAATCAAGAAGAGAACAACGTGAAGAACAATCAGATTAACCAGGAAGGAAACAACATGACCGATGAGGGAGCCAAAGTTCAGGATGAGTTAGGGTAAATAAGATCTACAATACAATAGTTGAATCCAATACTCATGCTTCCCTCATAGGACTTGAAATTGAATCCTCAAAATAGTTGGGGGATCTCACTCGTGAGGTTGTGGCCTAGGAAAAATAAGTGGAAATATTTTCTCTACAAGATATGGAGGAAGGGGAACTTCTTCAATCCCCAATGGTGGAAAGAAAATTATGAGTATAGTGGACAAGACTATAGATAGTAAAATCCTTAAGGAATGAATGACCTTATTGGGATTTGCATCTCCTAATAAGGATGATGAAAAGGGAAGTGAATGGATCCAAGTTCAACAAAAATAAAAGAAACCAAAAAAACCAAACATAGGTTCTGAAAGAAAAGTGGAAAGGCCATCCCAAAAAAACTCAAGAATAAAAGAAGTGGGAAGGGATGTCGTAGGTGGGTAGGAAAAAACTTGGATAATGTATCTTGGGTTAATAATATAAGAAGAAATAGCATTCTTCTCTTGAGAAAATAGTCTTAGGTATGATGTATTATTATGAAGATACTTTCTTAGAATATAAGAGGGATAAAGAAACTTGTTAAACAACACTTTCTTAAATATTTCATTGTACAAAATAGTATCTAATAATTTATTGATCTAGGAAACCAAAATTAAGTCTAAATCTTTTGAGGTCATAGTGAAAAATGATTAGAACTCGAGCTAGATTTTGTGACCTTTGATGCAGAATAGGCTTCTGGAGGTTTTCCTGTCCTTTGGAATCCTAGGAAGCTCAAAGATTCTTTGTTATCTAGAAATAGGAACAACATAGTGATACATTTGGAGGAGGTCTTCTCTACCATTAAATGGAATCTCATAAATGTATGTGCTCCCAATACCCATACTGATAGAATTTCCTTGTGGGAAGACCTTTTTGGGTGGATTAAGGGAAAATCTTTGGATTAATGGATGATTGGTAGAGATTTTAACTCTCCTCTCTTTCCCTCAAAAAAACTAGGAGGTCAAGAGGAATATTATGAAAGTATGGTTGACCTAGCTAATTTCTTCTCTAATTCAGGGTTGGTTGATATTGATCTTAAAGGAGATATGTTCACCTAGAGTAAAATAAGAAGAGGAGATAATATAATACAATTTAAACTTAATATATTACTAATATATAACAACCAAAACACCCTTCCTCAAGTGTCTCTTGATGCCCTTCCTAGATCTAATTCATATCATAATGTTGTTCTTCTGAACTAGGAGATTGGTACCATTTGGGTCCCCTTCCCATTTAGATAAAAAATATTGTGGTCATTCCATCCCAATTTCAAAAATATTATTTCCGATTGGTGGAATACTCCTATCCAAGGGACCGCCATGTATGTTGTCACACAAAAGCTTAAAATTGTGAAAGAAAAAGTTAAGGGATGGAATAAAATCTCTTTTGGAAACATCTTTAATAAGAAAATTTCTCTAGCCATGGAGTTAAGAGATATACAAACTCTATTAGAAAGAGGCCTAATGGATTATAACATAGATGACAAGGAAAGAGACATAAGAGCCCAATGGTTCAAAATCACCAAAGAAGAGGTCTTTTGGAAAAAAAAGTCAAGTCCATCCAATGACTAAAGGAGGGTGATAAAAACACAAAATTCCTCCACCGACCCAGTATGAAACATAGATCAAGGAATAGAATTTGGAAGCTAATAAATAATGATGGATCAATTATTACTAAGGAAGAAGACATAGCTTCAAAGGTTTCCTTATTTTCCCACTTAAATCAAGATATTCAAGTGAACAAGGCTAAAATGGATAAGATTCTAGAGGTCATTCCTAGCCTTATCATTGAAGAAGAATTGAAAGATATGCTAACACTAGTTAATATAGATGAATTCTAAAATAGGAAGTGTTCTCCTTTGGGGATTTTAAGGTTCCTAGCCTAGATGGTATTCCTTCAGCCTTCTTCCAGGATCACTAGGATATTGTTGCTAAGGACATTCTCAAAATGGCTAGAGATTTTTTTAAATCAGGTAAAATTATCAACTAGCTAAATGCTATAGTTATTTCCTTGATCCCTAAAAATGGAAATGCTTCCAATTCTATGAGTTTTTTGACCTATAAGCCTCTACAAAACTATTTAAAAGATCCTATCCAAACTGGTGGCCTTCATACTCAAACTTGTTTTGGATAAATTGGTCTCTCAAAATAAAAATAAAAGGATTCATTTAGGGAAGAAACATAATGGATGTTGTGATTACTATTCATGAAATAATTCACTTAATGTTTCTATAGGAAGAAGGTAGGAATGGCTCTAAAAATTTATATATCCAAGGCTTATGACTAGGTCTCATGTCCTTTCTTGACTAAGATCCTCAAAAATTTTACTTTTAGAGGAGGAATCATGAGAACCTTCGAAGCTTTCTACTGCACCCTTACTGTCTCTATTCTAGTTAATGACTCTCCAAAAGAATACTTCTCTTTTTGTAGGGGATTGAGACAAGGTGACCCTTTGTCTATATACCTTTTCATTCTTGTTGTTGAGGCTCTTGGGATAAATGTTTCTAGGCTCTATGAATATGGTCTTCTAAAATGTGTTAATGCTACTTCATTCCTCCTAGTGGAAACTCATAAACAACTCATGGATGATACCATCCTCTTTGGGACTTCCTCTTTAATTGAAGCTAAATAATGGAAGAATATTCTCAATGATTATGCTGAAGCCTCAGGTTAGTTTATTAATTATACTAGAAGAAAATTACATTTTTTAAATATTGACCTTGGCCTAGCTAGAAAGGTTATGGATATTATTGGGTGTCACATGGAGACTTTTCTGACAACCTACCTTGGTCTCCCCCTTATTTTAAAAACCCCTAGCAACCCTTTTTGGAATTACATTATAGAAAGATTTCAAAAAAAATCTTTTTGGCTAGAAGGATAAATTGTTGAGTCAAGCAAGAAAAATCCAACTTCCCAAAGATTCCCTTCAAAATACACCTATTTATTATCCCTCCGTATATAGAATTCCTAGCTATGTGGCCTACCAAATTGGGAAAATCAAAAGGAACTTCCTATGGACATGAGCTAAAGATAAAGCTAGAATCTCTCTTGTCATTTGGGAGAAGTTATGTGTTCCAAAGTATAAGGGGAGGGCCTAGGAATAAGAATTAATAAATCTCTTCGTGCTAAGATAGGGTGGACACTCTTGAAAGGATATAAGGACTAGACTTTATAGTGAAATATAAGCACTTAAGGGGAAATGAACCCCTTGAATTTTTATCTAGAGATGATTTTCCAAATGGATCCATCATCTAGAAAAATGTTCTAAAATGTAGGGAGATATTGAAGAGGGGAGTGGGAAAAATATTTGGCAATGGAATCTTTACTCATTTTTCAAATGAAGTTTGGAGAGGTGACAAGCCTCTATCTTCTCTAAATAACATTGATGGGCTCAATAACTCTTGCATTACTATTATAGGAGAGAAATTCTATGATTACATTGTTTGGAACAAGGGATCCCCTTCTCGAGTCAACTTCAAAAAAAATCTTACTAATAACATCTTTAGGGGTACAAGATGGAAACCAAAGTTAGGTATAAAGTTAAGTGAGGTTCTCTCTTCTTTGGGGGAATGATCAATGTTTAATCAGACAATGCAAGTTGAATTGGTGTGGAGACCCTCTTCTTCAAGTAATATTTCAGTCAAATTGGCCTATTTGTTTCTTTATTTGGCCCTTTCTCCCTCTTCTCAGATTATTTGGAGAGGAATTTGGAACGTAAACGTATTAGCGGGGCTGTTGAATTGGCTACATTCCCCATCACTTTGGCACTGTGTAAAACCCTCGCAATCATTCTCATCTCCCTCTGCTATCCCTGAAATGCACATTACCAATGCAAGTATTTAAATGATTTTGTTCGCCATTTTCTCATAAACTCTTAAGAAAATCTATGGTAGTTAAGCGACTAGAGGGCACCCAATTTATAGAGAATTGGAAGGCCTTCGCCGGCTCTTTCTAATGGTTTGATGCATTCCTCGTTTTCGACCAGTCCAATTTATCCCTTCTCAGGCAGTTTGGACCATTTAGAACTTACTATTGTTATATGAAATTACTCAATTTGCTATTACATCGGCAGTAGTGAATGGAGCTTTGCTGTTAATTTTGTTAGCATCAATTTGAATCATGACACGGGAAGAAAGGAATATGGGATTGTTAGTCCCTGCTTATTTATAGGCAGAAACTTATGTTTTCACGTTAAATATCTTGTATTAGTTTGCATTTGTTTTCAAAATATTTGAATTCATTTCTAAAGTTTTCTGTAATGTTTTGAGCACTTAATTTATATTTTCTTAAAAAATACAAAATCTTAATTTTTTGATTGGACCATAACATTTTTGCTGGGGTAAAAATAATTTAAAAGTTAGTAATTCCCAATAAAATTGAAACCCTCGACAGCTGTTTTATTCACATGGCTTCTGTACGAAATCTGACGCCTTATTTAATTTCTATTAAATATTTGTAGTTGTAATAATACTCACTGTGGGTTGCAATTGTTATTAATATTTTTCGTGGGTATTGTGAACGCCATATTCATCATCGTGAGCAGAGAGTTTAGCTGAGAGTTTTTGAGACTTTTTACATGTTCTAGACTGCAACTTCGTTACGAGCAAGGTTTCCAGCGTTCTAATCTCAACTTCATTAGAGTTGGGATTTCTGGATACAATATCCCCAAGGTATCTATTGATTTTTCTTTGGTTTTTCGATTGGTTTTCTAATCATTTTTCATTTCATTGTTAACGTTATTGTTCAGATTCCTACCTCATTCTACACATATTATCAAAATAATATAATCTGTATCACAGGCCATATAATTTATATCAATAAACTAACTATACACTCTTAAAACAAATATCCAGATTTCTGGAAGTGTTTTTCATAATATACTTTCCACCAACTACACTGCCACCGTCAATTATTTAGCTTTCAGGGCACCATACAAATCAAAAACTAGTATTTTGCCAGCTATTAATACTTGTAAAAGAATATAAAAAAATAATGTTTAATGTACTTTTTAGTATTATTTTTTAAAGAAGAACAGTTGCTGGAAAGCAAGTTAATGTGATAGGTAAATTATAATAGTCAAAGAAGCTTTACTCTTTTACGCTGGCAAATTTGTTTGCATTTTAATGTTTCTAGTTTTATATGCATCTTCTCACTGTTCTATCAGATTTCTGCCATTGACACGCAATGTTATCAAAGAGCATTTTCGCTGTCTGGGAACCAGATAGCACTTAGAGCATTTTCGCTGTCTCTGTCCCCTCCGGGCCTTTTTTAGTACTCTTAATATATTGATGCACGCATATACATATTTATGGGTACAGTTAAATCTTGAATTTTTTTTAATTTCAAATATTCATTTAGGATTATTTGTTCTATTAAATGGTTTCTAGTCCGTTTTCACACCTTACTTTTAAGATCTGTTACTGAAATTTTACTGTTATACTTGAAGCTGGATATTTTTCTTTAAATTGGTCTTTTGCTAGTCTTTTACTTCAATTCATCAAATGCATTTTTCCATTTCCAATCCCACCTAGAAGACATGCCATCAGCAGTTATGGAATACAAAGGTGCTCCTATAGCAGAGAGTTTTGATGAACATTCTCAACACTTAGGTGAAATTAGAAGAGGCTTTTATAATATTGTCATTGTGGATATTTTTAGGGCTTGGTTGGGTTTATTGAGAAAAAAATTCGAAGAAGGGTTTTGTATTTGTTCAGTTATTTTGAAAATGAATAGATACCTGTGTAAATCATTTTTCTATGGTTACGTTCTTTTAAAGTAGGGTTTGATTTTGCTACATAAGGGTCAACCCTGGACATGAAATGACTTTAGAGTTTACTCGGAAGTGACAGAACTTTGAGATGACAATAACTATGATTGTGCATTTCATATTTCTATCTAAAAACTATGTTTAGTGTGCCATTGAGGCCGAATCTTGTTTGAGAGTTATTTCCATTCCTCAGGGCAAATCTGGAAGTTGATTACAAAGGATTATGGTTAAGAGAAATAGTGGGAACTCTGTTGAGGGTTGACTGTTATGAAACCCTAAGTGCTTAGCAGATTTTTGTTCCCAGGAGTATTAACTATTGTAAAGATAGGACACAATAGTTTTGTATTGGGAATTAGGGCTCCACGGGTGTTGTGCAGAATTTTGGCAAATAAATATCCATAAACAAAGATTTAAATGAAAATTTAGCAAAGCCATATAAAGAATTTGCAAATTATAATGCTTTAAGTTGACTTCTCTGTGTAGTTGATAGTAATAGGAAGTTGGTTTCATTAATAAAAATTTGGCTATGTTGCGATCATGTGAGTTGGCTGTAAGCACCTCAGTACCCAAGCCACTTTTTTTTGTTTTGGAAAACTGCAAATGCCGGGGTTAAGGAAGTGTTACATTGTCATTAAATCTATACAAAGTTTAACTTCATCCATTGCATTCACCAAGAATAAATTCTCTTGTTGTTAAAGTACTTTAAGTTAATGATCCATCTTAAACTTGTTTAGGACAGCAGATTGCTAACTTTTTTTATCAAATCATATTCCAAGATAACTTAAAGATAAAAGATCTTTAATAGAATACAATTTACTGGCATACATGTTCAACAGTTGTGTCAACTGTGCATATCTTTTTCCAAGTTTATCTTCTACTCAATTAATAACCTTTGTACCTAACTGTTAGATTAGGTGAAAGACTAATCTCCCAAGAACACCTGCATGCATAACCCTGTCACATGGAAGAAGCAAAGCACAAAAGGCAAGAAAAATCTATGGAGGCCAAAAAGCTAGAGACATCATATGCACATTCAAAAGAACAATCTATTATGAATAATGCATTGAGTTGCTGAAAAATACAAAGAGGGAATCCTTATAAAAGGATACCGAAACCCTAAAGGAGAAAACCCTAAAGAATAATAAGATGCCTAAGTCTAACTTAAGTGTAGAGAATAATAGACTAATAATTAAATAAATTAATTATTAGCTATAATATGACTACTCTAACACCCCCCCTTAAGTGTAACTTAGGGAGAAGCTAAACAACTAAGGACTAAAAGATGCATGAAAACAAAAAAGCATGAAAGAGCAATGGGTCCCGACAACAAGGCTTGATCAGGTACCCAAGTACAAGAAATAAACTAGATGAAGGAAACAAAGCCTCCAATCTAGGGAATGTCCCAAAGAAAGGAACAAGAAAGAGCATGAAGCATCTCCGAAGCATGAAGCTGCAAACACTGTCAGAAGAAACTACTGGAACCCCCACTGAAATAGTGCATGACCAGGTAGAGAAGACAAAGTCTGAAGAGTTGATCAATCGAAGAGGTGGCCTCCAAAAGCAGGAATGAATGAGTGTCTATATAGTAGATGATCCATGTCACCGAAATGCATAGGTGCCTAGCCACTGCATCCGCCTAGTACATAGGAACAAAAATTGTATACTTAGATCACTCAATCGAACCAAGGAAGCAATAGAACCAACAGGTGAACCCCCCCCATAATGTTGAATAGGGAGAGGGGTGACAGGAACACTGAAATGCAATGCCAGAAACATCTGCAAGAAGAAGAATTAGGAACACCAACAGTGCAACAGAAGTACAAGCACAGGATAAAGGGAAGTGTCATAGACACACAACATGGGCTAATGTCGTGGAAGGTACACTCACTTAACAAAGGTGGATGAGCACAAAAGGCAAAAGATCATAACCCCACATGGCACTTTATAACTAAGTGCAAGTACAAACAAACATAAGGAGTACAAGATCCCAGATATGCAAAAGCAGGCACTTTATCTCAGTGCATTTACAGAAAAGAAATGCTACAGAAGAGAAGCATACAATACTCAGAAGTCAGAAAGAAGAGTGAGCCAGAAGAACAGAAGAAGAGATCCCAGGACCTGTAGAACCCAAGTAATCCGCCAGATTGTGAAAGTGCAAAACTCAGAGGAGAGAAAACCTAGAGCAGAATCTAGATAAAAGACCCCTGCAACTGAATAAATCATAGAACCAGCTTTCCAACGATATATGGTGAGCCCAAAAAAGAGTCCGGATGAGCGAGATATGGCTCATGGAAGGCAAAAAATAAACATCACCTTTGACAGAAAAAAACACTATCAAAAAAGTAGAACCAAGAACTCTAACCTCCATAATCGGAAAGATCTCGGAAAGATCTTTCCGACGATATAAAGAAGTCCAAAAAAGACCTCCGTATGCTCAAGATATTGTAAAAAAGGCCCAGTTACCCCTAAAAATAGAGCCCTAAAAAAAACATGCAAGTTTTTTTTTAAATTTTTTTTTAAAAAGCATGTCCGCTGACATCATGCTGACATCAGCAGAGGGCTTGGGGGCTGAATTAGTAAGCCCCTAGTCACATGGGTGACCAGGGGTTCAGAGCTGGGCACTGGGGCCAAGGGCCTGGTCCCCCATAGGACCGCAGCTCAGCGGAAGGGGGTCGGCGGCGGGCGGTGGAGCTGGGCCGGCAGGTTGCGGACGGTGGCGGGGCCGCGGGCGGGCGGAGCTGGGCTAGTGGCGGCGGAGGAGTGGAGGCCGCAGCGGCTCTGTGGAGACCGTGGGTTGGCGCCCGGGTGGCCACTAGGCTGCGCTCGGGTGGCCGCCCCTCAAAAAGAATTTTTTAATTTTTTAAAAAAATCACCGTCTGTACTTGCCTCGGAGTGCGTGTCAAGGCCATACAGCCCTGGTACACAAAATTTTTTGCCTCAGAGGTCAAGTTGTCCAAAATGGATAAATTTTATATGGATTTTGGGGTTTTTGGGCCTTCTGGACGCAATGGTGGCATCCGTTTTTGCTCAAAATATCCCCAATTTTTTTTTTTTTTTGCAGGTAAAAAAGAAATAAAAAATAACGTCCTGCTTTTGAATCACTTCAACAAAACACGAACAGCGAGCAGCAAGATGGCTCTGATACCATGTTAGATTAGGTAAAAGACTAATCTCCCAAGAACACCTGCATGCATAACCCTATCACATGGAAGAAGCAAAGCACAAAAGGCAAGAAAAATCTATGGAGGCAAAAAAGCCAGAGACATCATATGCACATTCAAAAGAACAATCTATTATGAATAATGCATTGAGTTGCTGAAAAATACAAAGAGGGAATCCTTATAAAAGGATACCGAAACCCTAAAGGAGAAAACCCTAAAGAATAATAAGATGTCTAAGTCTAACTTAAGTGTAGAGAATAATAGACTAATAATTAAATAAATTAATTATTAGCTATAATATGACTACTCTAACACTAACTACTTGAGATCCGGTTGCCATTGCTGAACCCATTAACAGACACACTGCAAATAAGATGCTAGGACACAACAAACAACTAAGCTGTTAGATGAGATCAACGAAGTTGATCTCATAGTTATTGGGATTTCTATATAGTTATTGCCCATACCATCAATAGTGGTATTTCCCTATAATTAACTAGTGATATAGATATCATAGGTATAATTTTTAGGTCATTTCTGAATATCGAAGAAAATCAATTTCCTTTTGAAGTGAATTCAAACTTTGGCTGAATATAATAGGGTGCAATCAGCTTACAAAGAGCACAAAAAGGCAATCCAAGACCCAGCAAAAACTTGAATCACTCCTGCAGCATATTGAATTTACATCCGGTCATTTTGGAAACTTTTGTCATCTTTTCAAAGTTTTTAGCTAAGCCTATTTTCAAGAAAATGTTCAACTTGTGCAATGAAATAAGCCTCTCTACATTTTCACAAATTTGTAATTCTTGTAGAATACGAATATAGAATAATATTTAAATAAATAAATAATAAAATAATAGTATAATAATCCATTATTAGTCCCTGCCTATTTATAGGCAGAGACTTATGTTTTCATGTTAAATATCTTCTATTAGATTGCATCTATTTCTCAAATATTTGAATTTATTTCTAAAGTTTTGTGTAATGTTTTGAGCATTGAATTTATATATTTTTTTTAAATACAAAATCTTAATTTTTTGATTGGAGTAGAGAATTTTTGGTGGGGGTAGAAATAATTTTAATGTTGGTAATTGCCAATAAAAATGAAAGCCTCGCTAGTTGTTTTCTTCACATGGCTTGTGTACGAGTTCTGACGATTTATTTAATAGGAATTAAATACTTCAGTTGTTATTATTAATATTTACAGTGGGTTTGTAGTTGTTATTAATATTTAAAGTGGGCATTGTGAATGCCATATTCATTCTGCATTTTACTATCGTTCAGGAGAGAGTTTAGCTCTTCCAGACTGCAACTTCCATACGAGCAGGGTTTTTAAGCTTTCTAATTTCAACTTCATTATAGTTGGGATTTCTGAATACAATATCCCCAAGGTATTTGGTTGGTATTTTTTTCGTTTATAATTTTGATTTAGTATTTCCTAATCCTGCTACTAAATGACACAGGCAGAGTTGTTTGTTACCTTATTGCTTGATTTAATATTGTTGTTTAAATTTTACTTCTAAAATCATAGTAGTGCAATTTTTTCTCTCGTTTAGTTGGAATCCTCATTTTCATGGCCATTATTTTTGTGTTCAAACCCTACCTAAATAATTTCTGAGAAGCGAAAGCTGAAAGTGATGCAAAATATTTTCAAGGTGTAAAAATAGCGGTCGTGTTGTTGCTCCTCGTGCTCTTGTTTTTAATGAGTATCTATGCATATAGAAGATACAACCATGCATGACCTCATTTTTTATTATTTTTATTCTTAATACTTTTCTATCGAAATTGAATGTATTTGAGTACTCTTCACTTCCAAATACAATATCTTTAGCTGTAAAACAATATCCTTTGGGCTATATTTTGTACCAGGAAAACAACTATTAGGGTTGGATGGTAAAACATAGAATACGGATGACAAGCATTTGAAAAACTCTTAGAATGCCCATTTCTCTACATTTTATTCCAACTAATTTGATTTTGACCGTGAAAGCTCAGAACTCAAAGATGTTACGCGCCTATTAGCTCGATAGAAATTATCCAACAAGGATTACACACTGGATGTGAAGTCCCATACAATCAGTCCTATTGTAATAAATGTAATCTAAGCTTTGTAAACTGTAAAAACCCGAGTCTCAACTCAGCATACCTTGCAAGAGGACTGAAACCAAACTACTACTTGTAGTTTAACCTTTTTTGTAGACTTCGTCTGGTAAAAAATTACCTACTATAACAATGTAGGTTTTCTAGGCAAGTGGGAAAACACCCATCAATCTTATCATTTGAAAAAAAGGCTAAAAAGCTTGTTCAATTTGGTGAGCCTCGGGCCTCAAATCGTTAACAAGTGCTAGTTAGGAGCTCACAGATCAAGAGAAGTTTTCAAACATGATAGACACACCACTGTTGCAAACCATCAAACTGAACTATCACTTCTTTTTTCTCAGCAGTAGGTGCCTAATATACTATGCACACTTATAAGGCAAGTGGAAAGTACCATGATAAGGTAATGGGGCTTTTGGGAGACACCCAGATAGACTATTGCAAGCATTTAAGAAGACACCCAAGTGGGTATGTATAATTGCACAAATGGTAATCAGGTATTTGAAAATGCATCCAGAATTGTATATGGACATGATGTAATCAAGTATCTAGCGAAAACCCGGAGAGCCATATTCAAGCAATTATTAAGGTACTCAACAGGTATACGTGTAAAAGGAAAATCATTCTAATTTAGAAATTGAAGGCGAATCATTAAATATGGTCAAAGCAGTTTCATCAGGTTCAATACCCAGTTGGAAAATGAAGATGTGGATAGATAACATTATAGGGATTTTAGCGGAGTTTCAGTACGTGCCACCAGTCATGTCTTTTGGGAAGCAAATAAGAAGGAAAGTTTTTTGTCCAGATCTTTTTAAGTTAGATATCCTTGTTTAAATAAGACAAATTTTTTTTTGTTCATAATACACTTATAAGAACCTCCTATGATCTTTTTAAGTTAGATATCCTTGTTTAAATCATAATTTCAAGTTAATATGTTTAAGTTAGCAAAATGAGTTTTCTCTCTCTGGTCTTAGCCTGATTGACCTTTTATGCAACAAACTTACAATTTTGAGTCTTAATCCAGGGGTACCATCTTCCTTTTCCATTTGAAATATGCTCTTACTGATTAATTTAAAAACAATCAGTAACCAATCCAAATATTCTAGCAGCAATGTACAAAGTTACAGACAGAATCTAACACAAAAAAACAATAATAAAATGGTGTCAAAGAAGGATATCTTAACACAACAAATATTCTAGTATTTGAAAATTGATTCTATATTTAGTTAATTTTGATCAAACCAACTCCAAATCCCTTTTCTAGTGAGCTAATGCAATCGAACACTGTAGGCATAAATAACCTCATATCAAATAGTAATTTGAAGCATCATTTCCTAATCTTTGAAAGGTCTTTGTATACTTAGTTACATGACATTGCCCCATCATTCAATCAACACTGGCAAAAATATTTTGCTATTGGCCAAAATTTTCAGTAATACTTCTTTTTTCACAAATTTAAGACGGGTATGGAATCAGGGATAATATTTGATAAATGAAGAGCTTTAAAATTCAAAACATAACTATGAAACAAGAATGAGATTGAAGGTGTTTGGAAGCCCCCTATTTGTAAGAACATCTACTGCAAACATTCTCTTCTACAATGCCGAATCTATGAGAATGCACAATCAGCAAAATAAAATGTAAAACCATAAAGCACAAAAGACAAAAAATAAATGCAATTAACCATGTTAAAAAAATATTGACCAAAGCAGCATCAATCTCATCATTTACCAAAATAACAGACTGCATCGAACCAAGTATCACTTATAACAGAACAGTTTGCAGCATTAATTTCAATTACTATGAGTAGATTACAGAGGAATCTAGGAAAAGGACATTACAGAAATACAATGTATAAAATCTGGGACAGCCAAAAAAGATTATCAAACCACTAATCTACATTCATATTAATCTATTAGCAGATCAATTTATATAAATTAATCCCCCAAAAATTCATTTTCAGTTTCATCAAATTACTGGCAATCCCATATATAATTTCATGGTGATATCTAAATTTGTAGAAAACTTACAATATTGCTTTGAATGAGAAATCCAAAAATTTCGGCATTACATCGCTGCTGAAAAACCATTGAAAGCATTGCATAATCAGAAGGCATGAAGCTGTTGACCTCTGGGTTACTGTAGCTGCTGCAGTTATCACTTGCAAAGGCCTTCTGCAGAAAACAATTAAGTCATTTGCATTCTATAATTGAATACAAAATACAATTACGCTAGATTTTTACTCTGCTACCTGCCAAGGAATGTTTTTATTGCAAGAATTTTGTTTTTACATATTGCAAACAGATTAGACATGTTATAGCTGATAATGAACGTGTCATATGTGCTAATGCATGTGCAGATAAATTGCAAATCCATGTAGCATATAACCATGCCAACCACGTGTCAAGGAAGAGTTAGGCGGGGCAGGTTTGGTGACTCTTCATTGGAACATACTTTCTCAATATATGAATTCCTTTCACTATTGAAAAAGATTCTATTCATGTGTTTCTTCTTTTCTTTCTTAGGTTCTTTTTCCCTTCCCTTGTCATTATATTTGTTCAAGAACTCTTATCACCTCTTTGTGAAAAGTGCACTTGGTTTGTGTATTGTACGACTGTGTGTCCATATATCATCTCCTGCGTATTGACAGGCACAATTCCATCACCTAATACCATCGGGAACTTAGTGTTGTAGATCTCCATCGTCACAGTCATCTATGACTGTAAGACAATATCAAAACATGTGAGTCTTTTGTATGACTTAGTAAGCACTCTCCTAATTACCCCCATTGAATATCTCATCATGTTGAACCCCTCCATATGTGCCAAAAAAAAAAAAAAATGTGCTTAGAGAAAGCAAAAAATATTATAATTTTTTTTAATGTTGTTAATAGATCCAATTAAAATTTTCAACTTGTTATAACTGTTGATATTTTGATTAATAAGACCATTGCAAAAGATATACTAAATTTCTTTAGCATACAAACAATCAAAGAAAATATGCTTGATAGATTTAGGTTTCGTGCATAGTGAACAAAGATCTTCATTAAAATTTGACATTTGTAGCATTTCTAACATCAGCAACCATCTAAAACATGCCCTTTTAGGCTCAATGATATTTTTTTATATTAATTAGTAGCCAAAACAAGGATATTTTTTTAAAAGTATAATTTTATTTATTGAAAAGTAAATTATTTTTACTATTTTACTATTTCTATCTATGAACATAATTAAAAGTGTGTATTTTTACCATCAACTTTACTTTCAAGATGATATATAACATTTTTAAGATGATAAACTTTAAGATTATATTATTAATGTATAATAATTTTAAATTAAAAATTATAAAATTAAATTAGTATTTTGAATAAAATTACATCTAGAATATTTTTTATAAAATTAAAATTTATAAAAATTAAATTTTTATTTAATACATGAATGAGTTAATTATTCTTTTTACCTCTCTATTAATGTTCTACCTATATTCTGATTGATAATTTAATAATAGACAAACATTAGTCAAGTAAACCAAATTTCCATATATTAATTATATTTTTTGTTTACTTATAATGAACATAAATTACATTCTTATTATATATCACATTTTCCAATAAAAAATTATTTAATACAAATATAATTATTATAATTAAATTAACATAAAAATATAATAAAAATATAATATTATGCATTACATTTATTTATATTCATTATTTAATTATATATTTAGTTTGCATATAGTGAATATTGTTATTTATAGAAATAGTTACTTAGTTCTTTAAAGGAATCTATCTGTGAAAAAATAAAGACAACTAAATTTACAATATATATTTAACTAAAATTATCAATTAAATTTACTATATAATAATTATATTTTTAAACATTTAAAATAAATTCCTTTAATAATTTATCATAAATTATTAAAATATGTTTAAAAAATTAAAATGAAAACATTAAAAATATAATATATTATCTTTAAAATATATAAATTTTCATATTTTTCATAAATAAAATATAGAATATTAAAATTATCTAGAAAAATAATATTATAAAAAATAAAAATCATTTAAATAAAATAATAATTTCACTTATCTAATATTATTTCAAAATTATTTAAAGAGTTAATATTAAAAAAATAAATTAAAAATTATTTAAATATATTTAGTTTTACTCGTTAAATTAGAGCAAGATTTTTATCTTTTCATTCTAATTATTTACTTCCTATCATAAGTTTCCTAAGCATGCTACCCTTCCCAAATATTATTATACTGTTTTGAATTTCAAATTCATAGTTTTTTCCCTCCTCAACAATTCCATCTTGTATCGAAAGCTAACTATGTGCATCATATGTCATGCAAAATTACAGGAACAATTGTCAACACTTGGCACATCGCATTAAAAAAACTCAACGCCACTTTTGAAGTGTAAATGAAAACATCTCATGCTTAAACAAATTACAAATATTAACACTTCTTATCTAAAACTTCAAATATAGATGCTCTTTTGCATTTGCAAATAAATATAAATTCGTGTTAAGTAATGACCTGAAAATAAACTGCAATTATATATTTACTTCCAATGCAAAAGGATCTCATACATAATTATATTTTATAAAGAAAAACAAAGTTCTCTTTAATAACAACTCTAAGATTTAAATAATATCTTCAATCTTAATGTTTGTACCTAACCATTCAACCAACAACCACCGAGCAATAAAATTCAATAATCATACAACTAAAGATGTAAGAAAACTCCATCTTTTTTGCTATGACAAAACCATCAACTTATTAATACATTGATTTCAAATAGCACTTGAAAATTTATTTCTTAAACATAAGACCTTATTTCATAACATAAGGCAGGGACTCCTGCTGTGCACAACTCTTGTTACAAATATATATTTTTGCTAAATATATATTGGACTTGAGTTTAAAGAAATTGATCAAGTGGGAGAGTGAAAGACAAGGGAAAGACATTCTTCAATGTAGAGCTTTTAGTGCAGGTGCATGTCATATTTGGCTTGTACCAAATAGGTTTTGTTTGAGCAAATCTTAAGTTTGGAATGTCAAACATTTTTAGCTAGTGTCAAATATAGTGAGCGCCAAATTTCTTAATGGAGACTAAAAAATAATTTGGCATGTTTTTTTTCCCATCTTAGTGCACTTACTTATTATTACAATTTTTTTAAAAAATTATAGTTTAATTCAAGACAACTTGATATTACACATTTTATATGTTAATACATTCAATGCATTTTAAAATGAAAGATTTATATTATACAGAGAATATTCAATGTGTTTTCCAATAAATTTTATTTAATAATTTAGAAAAAAATATCTTAGTTCCATAAAAATAAGAAATGTGTTTTACAACACTAATTATGATTTTTTAATAATTTTTCATTAAAAAAATACATATATTATTAAAAAAATGAATTTATAAGATCAAAGGAAAGCATGAAAGAGGCATTTCTAGGCCGATAAGCTAGAAAGCAACTATTCATGTTTGAATATAACTTGTATTAATGATTACATAAAGGAACACTTTAACTAAGATGGCTAAAAGAAAAAAATTCATCAAAATAATACAAATTACAAAAAGGATCATTTTTCAAGTAAAAAATGTATAACTTGAGCACTTATAAAATACTATTAATCATTGAAAGAATAAACCCTTTTTGTATTTAGCAATAGTATGTAACAGATATTTGACACTTTAGATGATTATATTTGGAGCTCTAAAATTTTGTCAAGTATTTTTAATTTAAGGATTTTAGCAAATGTTGATTGTTATAGAAAAATATTAAAGAATAAACCATTCACGATCACTTCCATAAGAGGAATAGAAGTAGAAAAACTAGATTTAAATTTAAGCATCATAATAAATAAAAGGTTAGGTTAACAAAATATTTTGAATTCATGTTCTAGAGCAATGTAGCTTGAAAAGAGTTAATTTCTATTTTAATTTTCGAATCTAGGTAGTAGTTGTTTATAAAATTTATTGTGTATGTTTGTAGGTTAAAGAAGTAGGATTAATAGTTTATAATTTGTGATAGAAATTACATTTGGTGGAATGATTAGCAAGAAAGAAAGGCTTTCTAGAACAACAATTGGAGAATGAATAATCTTGCATACCAAATATTTAGCTTTGGCATCAAATTTAGAATTTAAAATAGCAATGCTCAAGCTAATCCACTTTTAGTTGGGCTAATTTAGATCCCATTTCAAATTCAATATTTTCTAAATTTGAATTAGAGAGAGGATTTTAAAGAAACACTAGTGTGATAGGAAATTTTTAATATTAATAGCATGGAAACTAGATTCAGTCCTTTAAAGAAATGAATCAATGAGAGTAGAAATTTTTAATTGAATCTCGAAAGGAAAGAATATTGCACCTTATGAATGCCATCGATAATATTCTTCGATAGTTTATGATCATTCTTGAATTGCATATCACTTTTCCAAGTTAATGATACAAACTCTCATATATCCTTGAATTAATTGATGTATTTTTAAAATAAGATCTTGCTATGTAATTATGAATTTATAGCATGAATATTATCATAAATGAATACTAATATATTCCAAAAAAATGGATGAATTAAAAAAGTCAAACCACGACTAAGATTTTGTCCTTTCCATTCAAGAAAAGTAAGAAGGTCTATTGTCAAGCTTTCCATATGCTTAAAAATTGTCTAGAAGCTTGACATTTGAAAATTTTTCCTATAAAATGTTATCTTTCCACCCACCTCTTTCCAAGCATTATTTCCAAATTAGTAAAATTAATATTGTACCTAACACAAGGATTTCAAGGAGTTATAAGAACAGATCTAGTAGACCATTTAGCAGCAAGGAAAAACCTTTGTGTGAGGTGTTCATTCATTCCTAAAACCCCATCATTTTTTGGCTGAAACAAATAGATCCCTAAAGAAATTGAATACATTTTTTTTTTCATTTCCCCTATTCTAGACACTTTAATTCATTAAATTAGTTGATTATAATTTGGCTATTTCAAATAATTCAGCATGATGAAATGTAAGCATTGATAGAAATGGGGATTATTTTTTCAATTTGAATGTGTCCATTGATAGTAATATTTTCTCCACATTTCATATAATGACACTCCTACATTAAAAGGGATGCCAAGGTATTGAGATATTACCCAATGATTGTTAAATTTCTTTTGGGGGGGATCTCAAAAGAGGTGGTTGGTTAGTCAGTGATATAAAAAACTTTTTGATTTATTTAGGGATAGTTGAAAGACAACTATTGAACTAAATATGTCCATGACATAAAGGGTGTTATTCATCTCTTCTTGAGAGTTTTGAGTCAATAATAAACAATTATTAGAAAAATGAGAATTAAAATAAATTTTAATACTGTGTGTGTTTATTTTTCTAAAACCAATTCTAATGGTTTTGAAATATTTTTTTAACTAGTTTGGAAGTGTGACTTATCATTCAACTTATCAAAATATCACATCTTTTACAAAGTGTCTTAAATGACTTTTTTAAAGATTCGACCAAAACTCAATCTAAAAGTCAGTAATAGTTGAACAAATAAAAATATCATTTGTTAATACATTATCTTTTTCTTAATGTAAAAAGTGTAACTTATATTCAGCCTAAATGGACCAAATACCTATTTGTAACTATAAATATTTGTCATATATATCGAACATAATTGTATAGATAGTCAAAGACATTTTTTTAATTCCATAATGGTAGATTTGAAGAATATGGTGAGATGAAAATGCCTTGAATGTTTGAACTTGAGTTAGTTGAGAGAGATGTCTAAATGAGGTAGGGTAACTTTTATTATGGCTCTCCACAACAATTTGGGGTGTTAATTTTAGAGCAAGCTGATACGAGCATAGATTTCCTAGTCATGCAAGCTAACCATTACACAATTTGATTTTGGGGCAAAATTGTGTAGGTCCGAATTGGGACTTAGGGTGTAGGATGTAGAGAAGAAGCTGAAAATTTAGTCATAATTGACTTAGGATGACTAGATTGTGGCATTGTAGTTCATACATGCTAAAATAAGGCCTAAGCCAATGAAAAATAGCATAAGAATGTAATTTACAATACTGTAGAAATGTTCATTTATTATCTCTATTTAAAAAAATTATGTGTGCAAGATGTGTTTTTTTATATTGCAAGTCATGGGATGCTCCTAAAATACTAAATTATGCTTATTTTGACATGCTGTACAACTTGGTAGTTAAAACAAGCTCTTGCAAGATATTTATGGGTACATGGTCAACATATGTCTATAGAATTGAGTAGTTTGATGCATTTAATATATCGATTGGGATAGTGGATGCAAACTTCTTTATTTTTATAGGCAGAAATACATATCAAAAGAAGTTTTTATGAAAAATCGTCAAAGTCGTTAGTGACACTCCCATCAACAAGAATGGTCCAATTGAACTTAAAATCTCAAGGGGGCTTAATTTTTTTGTGGTCAAATAGGTGATATGCTAGAGACTTTTCATCTATTAACCTCATTTGTTGAACTTAACTTTGTTGCATTGGAATTTTTTGGTGGTTGTTCACTTTTTGGTTTATTAATGACATGAAGGGAAGTTTTCAACAGCCCTCATTCGTCCCAACAAAACAAAATTTTAAATCCAGTTACACTCCTAAATTTGTAGACATATAGTTGTGCATTAATAGTTGGTGGTACAATCTCTAAAATGACCATTAATTCGGTATTACTTAGAAGAGAAAGAATTGACAAAGAAAGAATTCACAGTTATGTATAATTACAATAGAAGTTATACTTTGCATCCTATTTCTATATAGTTGAAGATTCAAAGTTGTACACTTATTTATATTTTAAATTGTCAAATTGTAAATCATTAAATATGACAAAAAGTACCTAATATTTTAATATGTAATGTTTATTAAGCTGAAACATTAGCTTGAATCAGTTCTTATGTAGAGCTAGAATTTGACTAATATTATTTGTATTTGCTTATGATACAATGAGTACTTGTTCACATTTTACTTTGTTAATGACATTCATTGATACTTTTTAAAATAGCTTTTGATAATTTTATAGAAAACATATAATAAAAATATGTTCAATCAGTGAAACAATAAGTAGCAAGAGTGTTGCAGAGCTATAGTCCCACCTTGTGGAAGAAATGTTAAGTAGGGAGTATTGCAACAATATTTTGAAGAGAAGAAAATATGATATTTAGACATTTTTATATATAGTAAAAAAAGTGATAATTATAAATTTGATATTGAACATTGTGTTGGATAAGTGTTCAGACATTGTCCTTCGTATGGTGCAAAATTTGACTACTTACAGTTGCTGATTTGAAAAGGTTGCAGAATGAAATCTACATAGTTAACATAATAGAAACATTAGTCTTGTAGAAAAGAGTTGTAGAGGACGTAAACACAATATATAAATATAGTTAAATATATTATAATACTCCAATCAAATCCTAAATAGATAATTTAACTTTTATTACAAAAATTTCACTTTAAAAATCATTTGTGTCAAAAATTTGTTTAGTAAATGGAATACAAGAACTTACACATCTGGGCACATTTTCTGATGGACTACTATCAAATGTCCAATGAGAATTTTTCGCAAGTTTGGCAAAAAGGTGGCGAGAAACTCGTTGCTATTTTTTTTTGTCAGCTATTCTGATTCTGGATTGTGTGTTACATTACTAACGACAATGCATCAGAAACCAGTTTTGTTTGAAATATTAATACTCTAATGAGTAAGATGTTTGTCTGACAAGATTTGTCATTGGAAGATCACATTTGTAATGAAATTTTTGGGGGCAGTCATCAGCATTTTGACAATAATACCAAACTATGCTCCGACATGGATGTTGTACCTCCAATTTAAATTTTTTGTTAGGCATTCGCCATTACCATCGATCATTATTGGGAATTCTTATTGGAATTTTGACGAGTGCCACTATTTTACTTTGGAGGTAATATTGTGCCTCTGACACAAAATTTCATCGGAGATACAACACTGCCGTTGATAAATTATCATCATAATTTTGATGATAATTTAATATTTAAAAAAAATGTATGATCAGCAGGTTATCGGAAAATTAGTAATGAAAATTGCGGACATTGCAGATAGAAGAATAGTGTCTTGTCCAAAACTCAATTGGAACACTCTTAGAAGAAGAAAAGAATAAACATCAAAGTATTATACAAGGAATTCTATATGCAATTTAAAATCATAAATATATGTATAGTTTATGAGATATGTTGAAAAGAATGACATAAATCTCTTCTATTGGTTTGCATTTAACAAACTAATAGCTAATAAAAAATCAAATATTAATTGATTTAAACTTAGAGATATTACCATGTGCCTATTAAATGTTGCTTTGACTAGCTTGTCCATGGAGAGAGCTTCCCACTCTTTAAGCGCATCATCAACAAAATAGAAAATATTAGGCACTCTACACTAAAAAGAGACCAATTAAAAAATTCCGCATGATTGAGATATCACAAATTTCATTCAATGTTGTGTTAAAAATGTAGAGAGTAGAGGTGGTACAAATTATGTTTTCACAGTAAATGAAAGACTAAATATCTATTATTACAAAGTACTTCTTACCCAAATTATCATTACAAGTGCATATTACAATCATGGAAATAAAATGACATTGATTTGAAAATGAATCATTTATATAAAAGCATAAAGACAATGCATTCCTTGAGCTATAAATAAAAAAATGGATCAAAGGCCATCCATGTAGAGTATACAAAGAATATCCTTTTTTTGAAAAGGACATCATCAATGCTGATTATGTTAACATAATATTTTTCAATATAAGGACATTCATCATCAATAATAAGTGGAAATCATAATTACATGAATTGCTATGGAAACTCAAAATACATTTTAACAAAAATCTGAGCACGAAGACAGAAACAATAACATGTCAAAATATTGCCAATGTTACAAAGAGAATGAAATATATAGAACAACAATCAATCAATGCATTCTTCTCAGCTCAAAATGCAGTCCATTAATGAATGTGTTATGATCAGATCAAGGTAAAGGTTTCATTATGAAGAATAGACAAGCATATAAATTTGGAACCGTGCCATGAGTGAGGATTCAAAACTATTTGAAATGGAAAGAGTTTGAAGATTTTGAAATACGTAATGGAGTGATAATAGACTCAATTTCGTCAAAACATTTATATTTCGCTTCATAAAAGTAGGAATTAACATAAAGTTTCAAATAAATGTTCATTGCATTCCCACACCAAGTGTTTCACAAGTGCACAAATATGCTATAAGTTCAAGATGAACACGAAAAGAGGGTTTCACTGCCAAGAGCAAGAACACCATGAAATCCAAACTAAGATAGAATATTAATGACATCATTGATGAATAAATTGATAATGTCAACCCTTAGCACAAGAATAATAATATTACATTCATAGATTAGTTCATGTATATCATAATGACTACAAGGTAAATATAAAGGAATATGAATAGTTCTCAATGATTTAGGAATGACTACAAATAATAGAATTAAAGTTTCCATTTTGAGCATGAAGTAATTTAGAAAAAATGGTGATAAGAGTGCTATTGAATGATGTCATAGAAAAAAAAGCCATAGATAAGATAAAATGGAATGATCCACTATTTCAGATACCAGTTCTATACAATTACAAAGTGCAATATCTATACTAGTAGATAAAAGATAACAATTTCATAATTCCAAAGCCATGATGTCTCAGAGTTATCATAGAAAAGAATATTGTCAAACCTTTTTGTCCACAAAGAATGTATTTGCATTTCAGATGGAGCTCATTAACATTTAAAGGTATAAACTCGTAGTTTTAATTATTTCTCAAACAAGGTGAAACTTTAGGTTTAAATAGAAATGTAGAAAAAAAACTCACAGTTTCTATGAGTTTGAACCCAAAAGGTCACTCAATTTTTAGTATACTTGAAATGAACCCACAAGAAGCCATCAATGAGTCTTTGAAGGGTAAGTATACCTGAACTATTGCTTTCCTAATCTGTAACCAACATTTATCAACAATTACATGTTAGCTTATGTGGTAGAAAGTGAAAAACTTAACCAAATTAAATTACGAGAATATTAAATTATTTTAGTCAATAATTTAGGTAATTTAGTCAATTCATCTAGCTTCAAATATAGCCAAACCACTCACAAATATCTTTTTCTGGCAATTTTGTTGAAGACAAAATATTGAAGTCGTCAATCGATTTGATGATGTCAAGTATTTCTCTTAGTCTCAAAGATTGATCATGACTTGAAGATTTGGATGCCCCAAAGATAAGAATATAGAGAGGGGATATTCATATGTATCTCTCTCTCTATTACAGTCTTTGGGGCATCCTATGCTTCATTAATTAGTCATTGGAGGATGTTCATCTCTCTCATCTGTGTGTGTGTGTGTGTGTGTGGCATCTGATGCTTCAAGTCATTAGAGGATTTTCATTAGTATCAATATCTATATCCATTAGTGAATGAGAAAGAAGCTTGACACTATATAAGGGAATTGGAATAGTGTCCAAATGGGGGGTAGGTTATGTTCCAGAGGCATAGGAACTTGAAGGATGTTTCTATAATCACCTATAATTTGTCTAGTAAAACCCAAGCCCCTAATTTCGATCAAATTGCCTCAAATTAAATTCTAAATCTCAAAGGCATATTTACTATATGTAATTATGTAGAGTAATCCTAAAAAGTCCCATTTGCATAATTAAATAAAAAATAAAAAATCTTATATCTTGCTTTTACTATGGTCTAATTTCTAGAGCTTGCATATTTATTTAATTTCTAGAATATTTCTTTTAATATAAAGTTTCTACACTTTTATTAAAAGAACACATTCACATGTGTGCACATACTTAATCTTGATTAATTATCAATTAAAAGGGATATGTGCTCGCAAAATTGCTATTTTGTCTTACTCTACCTAACATCTTTTTTACCTCTTAATTGTCACCACTCATTTCTACCTAACCTTGCATCTCCTTCACTCTCCTTTTTCCTCTTCATCTCAATCACATATTTGTTTTCCTATTAATCTCCACCCTCCATTCTTGAGGCAATTCCTTTAAAAGGAATCTCTTCCTTGGCTCAAGGGTTCCATCTTAGCTTTTGGTGAATTTAGCTTTCTCGCATTCTTAAATTGTTAAGAGTAATCTTGTTATTTTGAATTCTTAGCTTCTAGTTTCTTTCATTATGATGCTCATAACTTCTTGCATTCTGATTCTAGAATACTAGTTGTTTGCATCCATTCTAGCTTAATCTCTCACTTTATCTTGTTAATCTTGAATTCTAGTTTCTTTCTAGCTTGCATTACATTTAGAATCTTCCATTTTTAGAGTATTCAAGTCACTAATCCTTGATGCCAATCTGATGAGCATTCAAAGAAGGATTAAACTCACTTTGACTAGGAAATGGAAAGCCTCTTTTGAGGATTTAGTTGGCTCATTTGATATGGCCTCCTATAGATAATTTATTGAGCTAATGGCTTATTGAGCGTTAATTGAGATTTTCAATTTGATACCAATATTTGACCACACAGTTTCAAATTTGAAATATTATTGTTATCTTAGAGTTGAAATGCCTAGTTTGAATTAGACAACAAGAGGAACTACAATTTATTATTGTGTGTTGATGATGTTTGTGAAGGAAGACTGTGAATAGTATTAAGGTGATGGTATCAAGCCCCTGGAAACCATTGTGGTCATTAAAAGTCATACAATATGGTGATGGGATTGACTGTTCTAATTGGTGTTGTGACTATCATATATGGCAGAGAGGAATTTTACTTGTGCATGGAGAATGATTAGGTTTGTGAATGAATGGTGTTAAGTAGAGGTTGTAGAGGATACACGAGGAGTCCCAAGGAGTTATTAATAGACTCAAGAAAGTGAAAAGGAGACCATTTGAAAATTTTTATCCTTGAACATGTGCATAGAATTCTCTTTAAGACAAAAGGGAATTAATAGGTAGTTTTCATGTGTGGGAGGTTGGATGTGGTATAGAAGGCCAAGAATGGCATGAGGAAGAGACTTGGGTAGTGAGACACGGGAAAGAGTGAACCCTTGGGAAATCATATCATTGTGATGATTGTTGTATGGAAGAGTGTTTAAGATTCATTGTGGAGTGGTCCTAATAGGAGCAACCATAGGGGTTTGGCTTAGATTATGGAATGTGATCATGGAATAGAGTTTGGAATGATGTGACTAGCCTTTTAAAAAGTTAAATGAATATTTTCCTATGCAATCAACAATATAAATATAAGCAACAAAATCTATTTTCTATAATTGGCATTATGAATATAAATAATGAAATATTATTCAAGGACCTTACCTATGATGGTCTCCACTAAGTAACTTTTTGTGTTGTTGTTTTTGTTGGCTTTGTTGGACCCTACAATTAAGATTCAATACATATTATTAAATAAGATTAACAATGGATCATAATGAAATATTGAAAAGTGCATTGTACCTTATTGAGTTTTGCTTAGTTTCAAGAATAGTTTAATATTCTCTACTTAATAGGGCCAACCATGTGAAGGTGAAAGCTCATTTTCCCCCTCCTCCCTAATATCATTCTAAATTCCCTATTAACACATAAAATTCATTCTTTTATTCATTAATAAAATATAACATTCATTTATTATTACATAACAGTCATTAACACCTAACATTCATTATCACATAACATTGATTAATTAATGCATATCATTCATTAATATATAATTAAATTCATTAACACATAAAATTCATTCATTAATCATTTCTTCATTTGTTTTTTTAGAAGCTAAGAAAAAAGTAAGCGGAGTACCAAGAGGTGTCAATCTTGCTTGCGAGTCTATGCATTTTGGGTGCTTGTAGGCCTCAATTCCGCTTGCAAAACTACAAGGAGTAGTCATGAATGAATGTCCTTAATAGACACCTTAGGATTTAGAGGCCAACCATTTTAGCCACTTGACTTACTTTTTGCAAGGATTGATCCAAGTGGACTTACCAAGATCACCCCAAGATACTCACCATATGTGTTCCCTTGGATGCTAAAGTTTGAATGTGGAAATATGGAAACATGTGTGTTGTGAGTATTGTTATCTTCCAATTGATCCATAACTTGCATAGTGTTATGAAATGCCATTCAACCACTTAATTATGGGGCTAAGAGCATCAAGTTTTAGGAAAAGGTTAGAACACTTACCTCTTTTTACCTTAGGTAGAGTGTTCTTGATGTACATTGATGTGATAAAGACCCATGAAAACCATTGTGAGCATACACTTGATACATTTGGCACATTGTAATACCTCGATAAAATTCACAAAATTGCTTGTGTCCACAAGGTTTCTTTGTCCCTTGTTGGATTGTTTGGATACTATTTCTTGTTCACATCATTTTCTTTCAACATAAACAATCAAACTTTGTCTAAAACATACTCTAAAATTGTGAGTCAATTATCACAATCCTTTGGAGTCAATCTTGTAAACTAAGCTCAAATGTTGTCAACATTGCTTCTTCATTTTTTTAACATTTTCTATTCTTATTATTTGGTACATTCTAACAAGTTAAAAATTCCCTTTAGCTAAGATATATTACTTGGATGACCTGACTACACTCTTGGTTAGTATATTGTTCACTTTTCCATCCTCTTATTATCATCTCTTTTGGATGCTTGTATCTTATCTTTGCTTGTTCACACATGTCATATGTAGGGAATCTTCCCCTAGCTTGGGCATCTTGTGGAAAGTTATTTTTTCTCTTTTGATGCTTTTTAACTTCGGACAAGTGGACACTTGTTAATATGATTTAGAAAAATAGAGAGGGGGGGGGGGGGGGGGTGAATCAGTTGTTCTTAGGTCCTGATGTATAAAATAACTTTAAAATTTTTTCTTTAAATCAGATCAAGCAACCAAATCAAGCTCAGTCATCACTGATTCAATAATATAAACATATAACTCAACAGTCCACTACCCAGCTGTATCTAACTTGTAAAACATAGAAATGTTCAAACCAAAATATTCACACAAGTTTTGACACCAGGATTTATAGTGGAAACCCAATATGGGAAAAACCACTTTGTAACATGCTAATATTATTTTCACTCTTCTGAAGTGAGCTCAGTTAAAAGCCAACCCTGTCAAAGATTACAATACACACTGTCAAGTGTGACCTGATTAAAGAATTTCAATCACCCTGTTAAAAGTGAGCCTTGTCAAAGGACTTACATACACTCCATTAGAATGCAACCTTGTTCAAAGGATTTAACATATGACTATTAGGTCAACCTTTGTTAAAAGGATTTTGACTGTTACAATGTTTAGAAAGTAGCAGTAGTATTGATCTAAAAACATACAACTCACTTTGAAAATATCAGATCCAATTCAATACACAAATGCTGGTTTACTGACTTTGAAACTTTGCCATCTCCACTTTTGATCTACTCGGAACTTTCCTTCAATCAATCACCACACTTTTTCCTTCAGCCTTTTCACTTATCTAGTTAATAAAACTTTACCGTTCTTCCAGTATCTTCTTCACTAATGCATACACATACCTAATGCTTCGGTTCCCTTAATACTTTCCTCTGTTAGGTTAACTTATCTTTTTTCGCTTAATCTCCTTCGTAGATCTTATGGTTAGGTCAGATTCATTGAATCTACCCACTTCATGTTCTTCATCTCCTCTTCTAGAATCATCTCAAATCTCATAAATATTCACAATAAAATATTTTACAAAGCATTAAATGCTTCCATACAATCAATAAATAAAGTAAACATGTTTTACATAATCCAAAAATTCAAACAATGTCATCCCCAAAAAGAATTCTCTTCAAATATAAAATTGCTAATGCTCAGTCAATACTGTGATCATACACTCGGTCACCATGTAAAATGCTTGGTCACTACTAAAACTATTTCTTCGGCATATACTATCCTCCTTAGCAATTTACTGATACTCGGTCGACACTAGATTTCTGCTCGGCATCCACTAACTCGGTCGATTCTGTCATAACTCGGCTTAGACATAATTTCTTCATTTTTTCTTGGTTAAGCCTACTAGTTTAGTCTTCAATCTTACTAAGATAAACAATACATTGTCTCATCATTGTGCAACATAATCAAGTACACTTTGCAGTATCAATGTAACTCAACCTTTCCTTAGGTGCTATTGTTACCAACCTTTCTTTCCCTTTTCACAATAGATATAGTACTTTCCTAAGTAGCAACAGTCTTACCAGTTAAGGTTTGACATCAATGACAATACAACAATTGTTTCAATTACAATTTCCAACAATCTCCCTCTTTGGCATTGATGGCAACACCATATGATATCACCTAAATAACACATGGATTACCAACCAATCCAAAAAAACTTAATTGTCCATCAGAGAAAATTTATAATATCCTTAGCTTCATTCTGATTCAGAATCAGTAAATCTCACTTCTGTGACCGTCAGAAGTATTTGGATCTCCCTCTATCCTGATCTTTCATTTCATTTCAATCTCCCTTTCTTTCAATGTCATGTGTTATAGTATCATTTCAGTTCAATCTCCCTCTTTGAAAAAAATGCCAAAGCAGCAACTCAAACATACATCCAACAGATGTAGATATATCTGTTTAGCACAATGTTTCTCCCTCTGTCATCTTGCTCATGACTGACTTGTTATCTTTGTTCCTTCTTCACATCTTTAGGACAGTCCTAAAGTGTGACAATCTTTTGCATCAATGTGTCAAATGTTTTGTTGTGGCATATTTGATGCAATGCTCCTAGCTTGGCTAAGCAGCCTCAGTTAGGGGAAGGACCCCTAATTGACTTCTCAGGTACTTATGGGCTTCTTTAGGTAAAGCTTTAGTGAATATGTCTACCAATTGTTCTTTTGTATTCACATATTCCATTCAGACTTCTTTGTCTTGTACCAATTCTCTTAAATAGTGATACTTGATTGATATGTGCTTGGTCTTAGTGTGCATTACTGGATTCTTAGAAATATTGATAGCACTTGTGTTGTCACAGAAAATAACAACAGGTTCAGTGATTTCTTCTTTCATGCCTATCAACAGCTATTTTATCCATATCAAATTTGAGCAGTTTACTGCAGCAGCAACATACTCAGCTTCAACAGTAGATTGGGAAATGCAATTTTGTTTCTTGCTTGTCCAGGAGACTAATTTTTGTCCAAGAAAGAAAGCTCCACCACTAGTGCTCTTTCACTCATCTACATTTCCTGCCCAATCAACATCAGTATATACTTTAAGTTCAAATTTGTCATCCTTCTTGTAGTATAACCCATAGTCACCAGTTCCTTTCAAGTATCTCATGATTCTTTTCACCACCATCATGTGTGTTTCCTTAGGATTGGTAGAGAATCTTGCCACAATTCCAATAGATAGTGCAATATCAGGTCTACTATGTACAACATACTACAATTTTCCAATCATGGATCTATATAAAGTCTGGTTAACTTTTGCAGCATCATCATTCTTAGATAACTTTTGTCTAGTAACCATAGGAGTTCCTACTGGTCTAGCATCTTCCATTCCAAAAGTTTTCAGTATTTCATTAACATACTTAGACTATGTAATGAAAATTCCTTTCTTCATCTAATATACTTGTAAACCAACAAAGAATTTTATCTCACCAAACATACTCATCTCAAATTTAGTTTGCATTTCATGTGAAAAACTTTTACATAATGCATCTTGTCCACCAAAAATAATGTCATCAACAAAGATTTTGGCTAACAAAATACCTCTACCTTCTTTATCTTTCATGTACAGATTGCTTGTGTCATTTGTCCTGGAGAATCCAATCTGTATCAAATAGTTATGCAATCGCTCATACCATGCTCTAGGAGCTTGTTTCAATCCGTATAAAGCTTTGTTCAGTTTGCATACCATGTCTTCTGTTTGGATCAATAAAACCTTCTGGTTGTTCTATGTAAACTTCTTCTTCCAGTATTCCATTTAAAAATGCAGACTTGACATCCATTTGATATACCTTGAAATCTTTGTAAGTAGCATATGCAAGCAGAGTTCTTACTCCTTCCAATCTAACTATAGGGGAAAATGTCTCCCCATAATCAATTCCTTCTTCTTGTGCGTAGCCTTTGCATACTAGTCTAGCTTTGTTCCTAGTGATTTCACCTTTTTCATTCAACTTGTTTCGAAATACCCACTTTGTTCCTATAACATTCTTATCTGCAGGTCTCGGCACCAGAGTCCAAGTTTCATTCTTCTCAATCTGGTCAATCTCTTCATTCATTGCTTGTATCCAGTCTTCATTTTCTAATGCCTCTTTAGTTGTCTTAGGTTCAAATTCACATAGTAAGCATGTTGGATCTTTTGTCTTGCTTCTGGTCTAAATTCCAGTGTCTTTGTCTCCAATTATCTGTTCAAACTTGTGGTGTCTTCTTACATATTTTGCCAAAATAGGTTCAACATTTTTCTCTTCTATTTCATTAGGTTCCCCAACAAGATTGTCAGATTCAGCTTCTGAATGCTTGACAACCTCTTCCTGTTCCTTGGCAACATTGTCTTGCAGCTCTGCAAGTTCTTATTCTCTCTCGGCACTATTTTCCTGATGCTCGGCATCATCTATTTGTCGCTCGACATTGCTTGCCTGAGACTCGGCATCAGGTGTAGGTCTATTACCTGCCTTTTCTATTTCCTCAATGTACATAAAGGATCTGTAATCTTCTGGTTCTCTTTTGCTATCAGCCTCATTTCTTTTTGCATACTCATCAATTTTTACATTCACACTTTCCACAATTTTGTTAGTGTTAGATTTCAAACACTTATAAGCCTTACTTTTTGTGGAGTAGCCTAGGAATATGCCTTCATCACTCTTAGCATCAAACTTTCCATTCCTATTGTCTTTCAATATGTAACACTTGCTTCCAAATATTCTAAAGTATTTAACACTCGGTGCATGCCCATACCATAACTCATAGGGTGTCAGATTTGTACGTTTCTTGATCTGTACCCAGTTAAGAGTGTAAACAACTATACTTATAGCTTCTTTCTAGTATTTTTGTGCCACATTCTTTTCAATCAATAATGTCCTAGCACAGTCCAAAATAGATCTATTTCTTCTTTTTGCTATACCATTCTGTGGAGGCATTCTGGGTGCAGACATCTATCTTTTGATTCCTCTATCATTGCAAAAAAAATTAAATTCATTTGATGTAAATTCTCCACCACGGTCAGATCTAAGACATTTCAGGTTCCTACCTGTCTCCTTCTCAACCTTAGCCAAATACCACTTGAAAAATTGAAAAGCATCAGATTTTTCTTTTAGAAACATTACATGCATCATCCTGGTATGATCATCAACAAACAAGATAAAATATCTAGCTCCATAGTAGCTTTGTACACCCATAGGTCCACAAAGGTCAGTATGAACCAAATCTAAAATGTGTTCAGAAGTAAAGGATTTGCTCTTGAAACTTGACTTAGTGATTTTTCCTAACTGACATTCTTTGCACATTACATTCTTAGGTTTCTTCAATCTAGGTAGGCCTCTTACTTTCTTCTTCTTACTTATCTCTACCAAATTGTCAAAGTTAACATGACATAGCCTCTTATGCCATAACCAAATGTCATCAAGTTGTGCAAACATACATGTTTCTTCAGATAGGTCAAGATAGAACAAATTACCTCTAGTTTGCTCACCACTTCCAATCAGTTCACCAATAGTATCAAATATCTTAGCTTTCTTGTGATGAAATTCCACTCGGTAACCAATTTTGTTGAGCTGAGCAACACTTGACAGATTATAATTCAATCCTTCAACCCAATAAGCATTTTCACAGAGATCTTATCAGTTAATTTAATCAATCCTTTTCCTCTAATAGGACATGGTGCATCATTACCAAATGTTACACTTTTACCTTTATAATGATGTAGAGTCACAAACTTACTTTTGTCACCAGTCATGTGATGTGAACAACCACTGTTAATAATCCATTTATCATTCTTGTTCATATAGGAAATCAATGCAATTTTCTCATCCTCATCAGATTCATCTTTCATTGCAACATAGACTACCTCAATTTTAAAATCATCACTATCAGTATCAGTCTCTTCTTCAACAATGTAATAGGATTTCTTACCTTTTTCTTTGTAGTCTTTGTACCTTTGGTAGCCTTTGTCATCTCTTCTATCTTTGTGTTTGCTATTTCTTTCTTCATCTTTATCCTTCTTGTCAGGACATCTAGTAGCTATATGACCAACCTTATTACATGCAAAAGATATAATAGGAAGTTTACCTTTGTATTTTCCTTTTCCTCTTCTCAGTCTTCTAGCCATAAGAGCTTCTAGATCTTCAATATCTTCATCAGAAGTGTCTCTTTCATCTTCACTTTCACTTTCGCTTTCACTGATGCATCTTTCTTTTTCCTTCTTAGGCTTGTTCAGAACTAATTGTGACTTGAAAGAAAATTCAACATTTCCAATACTACCAACAGTGAAATTATCATAATTAGACAGTTCAAAAGTAGTCAGCTTGCCAATCAAACCTTCCAAAGTAAGCACATTTGCAGAATTACATCTAGATTCCTGAATAGCTAAGATCTTAATAGCATATATAGGACGTAGGGTTCTTAACACTTTTCCAATTATGGTCTCATCATCAATAGTTCCATTTGCTCCTCTAATAGCATTCACAACTTCTTTTATTCTACCACAGTATTGTGCAATGTTTTCATCTTCATTCATTCTCATTTCATCAAACTTACCTCTAAGACTCTCGGCTTTAGCTTTCAGTACATATAGATCACCACCATAGATCTTTGCAAGAGTGTCCCACATATCTTTAGCAGTTGTGCAGTCCTTAATGTCCTCAAATTCCAGATAGCTTAGGGCAGATGCAATTTCCAACATTGCCTGATTGTGTTCTTGCTTGGCTCTCATTTCCTTGGCAGTCAAAGGTGCAATAGGTGTGACATAGTCATGCTCAATGTATTACTTTGCAGAATCACCAATACCAGCCAGATGTAGCTTCATCAAGCTTTTCCATGCAGGGAATTTATCTTTGTTTAGATTTGGTACCTCCTTCTTATACATCTTGATCATTTGCTTCAAGTCCCTTTAAACTTGCTTTTTGTAAACACCAATAAGCAACACAGCTCTGATACCAATTATTAATATGATTTAGAACAACAGAGAGGGGGGAGGGGGGTGAATCAGTTGTTCTCAGGTCCTGATGTATTTAATAACTTCAAATTTTTTTCTTTAAATTAGATCAAGCAACCAAATCAAGCTTGGTCATCACTGATTCAATAATATAAACATATAACTCAGCAGTCCACTACCCACTTGTATCTAACTTGTAAAACATAGAAATGTTCAAACCAAAACATTCACACAAGTTTTGACACCAGGATTTATAGTGGAAACCCAATATGGGAAAAACCACTTTGTAACATGCTACTATTATTTTCACTCTTTTGAAGTGAGCTCGGTTAAAAGCCAACCCTATCAAAGGTTATAATACACACTGTCAAGTGTGACCCGGTTAAAGGATTTCAATCACCCTATTAAAAGTGAGCCTGGTCAAAGGACTTACATACACTCCATTAGAATGCAACCTTGTTCAAAGGATTTAACATATGACTCTTAGGTCAATCTCTGTTAAAAGGATTTTGACTGTTACAATGGTTAGAAAGTAGCAGTAGTATTGATCTGAAAACATACAACTCACTTTGCAAATATCAGATCCAATTCAGTACACAAATGCTGGTTTACTGACTTTGAAACTTTTCCATCTCCACTTCTAATCTGCTCAAAACTTTCCTTCAAGAAATCCCCACACTTTTTCCTTCAGCCTTTTCGCTTATCCAGTCAATAAAACTTTACTGTTCTTCCAGCATCTTCTTCACCAATGCATACACATACCTAATGCTTCGGTTCCCTTAATACTTTCCTTTGTTAGGTTAACTTATCTTTTTCCGCTTAATCTCCTTCGTAGATCTTATGGTTAGGTCAGATTCATTGAATCTACCCACTTCATGTTCTTCATCTCCTCTTCTAGAATCATCTCAAATCTCATAAATATTTACAATAAAATATTTTACAAAGCATTAAATGCTTCCATACAATCAATAAATAAAGTCAACATGTTTTACATAATCCAAAAATTCAAACAATGTCATCCCCAAAAAGAATTCTCTTCAAATATAAAATTGCTAATGCTCAGTCAATACTGTGTTCATACACTCGGTCACCATGTAAAATGCTTGGTCACTACTAAAACTATTTCTTCGGCATATACTATCCTCCTCAACAATTTACTGATACTCAGTCGACACTAGATTTCTGCTCAGCATCCACTAACTCGGTCGATTCTGTCATAACTCGGCTTAGACATAATTTCTTCATTTTTGCTTGGTTAAGCCTACTAGTTTAGTCTTCAATCTTACTAAGATAAACAATACATTGTCTCATCATTGTGCAACATAATCAAGTACACTTTGCAGTATCAATGTAACTCAACCTTTCCTTAGGTGCTATTGTTACCAACCTTTCTTTCCCTTTTCACAATAGATATAGTACTTTCCTAAGTAGCAACAGTCTTACCAGTTAAGGTTTGACATCAATGACAATACAACAATTGTTTCAATTACAATTTCCAACAACACTTTGCTTACCTATTTTGAAAATCAAGTCATTCTAGGACATCATATTTAGCCCTCGATAATCTTCTTTCATACAAGTTACAACTAGATATTAGACTTGCCAAGGAAAAAAAATCACCTAGAGGAGAACCTGAACCTTGGGGTTTTAATCTCTTTTATAATATCTTTAGTGGTTATACACTATCCTCACCTAGGTTGAAAAATAGTGTTTCTTATACTCCAACCATGGAATATTGAAATTAAAGGATTGATGAATTTTTTAAATAATTACGAAAAAAACACTTTGGACAAGGAAATAAAGAACATTTGGACCAAGACTTTGATCATCACACCTCTAGACATGGCTCACAACATGCCTCTCAATACACTAGACATGCAGGCCCTACTAGAAAAAAATAAAGCATGCTACTAATGGAGCCAAAAGTCCATTAGTTTTCACTTTCAAGCATTATTTCAATGGCCTAGTAAAGGAAAACATAAAAAGCCTATCCACATGGAAATCCACAGACTAACTTATAAGTGTTCATGCAAAGTGGATCAATTAAGCTATCAATCTCAGGGTTCTTTAATTTTTCTGTGATAACCTACGGTATATGGGGCATTTATGCTAAATCAAGAGAAAATCAATAATAATTGCCTAAATTTAGGGAAATTTTTTTAAAACCCTACCACTTCATGAAAATATGCATCATTAAACCCCAAAAATTCAAGGAAAAATGATAACAAAAATTATCCACTAAAATTTTATTTTAATCAATGAAATTGGAATTTATTTCCAAGCCAGCGTGATGTCAGTTCGAGAAAAACATTTGGCATTTTATAAGTGTTGTTTACACACTAAGAAGCTTTAGTGCCTAAGAAAGGATTTTTTAAAATCTTTACTTGTCAAAGCCCTTTCAGAGTTCCTACTCTTTGCCCCACCACCACAATGCTAATAGCACCAAAATAGTGTCAAAATCATATTCCTTTTTGTGTTGGGTTCTGCAGAGACTGAAATTAGAATTATGTACAAGTTTAGACTTAAAACTAACGATAAAATAAAATTGAATTTTCAAAAAAAACTTGAATACCTACACACAAAACCCCAACACCAATAATAATAATCCATTGCTCTTGTATTAAAATTCTAAATGTATGCTAACAAACTTCACCCATCACCTACTGCATGAAATATAGATATAGACAAGAAATAAGCACCAATACACAAAGGAAAAAACAAAAAAAAACCTAAATGAGGCTTTCTAATAATAAGCTCCTAAAATCATCACTATTTAAAGAAATTAACCCATCACATTATAGTGGTATGAATAATGAAATGGAAATCTACTTTTGTATGTTTTCTTATCTCGTCCACAAAGAAGGCTGCTTGAAAAATCAATGAAAATAAATAGATGGGGGATAGCCTCTGAAACACAAACAAAAAACCAAGAACCAAGGTTAATGTGTCAAAGAACTTGAAGAACAGGATTACATAGAAGAACGGGTGTAACATTTATGCTTGTTTAATGATCTGCATTAAATTTGCATTAAATGACATAATAGCGTGTGGACCATTTGGTTTTTATAATTTCTTCTAATTAAAGTTTTAAAATATCATTTTTGTCCTTGCCTATTTTGGTGACAGACAATAAGAATATAAATAATTAGCATTATTTAAATTTATTAAAGACTAATTAGCAATCCTCTCCTCTTTTTATTAGTTTGGAAGTCCTTGAAGCTTTCCATGACTTCCTAATGCCAAAGACCTTGACTTTGGATTAAGACACAAGTGCATACCCCCCTTGCCTAAACATAGAATGTAGAATGCACAAACGTTAGCCCTGAAAAGAATTCAGTTGAAGGTATATAAAGTCAAATTCATTCCTAAACCAAAGAGGAAGATCTACTCTATTCTCCCTCCCGGTCAAGAAGATACCTTTGACCTACCTCCAGCCATAGGCATTTTAGAAGAGGAGGGTAGCCCTAGCAACTTCTCTCTTCCTCCCAACTCCCTTGTTTCCTACTCTTCCATTGTCCCCAATGTTACTCCTAGAGAAACCAATCTGCCCTCACCCCAAGACCAAGATGATAAACTTAATGGCTACTCTGTAGTGTTAATCCCTACTCCCCCTCTCTTTCCCCCCCTCCTGACATAAGAATGCCGACCCGTAGGAGAGTTGGAAGTTTAGAGCTTCCATCCTTAGCTTCAAATATGGCTAGGATGGGGGTAGTGTAGAAGGATAGTCTGGACAATGAGGAGGGATAATTGAGGGAAGATCAGGAAGGTTTGACCATAGAGTCAGAAGATTCTTTTGCCTTCACCTCAGAGGACAATAAGAATAGGAATAAAGCTTGAAAACCTATGAGAATCTCCCCATTGGATGGATTGGAAGGGGTTATCATCAAGAAGAAGAGAGTTAGGCCCCCTAACGTGATCAGAAACCCTAAACCATTCAAATCTCAAAGAAAGGATATTCCCCATTATTTTAGGGTCTTTCAGGCTCCAATGGATACTAGAAAGTAAAGTGCCCCATGGATTTAAATTGTGCATCATGGAACGTTAGAGGCTTGGAATCCTCTGACGGGAAGTATGTAGTTAAGAGGTTTCTTCTTCTTAACAAGGATATTGATATTTTTATGATACAAGAAGTAAAAGAAGTAGGTTTCTCTCTTGATATAGAATTAAAATGCATTTGGAAAGATGTAGAGGCTTTCTCCACTAAACACCAAAAGGGTAAATGGGGTATCTCAATCCTTGTAGGGCCTAGATGGAGAAAATAAGTCAAGAAATGGGGGTTCTCCCCATGCAACATGGTAGTTTGGATCATTTTTAAAGTAGAAGACACTACTTTTGGTGTCTGTCCAATCTATGCTCCTAATGACCATAATGACAGGATAGAACTTTGGAAATGGATCTTTGAATTGGATAATATTTTGTGGGTTGTTGTTGGATCATATTGAAAGAGCCTAAGACAAATTAGGTGGTACGAGGTTTGAATGGAAGGGTAATGAGATGATGTTCTAGAATAGAATGATTTCCAAATTGAAACTTTTTGACCCCCTGGTAAATAAAAAAAGTGAATCCAAAGGAATATGGTTCACTTGGTCTAATTACCAAAAGGGTGAGAGAAGTATCTACTCCCATCTTGATAGAATCTATATGAACAAACAACTATTCAGTTGCCCCCATCCCCTTTAAACAATTGTGTCAAAGTTCACCCTTTCACCCTTTCTAATCACCATCCAATTTGAACAACTATTAATATGATCTCTAAGAAAAATAGTACTCTAGCCATGAAGACAGGGTTTTCCCTAAAATCTTCTCTCCTTAAGGATCCTGATGTGCTAGCTGCCATCAAGATCATTTCTTGGTTTAATGAAGAGATTGTAGAGCATGCCTCTAAAACTGACAAATGGAATCAAACTACTAAGTCCTGGTAGACCATGCTTAAAATTGTAGGGAAGAAGAAAGCTAAGGATGGTAGGAGGAGCGAGTTCAAGCTAGTTGAGGAGCTCTAAGAGGTAGAGCTGCATATTCAAAACTACCCCCATGATCTCTTTCTCCTAGATAATGTATTGCTCTGTAGAGAGGCCATCAGAAACCTCCAATTAATCAAAACTAGGGGGTAGATTTTGAGAAAGAATCAACTGGCTCAACTTGGGAGACAAAATATCTAAATTCTTTTTCCAAACCCTGAAGAAGAAGGAGGTCAAAGACAAGATTACCTGTATTAGGGAGCAAGGGGTTGATATATCAGTTTAAGAAGATATATTCAACACCTTCTCTTTGTTCTATAGCCAACTATTCACTTTTGAGGATAATATTGATATGGACTTTGCTAGACAAAAGGTTAAAAGTATCATCCCAAGGAGGGTTACTGAGGAAGATGCAAATAAGATAGGGAGAGAGCTTTCTTTAGATGAAATCATGGGTGCTATATTGAGTATTGCCAATGACAAGGCACCTGGCCCTGATGGTCTAATAGTTGAATTTTTCAAAAGTAATTTAGACTGGATATGCCACAGCCTTCTCAAGACATATAGAGAGGATTTTGATGCTGGAACCTTGGTTCCTATTATCAACTCAGGCCTGATAAAACTGATTCCCAAAGATGGAGACATATTTCTCATAAAAAACTAGAGACCAATTAGCTTACTTAATGTGGGATACAAGATACTGGCCAAAGTTCTAGCTCTTAGGATTTCCAACCTACTCCCTAAGGTGATCAATAAGACCCATATAGAATTTTTCAAGGAAAGATACATTTTAGAAAACCTTGTTACATGTGGGGAAGCACTGGACTGGGCCAAATCATCAGGTCAACACACTTCTATGCTTCTCATTGATTATGAAAACACCTATGACATAATTGAATGGAAGTTCATCCTTTGTATGCTAGACAACCTAGGGTTTCCAAGGTCCTTCTGCAAAATGGTTTCCATACTGCTAAATGGTGCAATGGTAGCTATAGAAGTCAGTGGGGTCAAATCAAGATTCTTTGACTTATCCAGGTCCATTAGACAAGGGTTCCATCTTTCCCCATCCCTCTTTGTTATAGCCGTTGACTCACTACATTACCTTCTTAGGGATGATACCCTCTCCCCCAAAGTTATAGGTGGGTATGTGCAAGATCATGGTATGCCAAAAGGTGGCGATGTGAAAAAGAAGTCTTGATTGATAGACTCTTTGAAAAACAACTATAACTTTCAAACAATCTAATATTTTTGAAATCTGAAATATACATCACATTCTATGCTTCACCTAATAAAGTAATAATAAAAAATTATTTCAATTTGATGAAGTTTAGACTAAGTTAAGGTGGTCAAACATGAAAGTTTTTATATTAGGAAAATTTGTAGCAGAAAATCATAATTAATTATTTACTCTGTATAAAAATACAAAAAAATATACATTACATCCGGACACGAGTCTACTAATTTTATCTAGAATCTTATAAGAAAATATTATTATTTGATTTTTTTTTAATGTGGTCAAACATACACCTACTTATTATCTTTCTAGTCCTGATTGATAGGCTTATTGAAAAATAGCTATAACTTTCAAATAGTATAATATTTTTGAAATCCAAAACATGTGTCACATTCTATGCTTTTCCTACTACAATAAAAATAAATAATTTGAAAAATTTGAAAAATTTTAGACTAAGTTAACGTGGTCAAATACAAGAGTTTTTGTATTCTGAAAAATTTATAGAAGAAAAATCATAATTAATTATTTACTTGGAAAAAAACTACAAAAAAATGTGTCACATCCATACATGAGTCTACTACTTATATCTAGAATCTTGTAAATTTTTTTTATCATTTGATTGTGTTTAAGATGGTCAGACATACACCTACTTCTTATATTTTTTCCTAAAATTTTTGTAATACTACATTGAAATTTGAAATTTTCACCATATAAAATAATTTCAAAAAAGGCCTAGTATCTTAGAAACTATATTCAATTTTCTACAAATTCTCTTCTTACATATTTTGATATAATATTTATAACTTGTTCAAATTTTTATGTCAACTTGGCTAAACCTGATTTTCTAAATTTTCATTCCCACTTAAGGGCCTAGTTTGGCATATCATGATCCTGCACATACCCAGGTGAGGTTCTTCCAAATGGTGAAGATTCATCCAATATCCATTTTTCAGATGACACAACAATCCTCGTGAACCTAGAGGAAGAGAATATGAATAGGCTTATGGTTAAATTGGATCTATTCTATCATGCTTCATTCAACAAAATTTCTATTGCTAAATCTATTATGTTGGGGTGGGATACTCACCCCCCAATATGGTGGAACAAGTATGGTCTTGAGTGGGGAGGCCGCAACCACATTGTCAAGTACCTAGGGATGCATTTTGCAGTTGAACCAAACATTGTCATTATTCCACATGAAATAATGGACATCATGTTAGAGAAGATGAAACTAACCTTGATCATAAATTTTATAGCTTATCGCCCTAACATTGATAAGGTTAGAATATGGGTTTCTTCTCAATGAAAAAAAGGGTAGTGTAACCACGACAACCATGACATACTACTTATTTCTTTTTCAAATTTTCAACTATGAGGATCTCCTTCTTGTGTTAACAAGGGGCCTCTAGGATTTTGATAAAAGTTTAAAGTGATTTCTCTCTTTATGCAAGTGGAAACCTGGATTTAATCCTTTAATTAATTTGGAGAAGTTGCACCGACTTGGGTCAGTCTCCCTAGGCTTCCCTTGGAGTTCTAGGACTACAACAATTTTAAGGGTATTGTTGATACTTTTAGTACCATGTTGGTTGTTGACAAAGTCACCTTAGAAAGATCTTGACTTATGTTTTCCAAATTTTGTGTTAATGTGGAAGTTAATAAGGTCCTTCCCCCTTTGATAATTCTTAGATAGAAGTTTGGGAGATGGAATGAAGCCATTTTTTTATGAAAATGAGCTAGTCTTTTCTATCAAAAATACTGTAAATATGGTGACTTGAGTGTGGAATGTAAAAACACCTCTATGGGGAGAAGTGATATTGCCTTGGGTAAATTGATTACCACTCCTCTCAACAGGACAAGGAAAAGAGCCAAGATAAAAAATTAGAACAAACTTAGTCAAATGGGGGTAAATACAATGGAAGGAAATATTAAAATCCTAAAATATCATAACAAAAAGATAAAAGTGGAGGCATGAATTAAAGAGAGGAGGATCAAATTAATCAGGAAGAGAACAACATGAAGAAGAATTAGATTAACCAGGAAGGAAACAACGTGGCCAATGAGGGAGCCAAAGCTCAAGAATAGTTAGGGGAAAGCAGATCTATAGTAAAATAGTTGAATCCAATACTCATTCTTCCCTTATAGGACTTGAAATTGAATCCTCAAAATATTTGGGGGATCTCACTCATGAGGTTGTGGACTAGGAAAAATAAGTGGAAATATTTTCTCTACAAGATATGGAGGAAGGTGAACTTCTTCAATCCCCAATGGTGGAAATAAAATTATGAGTATAGTCGACAAGACTATAGATAGTAAAATCCTTAAGGAATGGATGACCTTATTGGGATTTGCATCTCCTAATAAGGATGATGAAAAGTGAAGTGAATGGATCCAAGTTCAACAAAAACAAAAGAAACCAAAAAAACCAAACATAGGTTTTGAAAGAAAAGTGGGAAGGCCATCCCAAAAAGACTCATTAATAAAAAAGTGGGAAGGGATGTCGTAGGTGGGTAGAAAAAAAATTGGATAATGTATCTCAAGTTAATAATATAAGAAGAAATGACATGCTTCTCTTGAGCCAACAATATCAGGTATGATGTATTATTATGAAGATACTTTCTTAGAATATAAGAGGGATAAAGAAACTTGTTAAACAACACTTTCTTAAATATTTCATTGTAGGGAATAGTATCTCATAATTTATTGATCTAGGAAACCAAAAAGAAGTCTAAATATTTTGAGGTCATCGTGAAAAATGATTAGAACTCAAGCAGGATTTTGTGACCTCTGATGCATAATAGGCTTCTAGATGTTTGACTGTCCTTTGGAATCCTAGGAAGCTCAAAGAGTCTTTGTTATCTAGAAATAGGAGAAACATAGCAATACATTTGGAGGAGGTTTCCTCTACCATTAAATGGAATCTCATAAATGTATGTGCTCCCAATACCCATACTGATAGAATTTCCTTGTGGGAAGACCTTTTTGGGTGGATTAAGATACAACCTTTGGATTAATGGATGATTGGTAGAAATTTTAACTCTCCTTTCTTTCCCTAAAAAAAAACTAGGAGGTCAAGAGGACTATTATGAAAGTATGGTTGACCTAGCTAATTTATTCTCTAATTCAGGGGTGGTTGATATTAATCTTAAAAAGGATATGTTCACCTAGAGTAAAAGAAGAAGATGAGATAATATAATATAATTTAAACTTGATATATTACTAATATCTAACAACTAGAACACCCTTCCTCAAGTTTCTCTTGATGCCCTTCCTAGATCTAGTTCATATCATAATGTTGTGCTTTTGAATCGAGAGATTGGTACCATTAGGGTCCCCTTCCCCTTTAGATACAAAATATTATTGTCATTCGATCCTGATTTCAAAAATATTATCAAGCTGATTGGTGGAATAATCCTATCCAAGGGACCCCCATGTATGTTGTCACACAAAAGCTTAAAATTGTGAAAGAAAAAGTCAAGGGATGGAATAAAATCTCTTTTGGAAACATCTTTAATAAGAAAAATTCTATAGCCATGGAGTTAAGAGATATCCAAACTCTATTAGAAAGAGGCCTAATAGATTATAACTTATATGACAAGGAAATAGACATAAGAGACCAATGGTTCAAAATCACCAAAGAAGAGGAGGTCTTTTGGAAACAAAAGTCAAGGATCCAATGACTAAATGAGGGTGATAAAAATAGAAAATTCCTCCACCAACCCACTATGAAACATAGACATTGGAATAGAATTTGGAAGCTAATAAATGATGATGGATCAATTACTACTAAGGATAGAAGACATAACTTCAAAGGTTTCATTCTTTTCCCACTTAAATGAAGATATTCAAGTGAACAAAGGCTAAAATGGATAAGATTCTAGAGGAATTCTTAGCCTTATCATTGAAGAAGAATTGAAAGATATTCTAATGCTAGTTACTATAGATGATTTGTAAAAATGGAAGTTTTCTCCTTTGGAGATTTTAAGGGTCCTGGCCTTGATGGCATTCCTTCAGCCTTCTTCCAGGATCAATGGGATATTATTGCTAAGGACATTCTCAAAATGGCTAGAGACTTTTCTAAATGAGGTAAAATTATTAACTAGCTAAATGCTATAGTTATTTCCTTGATCCCTAAAAATGGTGATGCTTCCAAGTCTATGATTTTTCTACCTATAAGCCTCTACAAAACTATTTAAAAAATCCTATCCAAACTGGTGGCCTTCATACTCAAACTTATTTTGGATAAAGTGGTCTCTCAAAATAAAATAAAAGGATTCATTTAGGGAAGAAACATAATAGATATTGTGATTACTATTCATGAAATAATTCACTTAATGTAAGGAAGAAGGTAGGAATGGCACTAAAAATTTATATTTCCAAGGCTTATGAACAGGTCTCATGGCCTTTCTTGATTGAGATCCTCATAAAAATTACTTTTAGAGGAGTCTTGAGAATCTTCGAAGCTTTCTATTGCACCCCTACTATCTCTATTCTAATTGATGACTCTCCAAAAGAATACTTCTCTTGTTGTAGGGGATTGAGCCAAGGTGACCCTTTGTCTGTATGTACCTTTTCATTCTTGTTGTTGAGGCTCTTGGGAGAATTGTTTCTAGGCTCTGTGAATATGGTCTTCTAAAATGTGTTAATGCTACTTCATTCCTCGTAGTGGAAACTCATAAATAGTTCATGAATGATACCATGCTCTTTGGGACTACCTATATAATTGAAGCTAAAAAATTGAAGAATATTTTCAATGATTATGCTGAAGCCTTAGGTTAGTTTATTAATTATACTAGAAGAAAATTACATTTTTTAAAATATTGACCTTGGCCTGGCTAGAAAGGTTATGGATATTATTGGGTGTCACATGGAGAATTTTCTGACAACCTACCTTGGTCTCCCCCTTATTTTGAAAACCCCTAGGAACCCTTTTTGGAATGACATTATATAAATATTTCAAACAAAATCTTTTTGGCTAGAAGGGTAAATAGTTGAGTCAAGCAAGCATAATCCAACTTGCCAAAGATTCCCTTTAAAACACACCTATTTATTATCCCTCCCTATATAGAATTCCTAGCTATGTGGCCTACCAAATTGAGAAAATCCAAAGGAAATTCCTATGGACATGAGCTAAAGATAAATCTAGAATCTCTTTTGTCATCTAGGAGAAGGTACGTGTTTCAAGGTATAAGGGGGGGCCTAGGAATAATAAAGTTTAATATTTTTAATAAATCTCTTCTTGCTAAGATAAGGTGGAAACTCTTGAAAGAATATAAGGACTAGAATTTATAGTGAAATATAAGCACCTATGGGAAATGAACCCCTTGAATTTTTATTTAGAGATGATCTTCCAAATGGATCCATCATTTGGAAAAATGTTCTAAAATGTAGGGAGATATTGAAGAGGGGAGTGGGAAAAATAGTTGGCAATGGAATCTTTACTCATTTTTGAAATGAGGTTTGGAGAGGTGACAAGCCTATATCTTCTCTAAATTACATTGACGGGCTCAATAACTCTTGGATTACTATTATAGGAGAGAAATTATATGATTACATTGTTTGGAGCAAGGGATCCCCTTCTTGGGTCAACTTAAAAAAAAATCTTACTAATAACATCTTTAGGGGTACATGATGGAAACCAAAGTGAGGTATAAAGTGGGGTACATGAGAGAGAGAGAGAGAGAGAGAGAGAGAGAGAGAGAGAGAGAGAGAGAGAGAGAGAGAGAGAGAGAGAGAGAGATGCATCTTCTTTTGATATTTAGAGATAGAGAGAGAAATGCATCTCTGATGCAGAACCTTCCGCATGTCATAAACTAATGTAGAAACTTTCGGAGGTCATAACTTTTGACTCAGATTTGGGTTTTGGCTGAAATTTTTCGCATGTGTGCTTCAAGAGGTGCCATTTATTTTGCCAATGGATTGTGGATCGATTGGGGTCTGTTTTGGCACATTTTTGAGAGTTGAAAGTTTCATTTAGGGCTCTGAAATCAACTTTTAGTATTTTTTTCTCTAGTTTTTAAAAACTTCTGTTTTGTAATAAATCCAAATTTATGTTTCTAATCTCAAATATTAGTTGGCAATTCATTCTAACTTAGTTGAGGGCATGTTTAGGCAAAAAAATAGCTTTTTACGTGTTGTTTTGAAAATTACCAATAATGGCAAAAAATAAGTATGGAAAAAAACTGCCAAAAAGGGTAATTTTCAGATTTCTTGATTTTCTAGGTTTTTTGGTTATTTAAGTGTTTGTAGAGAATTGTAGAGTCAGTCCGTGATGAATGGAAAATATTGAAGGTTTCAAATATGTGTTTTTATCTTGTAATTGAGTTTTATTGTTAACAAAGAGCTATGTGCTACATCAATCTCCCTATGAGATACAAAGATAGAGATATGGAGTAAGCTATAGGGAGCTTGTGCATGTGTGAATGACAAAGGGCTATGGAGATACAAATAGAGATGGAGTGAGAGAAATAGAGAGATGATAGAGGTGAAGTGTGCATGTCTGTATTAATTATAATATAAAGCTAACATTTTTGAATTGAGACCTTTGTTGAACAAACAACATCATCTTCTATTTAAGGGTAGAAGTTCATCTAACAATAGACTATCATCTACTTATATTTAGAAAATTTAATAATATGTATTTTTAAATTTCAATTATTGAAAAGAAACAAAACGTACTCGAATAGTATATACCTATAATCATAATAATTAGCTTTGGTACATCACCAACATATCCTAACTGGTATATGAGCCTTTTTCCAATTATTTTAGTTATCATCTCCAATGCCTATTTAATAAAAAAGAGACAAATATAATGTTAAAAAATCTAATATTTTTAATATTTTAGCACGCAACTTCCTTAAAACCCTTTGAAAGGTATTGAGACTGAGCTCACAATATGTGTATACACTTTGAACTAATTGAACTTAGAATATGAACAATTTGGGTATTGAAAACCCTAATTTTTTTTGGATGCTAGATTAATGAAATCGCTTAGATAAAGACAAATCCATTAAAGTGTAATGAGTAAGCATGGCAAGATGACAAAAATGGAGTCCATGTAAAAGAACACAATATGAGTCCCTTGGCTAGACATTCAGATTTCTATTTTATATGTACTGATCTTTGGAGACCATCCCTTAGTAGACCAATGCATCCTAAAGATCAAAACCAAGCGGAGAATCCCACCATGATGGGCCTATGCACAGGCAGAGGGAAACAAGTAGAATTAGTCATGATGGATTTGTTGACTAAATGGTGCACTCCCCTCTAGAAAGCCCTGACCATCCTAGATCTCTCATAATCTTTGCATCTCAGGTTTGGAAATTAAAACCCTCTAATTACTTTTGCTTTAACTCTTATGAAATTATGTGATCTTTCAATCCTTCTAATAATATTTTTCCCTATGTGTGATTTATGTGTTTTTTTTTTGAAATAGGCCTTAATGTTTTTGACATTAAGTGCAATTGACATTCCGATAGGAAATTACTGTGCTCATATGTAATTAATAGTTTCCCTCAAAACATGACTCTTAAATGGATTATATGTATTCACGACAAGTAATACCATTGTCCTCTATCTAACCTTCTCCTCTTTATAAATTTCATCATAATTTATCTTCAATAAATCTTTGTCGTACCCATTGTACCCATTGCACACCAAGGTGCGATTGCTAGTTTACATGCAATTTCTCTTTGACTTCGAAACATTACGCTTCGTTGGCCCGAGGATTCAGTCACTGTTGAGATTTGAATGTTTGTCAATTGACTGATTTTCTGTACGGTAAAGCCAACCAATAGTTGTTTATGTTGGCAACTCCCAAAAATTCTTTAATTTATAGCATTGTTAGACTTTTAGTAGGGCCTACCTCTCAGTAAATGGTGTTATTTCAACATTTTAAAAATATTTTGTATGTATGTATATAAAGTTGTTCGATAATTTGAAGGTTGACTTACATATTACTTGACACTTCTATTGAAACATCTTTATTTATTTATTTTTTGTTAATATTGAATAAAGATTGGTTCTTCTAGTTAGTAGCCGTGATTTGAGTGATTTCTGGAATTTGCATCTCACATTATTTTAACCTTACAACTTTATGTAAATATTGTTTATTGTTTAAAATTATTAAGAATAATAGTTTTATTTATTAAAGTCTTTTCAAACTGTCGACCTAATGATTTAGATAATACTTTTTAAGAAATAATAACTACCACATGCAATTTTGAAGGGTGCAAGAGTTACGCTGATAGTATTATATATATTAAATGATATAGTTGTATTGTTGATGTAGAAAGTTTGGTTGTAATATTTTTGTTATACATTAAAACATTTGGTGGGATAATTCTATCTTTATCGTTCTATACGTACAAAATAATTACATTTTGTTTGGAGTGCCATTCGATTTAGGCGAGATTCCTCTATTTGTCATATAATTGTATATGGATTATTTTGCATTTTGGCATACTCGTCGAAGGTAAAAGCGGGTTGAATACAAAGAACATCTAATGATTTCATACTAGACATAGTTGTAAATGTTAGTCCTTGCCTCTCTATTTTGTCAATGTCGATTTCTGTAGTGTGAGCCCTTGAGATTTGTGTATAGTAATAGCCCATGACATGGTGAGTGGAAATTGTCTTTGGTTGCCTAATGTTACAGGTGCTATTGGTACACTTTTTGGATCTTGTTGGATAAGAAAAGGTATGATTGGAATTTGGTTAATTATTGTAATTATCTTAAAACTTAACAATTATATATATTTTAGTATCTAATAGCTATTTTAATCTATGAAACATGAAATTTGTTTATTAAGTTAAGATATAATAAGAAACTTGTTTTGGATAAATTTGTCTCTCAAAATTAAAAAAAGGATTCATTTAGGGAAGAAACATAATAGATGTTAAGAAACTATTCATGAAATAATTCACTTAATGTACTATAGGAAGAAGGTAGGAATGGCTCTAAAAAATTATATATCCAAGGCTTATGACAAGGTCTCATGGCCTTTCTTGATTGAGATCCTCAAAAAATTTACTTTTAGAGGAGGAATCTTGAGAATCTTTGAAGCTTTCTACTGCATCTCTACTGTCTCTATTCTAGTTAATGACTCTCCAAAAGAAAGATTGTTGAAAGGGGATTGAGCCAAGGTGACCCTTTGTCTGTATACCTTTTCATTCTTGTTCTTGAGGCTCTTGGGAGAAATGTTTCTAGGTTCTGTGAATATGGTCTTCTAAAATGTGTTAATGCTACTTCATTCCTCGTAGTGGAAACTCATAAACAGTTCATGGATGATACCATCATCTTTGTGACTTCCTCTATAATTGAAGCTAAATAACGGAACAATATTCTCAATGATTATGTTGAAGCCTCAGGTTAGTTTATTAATTAAACTAAAAGAAAATTACATTTTTTAAATATTTGACCTTGGCCTAGCTAGAAAGGTTATGGATATTATTGGGTGTCACATGGAGACTTTTTTGACAACCTACCTTGGTCTCCCCCTTATTTTAAAAACCCCTAGCAACCCTTTTTGGAATGATATTATAGAAAGATTTCAAAAAAAATCTTTTTGGCTAGAAGGGTAAATTGTTGAGTCAAGCAAGTAGAATCCAACTTGCCAAAGATTAACTTCAAAACACATCTATTTATTATCCCTCCCTATATAGAATTCCTAGCTATGTGGCCTGCCAAATTGAGAAAATCCAAAGGAAATTCCTACCGACATGAGCTAAAGATAAAGCTAGAATCTCTCTTGTCATCTAGGAGAAGGTATGCATTCCAAAGTATAAGGGGGGGCCTAGGAGTAAGCTTAATATTTTTAATAAATCTCTTCTTGCTACGATAGGGTGGAAACTCTTGAAAGAATATAAGGACTAGACTTTATAGTGAAATATAAGCACTTAAGGGGAAATGAACCCATTGAATTTTTATCTAGAGATGATCTTCCAAATGGATCTGTCATCTGGAAAAATGTTCTAAAATGTAGAGAGATATTGAAGAGGGGAGTGGGCAAAATAGTTGGTAATGTAATCTTTACTCATTTTTGAAATGAGGCTTGGAGAGGTGACAATTCTCTATCTTCTCTAAATAACATTGATGGGCTCAATAGCTCTTGGATTACTATTATAGGAGAGAAATTCTATGATTACATTGTTTGGAACAAGGGATCCCCTTCTTGGGTCAACTTTAGAAAAAAATCTTACTAATAACATCTTTAGGGGTACAAGATGGAAACCAAAGTGAGACATAAAGTTAAGTGAGGTTCTCTCTTCTTTGGGGGAATGTTCAATGTTTAATCAGACCATGCAAGATGAATTGGTGTGGAGACCCTCTTCTTCAAGTGATATTTCAGTCAAATTGGCCTATTTGTTTCTTAATTTGGCCCTTTTCCCTTCTTCTTAGATTATTTGGAGAGGAATTTGGATCCATAAACTCATCCCCAAAATTAACAACTTCTGGTGGATCGTGTCAGACAATAAAATTATTACTTTTTATAACTTGATAAAAATGGTTTTCAATTTGCGAACAAGTGCAATCTATATTACAATAAAAAGAAATTCATTAATCATCTATTTCTGCACTGTCCTTATGTCATTGAGGTCTAATCTCAAATTTTTTCTCTAATCACTATTTACTGGGGCTTCCCTGAAACTCTCCCCCTTTTTATTGACACTTGGTCTATTTTTCCTTTCAAACAAGCTTTTATTAAAGATATTTTGAAATAGATCCACCCATTGGTCACCTAGGGCCTCTATAAGGAGCATAGCAATATGATCTTAAAGAGAAATAGGTAAACTTAGTGGGGAGGTCTTCAATATTATCAAACACCAAGTTGTAGAGAACTTAAAATCTGCTTCCTTTGGCAATTTTAAGGAAATGCTCTTTCTTATGAAAATAAGGATTAAAAAAATATTTAAAGAGATTTTAATATTCATATTATTAACATTAGTAGCAGGGATTTCAAATATAATAGAAGTAAATGTCAAATGAGTGTGATCATTTAGTGCATTCAGAATTGGAAAATCTTCCACAGTTTTTGATTGTAGGAAAAAATAAATTTTAAAGGAGACACGAAACCCCTTACAAGTTAAAATCAAAATATTACTTCATTAAACAGTTATTCAAACTGATTTAATTCATTGTTCAAAAAAAATTAGACATTCTTCATACCATGCCCATTAATTTTGTATCGTTTGACTGACTGGATTTTGTATGACGTCAATACTAATTCTCTATCGTTAATCCAAAAACTAAACATATATGTCAAATTAGTGCCTAGCTTTAAATTCCCGATCACTATGTACATTTATTTAACAAAACAAACAAGATGGATGCAAAAGGATAAATAGAAAAACTATAATAAACAAATATAAAAAGCTTCAGACGAGTCCAAACAGTGGCAAAGGGGAATAATTATTTATTCAAGATAGTATTAAGCAAATAACATCAAACATAAACAGATCGATGATCGAAATCATTTCTAAGAACAGCAAAGTCCGATTCCTTGGTCACATCGTCCAGAAAAGCAGCATGTAAACGTATTAGCAGGGCTGTTGAATTGGCTACATTCCCCATCACTTTGGCACTGTGTAAAACCCTTGCAATCATTCTCATCGCCCTCTGCTATCCCTGAAATGCACATTGCCAATGCAAATATTAACACTAGGCAAATGATTTTGTTCGCCATTTTCTTATGTTCTCTAAAGAAAAAGGATGGTAGTTAAGCAGCGAGAGGGCATCTAATTTATAGAGAATTGGAAGGCCTTTGCCGGCTCTTTGTACTGGGTTGATGCATTCCTCGTTTTCGACCAGTTTAATTTATCCCTTCTTCGACAGTCTATGGTAATATGGGACTATCTTGTATTTCTTGTTAAAGGGGCACATGCCTAATCCTCTAAGAAATTTGAACTTCTGACCTCTCTTTAAGGAACATAAGTTCTCTACTACTAAGAAGAAAACAATAGAACTTTCCATAGCAATTGAAAGCTCTAAATATGCAATGTCATAATTTTTTAAAAAAAGATAACAATAATTAATTACAAAAAAATCTAAAAAAATAATTCACCATCATTTTTTCAATCTTCATTTGTAAATTGATTTGAATATTTTAAGAAAAACTAAAAACTTGCATACAAATAACTCAAAATATTGAGTGTCTACATAATTGATAGAAATATAAAATAAGGAATATCATTCTATCGAGACATTGACTTTCCTTTTAACTACTTAAGACATATTTGTCATGTCCTTCGGATTGGTGTAGACCAATACACATTTTCATTGTAAACTATCAAAGAAAACATCCTATGAAAAGATATAAAAATCAACATATTAGAATTTTTTTTATTTTCAAATCAAATATACAGTTTAAATGTAATTTTGATGATAAAAATGCACTAATTGATAACACTCAATATGCTTATTTCTTGATATTATTGATTTACCTATCAAAATGTAAGTACACGCATCAAGTACAAAATAAAATGTAAATAATAACATTGTGATTAATTTAATAGTGAAAAGTCATTCCTCTAAAATATTGGTATCTAATTTTAAAAATTGAGGCATAAGATAGCAATATGGAGTTTATAAATTGGATTATTTTATTATAATACCAAATTCTATCTAAAGCATACGAGGAATGTATATCTTTCTTGTATGAGTTAAACTATTTCAAATAAGAGAGAAAAAGAATTCTAGATCACATGTACAAATTGGAATGTCTCTTTGTCTTTGACAACTTTTTTCTTTAGAAAACAAAAAATTATATAGAGATTTTTCAACATATTCTTGGCATTATTACATTTCCTTGAAGCATTACCTATAGATGTAAATGTGTGATGTAGTTGAAAATAGTTTACTAATGATTAAGACCAATTTAATTCATGGTGGTACAAGGTATCTATTAATGGTGATGGGATGAAAAGATTTCTAGAAGAGGTTATTTATTACTATTTTCACATTCTTCAAATAAATATGTCAACTTGGAGAGAAGTTATAGATTTTCCAATTTTATTTCATATTTTTAAAGTATAAATGCTAAGTTCAATTTTAATGAAAATCTAAACAAATTTATGAAATAATAAATATTCATATATGAACATCGCAAGAAACACCCCTCCTCTCATGTATATTGAGAGTTTGTATGAATCGTAGAGATAAAGAAAATAGAAAAATGGGAAACAAGTCATTTCTATAAAGATAATTGTTCCTTTATCAATTGCTTGATTACGAATTCTTAGCTTATTTATAATATTTAATGTAAATTAATACAGTCATTATCATAAAATACGACTAAAAAATTTACAATAAAAATACTTTATTTTATTTATCACTACTTTTGTACTTGCCATATTCACTTGAATTCCAAAGGTAACATTTTTCCTTTGAATCTCACTTATTTGTAACAAATTGACACATGATGGAATCATACCCTAATATTCATATAGAATATAGTAAATTGTGTCAAGAAGTTTATATTTTGTAATATCGTATTAAATACTATCACATAATATAAATATTTAATTAGAGAAAATTAGAAAAATAATTAAAATGGAGAGAATTTTCTTTAAATTTTTTTGGAGAGAATCTTCACACTAAATTATAAATTAAAGAAACCGACTAAATATTTCCACCATGAGTCAATGATAAGGCACCATCCCTACAAAAATTTTAAATTTTACACAATTGAGTTATCATGATTTGGATTTAAATCATCTCAGTGGAGTATTGTTGGAGTTGAGACAAGCCTTGCATAAATCTAATAAATTCCTAAATTCTTACATGATTTTCTTTGGTAGATGGTTAGATAGATTGGGAATAAAAAATGAAATGATTTATTTGGAGCTAAATGATCTTGAAGGAGTACCAGTACCATTGGAGTTGAGCACACTTTCATAAATTCAATTCCTTCAAAAATTTCATCTAATCAACTCATCAACGATGTCTAATTTGTAGGTTTAAAAAAATTTGTCTAGAAACTTCCAAGGGTCCCTACCTCTGGAAATTGGAAAGATGATTCATGTTTGAGATATTGATGTTTCATCTAATAGGTTGGAAGATTGAATTCTAGACAAGCTAAAAAGTACTTAGTATGATGTATTGTTTAATATATTTACTAATACTAGTTTAATAATTAATGATATTTTAGTTATTTTCTAAGTGAACAAATCCTAAAAATAAAATTTGAACATAATTTTCCTAGTATTGAGAAGAATGATTTTTGTTGTGTTTTGAATATATATAATTAAATAGAAGATATATTATACATAACAATATGAAATTTAGTTTACACAATACAAAATGGTGCTTAAAAATAATTATATCTATTTTATCAAATCAATAAAGGGCATAGTAAAAGTATCTAAAAAGAAATATATTAGAATGTACATACATACATACACACATACATATATGTATGTATGTACGTATGTACATATGTACATACGTATGTATGTATGTATGTATGTATGTTGTTACTATAATAATAGATGGTGATGATGAAGAAGACCGACCAAGATCAGAGGTATACAAGATAGTAGAAAGATTAGATCAGTTGGTATCTTGTCATTGATGTCAAGTAATTGATATCTAATATATATTGTGTTGCCATATCATTCAGAGTATGATATAAGTTGAATGAGTTAAGGAGAAGAAGAAGTGAAATGTTGTGAAGATGAAGAACTTAATTGGGCAAATTGTATAGATCAGACAATGCTAAGATTATGTTGATATAATTGTTTACTACCTAACATATGATTATATCAAATTGGTAAAGAATGGTAATGAAGATTAATCAAATTGGTAAGTAAAATAGTTTTGGCTACTGAGCAAGAAAGGTCACTCAGTAAAGCGAAAAATTCATTTGGTAAAGAGAAAAGTAAGTTTCTATAAAGGAAAAGGAACTCAAGACACCAAGTAGAAGGTTTTAGTCACAGAGTAAGGAACAAAAATTAAATACAAGGATCAGAATGACATTTAATGATGAGCTATGATGAGTTGGAAGATTTTGATGACAAGGAAGAGTTAGTCAGAGAGATCTACAATCAAGAAAATTCATGATGATGATCTATGGTATAGATCTAAGCGGCTAAAATAGAAAGAACAAGTTTCAAGATAGTTTAAGTTCCAAGGTGAAGATAAAATGTGTTACCGAGATCTATATACATTAAATAAGTTTATGATGTTGATTAGACGGTTGAAATTAATGAAAGGAAAATGTGATAAAAGAGATTAAGTGAAAAAAAAAGTCTATATAAAGGATGAATTTGTATGAACAAATGGCTAGCAAACTAAAGCATTCATAAGTCACCGATTGATGTAGTGAAGAAGGAAAAGGTTGAATTGTGAGTCAAAAAGAAGAATTTGATGAAGTATTGAAGCCAGTGTAAAGTGAAGAATTGAAGTGAAAAAGAAGAGCGCAAAAATGATCTAATTATGAAAATTAAAGATAGTTGTGAATTTACAGGTCAATATATTCACTATTGCCTATTAACATTTGTAATAGAAAAATCTCTTAATCCAGTGGACTTAATAGTCTTATTGTAAATGTTAAAATTAACAAGTAACAAGACATAAATAATAGTTACATGTAAATATAACCAATATCAGAAAAGAAAACAAGACACATAGATTTAACATGGTTCACCCAATCCCTGGGCTACGTCCATCAACAATGAGTCCAATATTATTATTATCTATTGATTACAACCTGATTGCAATCCGCAATCCCTTACAACTCAATATCACCACAAGAAGCTACTAAAACATACATCATAATGAAATCCCTAACCCTAAGAAATTTTATACAAGTTTATTTTGCCACTTTAGGGTTATAATAAGTCATCCCAAAAATAGCCAATAAATGTTCCCCCCAAAACATTTTCCCCCGAACCCCGGCGAGGGAAAGGGGAAAAGTGTACAGTATTTCCTTGATCAATAACTGCAATATAACAATCTCCCACTTGGAGACTGATGGTGTAGCAAAACCACTACCCTGTGAAGCTCCCACTAGATCCAACCACCCTAGACTATGTTGTTCCTTAATTATATTCAGTCTAATTGACCAACCGAAGCTGAACAAGAGTTCAACTTCTCCTTGGTTACTACCTTTGTAAAAATATCTGCTAGATTATCATCCGTATGAATCTTTTCTAGCTTTAACTCTCCATCATCCAAAATTGACTGAATGAAATGGTATCATAATTGTATGTATTTTGTCTTTGAGTGCAAAGAAGAATTCTTTGCAAGATGAATGGCACTCTGGCTATCTCTATATAGATAATTATCCTTCTATGGATGTCCCAATTCTTCCATGAAGAATTGAAGCCATATCATCTCCTTGGATGCCTCTGTAGCAACAACATACTCTACTTTTGTAGTGGACAACACATTCACCTTTTGTAATCAAGAAATCTAACTCATTGTTGTCCCACCAACAGTAAATACATAGCCTATAGTACTCCATCTGCTATCTATATCTCCTGCCAAATCTGAGTCAACATAGCCTTGTACAGTAGTAGTAGATCCCCTAAAGTGTAAACACATACTAGATGTACCTCTCAAATATATGAGAATCCATTTGACTACATTCCAATGCTCAATCCCAGGGTGACTCATATATCTGCTAATGAATCCCATTGCATGTGCAATATCTGGCCTAGTACATACCATAGCATACATTAAGCTCCCTATAGCTGAAGCATAAGGTACCATGGACATTTTAGCCTCCTCTTTTGATGTCTTAGGACACATCTCCTTAGTCAATTTTAAATGACTAGGTAAAGGTGTGCTGATAGCTTTGGCATTCTCCATAGAGAAACGTTGCAACACATTCTCAATATAATCAGCTTGAGATAAAGTCAATTTCCAATTTTTCCTAGCTCTACAAATTTTCATACCAAGGATTTGTTTTTCTGCCCCCAAATCCTTCATAGAAAATGAATGTGCTAACTATTGTTTCAACCCTTTAATATGATCCATGTTAGACCCAATTACAAGCATATCATCAACATATAAAGATAAAATAATGTAGCTATCATCATCCAACCTCTTAAAATAAACACAATGGCCAGAATGACACTGAGTGTATCCATGCTCATTCATAAAATTGTCAAATTTAATATACCATTGTCGAGGTGCTTGCTTCAAGCCATATAAACTTTTCTGCAATCTCCACACTAGATTCTCCTTACCCTTGAACTCAAATCCTTGTGGATGTACCATATATATTTCTTCATCCAAATCACCATGAAGAAAAGTTGTTTTAACATCAAGCTGCTCTAAATGCAAATCTTCAGTAGCCACAATACTTAAAATAGTATGAATAGAAGTCATTTTAACAACTGGAGAAAATATCTCATCAGAATCAATACCTTTTTTCTATGCAAATCCTTTTACAACTAACCTGGCTTTAAATATTTTCTTACCTCCATCCTCTTCTTTTATCCTGTAAACCCATTTATTCTGTAAAGACCTTTTACCTACAGGTAACTTACATAAATCCCATGTTTGATTTTTCAGCAAAGAGTCCATTTCATTTGTCATTGTAGACTCCCACTGAAGCTTGGTATCCACCTGTACAACTTCATTATAACATTCAGGTTCACCAGCATCTGTTAATAAAATAGAATACAAAGAGGGAGAAAATCATTCCAGAGGTCTACATAGCCTTGTTGATCGTCTAACATTCACCGGGGTTTGTGTTTTTTTTTGTTGCTATTGTTGCAGAGGATAAGGAACTACTAGAACATCATCTTTTGGAGTATCATCCAGTACTACATAATCATTTTCTTTCTTCTAATGCTGTTGCAATAGATCTTTTTACAAAACTTTCTCATTGAATATGACATCCTTGCTTCTTAAAATTTTATGATTTTAAAAATCCCAAATCCTATAACCAAATTCATCAATGCCATATCCAAAAAATACACATTTCTTTGACTTAGCTTCCATCTTGGTTCTATTTTCAGAATCTATATGTGCAAATGTTTCACAACCAAAGGTTTTGAGAAAAGAATAACTCACCTTCTTACCAGTCCATGCTTCCTTTGGAATACCATAGTCCAAAGGAGTAGAGGGACCTTTATTGATTAAATAAAAAATTGTATTAATAGCCTCTTCCCACATGTTTAAGGTTAGCCTAGCATGTAACCTCATACTCCTTGCACGCTCCATTATTGTCATGTTCATGCGTTCAGCCACCCCATTTTCTTGTGGAGTCCTTGGTACAATTTTCTGCCTACGAATACCATTAGAGGAACAATAATCTTCAAATTTTGTGTTGTAATAGTTACCACCATTATCAGATCTGAGACATTTTAGCCTTTTATCAATCTCATTCTCAACCAACCATTTCCATTTCTTAAAAGTTTGAAATACATCAGATTTATGTCTAAGAAAATAAATCCATACTTTCTTGTTGCATCATCTATAAATGTAACATAATATAGAGAGCCACCAAGGGAAGATACTTGAGATGGTCCCATACATTTGTATGCACAAGCTCTAATTTCTCATTTTTCGTTTCCTTCCCACTCTTCACAAAACTAACTCTCTTTTATTTTCGATACACACAACTTTCACAAAAATCCATATTGACACATTTCAGACCAGATAAAACTTTCTTTGAATGAATTAATTTCATACCTTTTTCACTCATGTTCCCAAGTCTGTTGTGCCAAAGTGTTGTGTTAGAATCTACACTGATTGTTTGATGTTCTTCCTGCTCAACTGTAGCATCTATTCCTGAACATTCATTTTCCTCTAAAACAATTAAAGTAGAAGGAACAATATGACCTATACAAAGATATAAGGTTCCTACTTTCACACCTTTTTCTACTACTAATGGGCCTTTTGAAACCTTACAATTTCTATAATTAAAAGTAACTGTGCAACCGTCATCACCGAGTTGCCCTGCTGAAATTAAATTCCTACTTAGCCTTGGAACATGTCTTACCTCTTGTAGTAGCCAATGATTCCCATTCTGCAACTTAATCTTAATTTTCCCCTTTCCAACAATCTGATAGGGCTCATCATCTCCCAAATAAACTAGCCCAAAATCCCCTTGGACATAATCAAGAAAATAACCTCTATGGGGTGTAGCATGAAATGAAGACCCATAATCTAGAACCCATGAATCATCAATACTTTCTAAAGAAAGAATCAAACCATCCCCTTCAGATTTATTACTTACCACATTTTCCTCCTTGTTACCTTCTTGTTTGTCTCCTTTATTCTTTTGAGACCATCAATCTTTCTTCTTATGACTTGGTTTTCCACATTACCAACAATCATTTGGTGCTTTCGATTTAGACCTCTTTCCCTTTGATTTTCCTCTTGATTTCCCATGATTTCCAGAATTGTTTCCTCTCTCATTCGTTCTTCCTCTACTTTGTGCATTCAAGAGACTTCCAGATGTAGATCCACTTGAGCTTTTCCTACGAGTGTCCTCACTCAGAATTACACTGATAACATCATCAAATTTTAGGGTATTAGAACCATAAACAGAGTTACTGACAACCTTTACCAAGCCATTCCAGCTTTCAGGCAAAGAACACAAAATCAAGAGAGCCCTAATTTATTCATCAAAAATAACATTTACAGAAGATAATTGACTAGTAACCCTATTAAAATCATTCAAATGATTAGTGACAGAACCACCTTCTACCATCTTCATATTAAACAAATGCTTCATGAGAAATACCTTGTTAGAAGTAGAGGGATTTTAATACAACTTCGCTAGGGTTAGCATCAAATCTTCAGTCATCTTTTCTTGTGTAATATTGAATGCCACCAATTCTGCTACGCATAATCAAATACTACCAAGTGCCTTTCTATCAAGAATATTCCAGTCCTCATCAGACATTGTTGACAGTTTCTTGAATTTTCCTTCCAATGGCCGCCATAGATCCTTTTGATAGAGATAGTCCTCCACTTGCATTTTCTATAACTAAAATTTCTGCCCATTAAACTTGTCAACCTTCAGCCTACCCTCATCTTCCATTGGTCCCACTCAACCGTGAGGCTCTCACTAAACCATGAGATCTTCTTGTAGATGGATAACTGAAAAAAATAACCTTGCTCTGATACCACTTGTTAGAATTAACAAGATAGAAATAATAGTTACATGTAAATATAACCAATATCAGAAAAGAAAATAAGACACAAAGATTTAACGTGGTTCACCCAATCCCTGGGCTAAGTCCACCAATAGCGAGTCCAATATTATTATTATCTAGTGATTAAAACCTAATTCCAAGCCACAATCCCTTATAGCTCAATATCATCGCAAGAAGCTACTACAACATACATCATAATCAAATCCCTAACCCTAAGCAATTTTATACAAGTTTATTTCATCGCTTTAGGGTTACAATAAGTCAGCCCAAAAATAGCCAATAAATGTTCCCTGATCAATCACCACAATATAATGGTAAAATCCTTACAAAAGGTAATATTCTAAATAGTGTTTGAAGATATTTAACTAGGCCAATCCTAACAGCGTGAAGATCCTAACAGATCTAAAGAAAATCCCTTGTTTGGGTCACACCTAGAATTGTGTATTGTAATCTTTAATATGATTGGCTCTTAACTGAGCATACTTCAAAAGAGTATTTCTTTAGTGGCTGAAAATTGCCACAGTTAGTTTTTTCCAAAGTTGGGTTTCCTGTTAAATGCTAGTGTTATATGTGTTGAATGATTATTGTAAATGTTATTTTTGATAGTTAAAGTTTATTTACTATTGTCGATAAATAGTGAATTATGTTTGACTGAGTTGGCACTGGATTAATCAGAGAAATTTTTTAAGGTACAAAGAATCAAGGATTATTGATTCACCCCCCCTCTCTATAATCCAACAATTGGTATCAGAGATAAGTAATCTTAGGGATAAGTTTGGAAGACTTGAGTAAAACATCTGAAGATGTACATAGCAGAGAAGTACTTAAGTTGAACAAGGAAAGTTTCTCAATATAGAAAAGTAGGATGAGATTGTACCTATCTATAATTGGAAAATCTACGCTAAATCTTTTGGATAATGACTACACTCTACCACCTACTGGACCTATGAAAGTTGATCAGATGAGAGAAAAGCAGGAACACAACTGGGTAATGACTGAAATTGCCTCTTCCTTCACTAATGTTTAATTCAATGATGTTAAGGATTGTATTACTTCAAAAGAGATGTGAAATAGGCTTACACTTATTTATAGAGGTGATCAACATGTAAAAAAGGATAATGTTGATAGTCTCAGAGGAAAGTTTGATGAAATGAGAATCAAAGATGAAGAGAACATTTCTCAATATAGTTTCAGTATCAAGGGAGTTTTTAGTGCCATCAAAGGTGCTGGTGGAACATTAACTAGTGAAGAAGTGATAAGTAAAATTCTGAGAACTCTTTCATCCAAGTATGCTATTTGAGTATCTTCTATTTGGGAACTAAGATCCATACCAAATAATGTTGTTACTCTTGAAGCCTTAATTGGTAAGCTGATTTTATTTAAGCTTAGCGATTACAATAATAGTCTAGCAACTATTGAAACAACCTTAAAATTATCTTTAAGTATTGTAACTTCAAGAAGAGAAACAGAGAATCATAATAGTTCATGTGGAAATGAATATGAAAGTATCCTAATTGAAGAGGAAGAACAATAAGAATTGGAAACACTACTAGCTAAGAGGCTACTAAGAGGTAAAGGAAAGTATAAAGGTAAAATTCCTTTGAAATGTTTTAATTGCAACAAGATTGGTCACATTGCATCTAGATGTCCTAATAATGACATGAATGATAAAAGTGAGAAGAAGAAAAATTGATATCAAATGTTTAGAGACTACAAGAAAAATGGTAAGAAGTTTTTCTACCTAGCCAAGGAAGGAGTTACCGATGATGAATCTGATGACATAGAAGAAAGTTATGAAGTTATCTATGTTGCTATGGAGGATGATTTAGAAGAAGAGAGGTGTGAAGATGAAAATGCCCTTATTTATAATGTAAGTAAAAATGACCCATGGTTAATTGATAGTGGATGTTCAAATCATATGACTAGTGATATTGATAAGTTTGAGAGTTTAGAAGAGTATGATGGAGGATTTGTTAGATTTGGCAATGATGCTCCATGTCTTGTAAAAGGAAAAGGATCCATTATATTGAATGAGAATATCAGATGTGTTGATTCTTATTGGGTTCAAGGACTAAACTATAACTTTTTGAGTTTTGCACAATTGAATAATATTGTCAACCGACTAGAGTTTCAAAATAGAAAAGTGAATATTTATGGTGCTGATGGAGATTTGATTGGAATTAGTGAATAATCAAAAGGTAATTTATTCTATCTTGATATTGTTGCAAAGATTTTCTTGTTTATTAAAGTTGAAGATTTTTGGTTATGGAATAAAAGACTATGTCATGTAAATTTTAATAACATGATTAAGGTGAGCAAAAAGAATAGACTCAGAGGTCTACCAAAATTAAACAAACCCGATAAAGTGATGTGTAAGGAATGTCAGATTGGTAAGATGACCAAATCAAGTTTTTCAAGAGAGCCTTACTGATCTAATGGTATTTTGGAACTAGTTCATACTAACCTTTGTGGTCCTATGAAAATACAAAGCTATTATGGAGATTGGTATTTAATTTTGTTTGTTGATGACTATTGAAGAATGATGTCGGTTATGTTTCTAAAAGAAAAGTCTGATGCATTCCAAATGTTTAAGTGGTATAAGGAAAGAGTTGGAAAGGAAACATGTAAGAAGTCAAAATGTTTAAGATTAGATAGAGGAGGTGAATTTATCTCTGATAAATTTACTATCTTCTACAATGAAAATAGAATTGAAAGTCAAGTATCTACAATGAAGACTCCACAAAAAAATGGCTTAGCTATTCAAGAAGAAACAGATCTATAGTTGATTGAAAAAAAGGTTGCAAAAACATTCTAGAGAGAATCCATTAGTACTTTTGTCTACACACTGAACCAAGTACAATTGGAGAAAGGCACAAACAAGAAACCTTATGAATTCTAGTATGGGCATACATCAAATGTTAGTTACTTTAAAATTTTTGGAAGTAGGTGTTACATACTGAAAGATGATAGGAATTGAAAGTTTTATTCTAAAGGAGATGAAGGTATATTCCTCAAAGAAAAAATCATATAAATGTTTGAATAAGGCTACTAAAAAAATTGTTGAAAGTGCAAATGTGAGAATTGATGAATTTGCGGAAAGGAATGAAGAAGATAACAGAAAGGAACCTGAAGATTATGAAAGTTTTGTATATGTACATGAAGGTAATTTGGGTAATGAAACTAAGCTGCAACAAGAAGAAACCAAGGAGAAAGTTGAGCCTCCACCAAGAGATGAAAGCACTGATGAACAGTCTACCAAGAAGAATATATTGGAGACAAGAATGCAGGAGTCATGACAAGAAGTAAGCTGCAAGATAATACATGTTTGATTTTTGAGTTTGAGAAAAGATTAGTCAAGGATGCACTTCAAAATAGAGGCTGGATTAATGGAATGAAAGAACAAATTGATCAAATTGAAAACAACAATAGTTGGTTATTGGTACCAAGACGTAAGGACAAGAATGTGATTGGAATACATTGAATTTTCAGGAAAAAACTCAATGAGAATGGATATGTGATCATATGTAAAGCAAGATTAGTATGAAAAGGGTATGCATAAGAAGAAGGATATGATCTCTCTCTCTCTCTCTCTATCAAGTTTTAATTATTTAAGTCATTCTTTGTAAGGTAAAATTTAATTTCCAATATGTTAATAGTAAATTATCATGTTATTATCTATAGACTTGGTATTATGTTTCGATAAGAGTTAAGAATGTTTGGTTAAGAGCGCATCATGTAATTCAACATGAGAAGAAAGTAGCAGTTAATTTGGTAGAGCTGATAGTGTGAAGCAACACATCTACTCATGGAGTTGCACGGTCTTAATTTTTTTTGTGTGCTTAGTAGAGCCAACTAAGATGTTATTTGAGAGTTGTATTGTTTCTCTAATATGATTTCAAGATGGTTCTAATAGGCTAACTTGATTATATCATTTAGAGAAATATATTTATAGGTAGTCATTTGTGATTGCTAAGTATGGTAGTGAGTTGTAAGAAAGAAGCAAAGAAAAAGTTGCAAAGTGTTGTGCCATCAGAAGAAGGTCTATGTGATGAAGATAAGTGTATATTATATTAATTGGAACTGATCAAAACAATAGGTCTACCTTGCAGTTCACCAAGATCCAGATATAGTGTGTATCTATTATTTAGAAGGTTGTAGTCTTCATGATTTGAGCAATGAGCTCTCAGACAGTGCGTTCTCATCCCTAATAGGGTTAATTGTAAAATAATCCTAATAGGGTCTGACCCTTGACCAGGTCACTATACTTATTGCATTGTAAAGATCAACTCCTAACAGGGTTGTAAGATCTTCTAACAAGGATCATTATACACTAGTGCAGTTTTTGTGGGTGTCAATTCCCACTTGGGTTTTTACCTATTTGGGTTTCCTCGTAACCAAAATTGTGTTGATGTGTTATTGTGTGTGCTTAATATTATTCTATACTTAATTGGTTAAAGAATTTAATCTTGTATATAATTGATTCACACCTCCCCCCTCTCAATTATCTCTTGGGACTATTCCTAATAATTGGTATCAAAGCCAAGTGCCTTGGAGAGAAATTTTAACAGCTTGAGGTTGATTAGATGGCATTCTTTAGAAAATAAAGTCCTAAGTTTGATGGAGAGAACTATTTAGATTGGAAGAAAAAAATGATGACACATTTGCAATGCACTTCTTTTGAAATTTTTGAAATAGCTACTAAAGAAGTTCAGATTCCTTATTTATCAAATTTTGCAAAAGATGTTGCAACCTTGAAGCAAAAGGAGATGTTCACTTCAAATGATATTTCCAAAGAGGCCCTTATCAGCACCTTATCTGATAGTGAGTTTTCAGAGATCAAGAAAATGGAGAAAGCCTATAAGATATGGAAGTATCTAGAAGACATGTTTGAAGGAGATATTCAAGCCAAGAATGCACGTAGAAAGAAATGGAAGATAAGATACAATACATTAGGGATGCTACCTGATGAGAATGTCAGAGCCTACAATCAAAGGATTAATGAAGCAGTTGCAGGAATCAGAAATAATGGTGGAGAAATTTTGGAAGAAGACATAATGGATAAATTGATGACTACATTGACACCAGAATATGACAACAAGATATGCATCCTAGATGAAACTATGCAATCCATAAAAGACTTTAAAAGAGAGACCTTAATCAGAAAGCTTTCAGAATTTGAGATATAAAGATTGAAGATAGAGCTCAAAAGTGAAACAGCCTTCAAAGACTCAGTCCATGGTAAGAAATACTTGAGCACCTCTGTTAATTTTGATGATGATGATGAAGAAAAAGAACTAGATGATTTCATTTCTTTGATTGATAAGAAAGAAAGAAAAGGAAAAGGGAAATATGAAGGACAATTACCATTCAAATTCTTTTCATGTAACAAGATTGGTCACTTTGCATCTAAGTGTCCTACAAGAATCAATAAGTTTAAAAATAACTATAAACCTAAGTATACAATAGAATGTTACTATGCTTGTGATGGAGTATCAGATGAAGATTCAGTAGAATATGAAATTGAATTCATTTCTCTTCAAGACATGGAGAAAATTTTTGATGAAATGGACCTTGAAGATGAAAAGAAAGCACAAGAGTTAGCACTGATTTCACAAGATGACATCAGGACAGATTGGATCATTGATAGCGGCTACTCACATCATATGACAGGAGACAAGGATAGATTTGTACATCTAAATAGATACAAAGGAGGCATGGTTAGATTTGGAGATAACACTCCTAAACCTATTATAGGTAGAGGAGTTATCACCTTGGATGGAAAGAACAACACTGATGATGTTCTTTATGTTGATGGTTTGTAGCATAACTTACTAAGTGTTGGACAATTGCTTGACAAAGGATATCAGTTGGAATTCAAAGACAACAAGTGCATCATTAATAACAAAGAAGTAGAGATGATTGCATCTAGTTTAAAGACTAAATGTAATTTTTTTTAGCTTAATCCTGAAGCAAGTTGTTTTGTTGCCAAAGTAGATGATAGTTGGTTATGGCACAAGAGACTATGTCACATCAATTTTGACAACATAGTGAATATAAGAAATGTAAAGGAAGTAAGAGACCTTCCTAGAATTGAAAAACCAGTTGATACAATATGTAGGGAATGTGTGATGGGAAAGCATGTGAGGAATTCATTTAGAATTAAGAACAATTTAGTAGATAAAAAATTGGATCTAGTACATATAGACCTATGTGGGCCAACTCAAACAAGATCATACTATGGTAAAAGGTACTTTATTTTGTTTGTTGATGATTATTATAGAATGATGTGGGTTGTGTTCTTAAAAGACAAGTCAAAAGCATTTGAGAAGTTCAAAATATTCAAAGCTAAGGTTGAAAATGAGTCTAGATTAAAGATTAAATGTTTGAGATCAGATAGAGGAGGAGAATTCACGTCTGACAGATTTTATGAGTATTGTGAAGAACATGGGATAAAGAGATAGTTAAGTGCACCTAGAACCCCTCAATGGAATGGAATTGTAGAAAGGAGGAATAGGATCATACTAGACACAATGCGTACCATCATGATTGAAGGAAAGGTCACACAAACCTATTGGAGAGATGTGTTCAATACTATAGTCTATACTATTAATTGAATTCAATTAAGGCTAGGCATAGACAAGACACCTTATGAGCTATGGTTTGGGAATTTACCTACAGTCAAATACTTTAGAATCTTTGGAAGCAAGTGCTACATCAAGAGAGATGAAGCTATATGCAAGTTTGATGTAAGAAGTGATGAAGAGAGATATCATGATTATGCACCTATGATTGAAGAAGAACCTAGACCTACCAGTAGTGAAGTAGATGTTGAAGAAATGTTTGACAACATTGATGTTTTATTCAATGACCCTGAAACAAGTGAAGAAGAAACACAAAAGGTAGATGAGAGAGTCACACCTAATGTTCCAAAATTCACATCTAGATACCATTCAAAGGAATATATCATTGGAGATCAGAACATAAAAGTCATGACAAGATCAAAAGAAAAGAGTTCCACAAAAAATGAAGAGGTATGTTTACTTTCACAGATTGAACCTTTAAGTGTTGAAGATGCATGTAATGATTCAGAATGGCATGAAGCAATGAAAGAAGAGCTATATTAGATAATTAAGAATGATACATGGGAACTGGTCCCTAGGCCTAGTGATAAGAATGTGATTGGAACCAAGTGGATATTCAAAAATAAGATTAATGAAGATGGAACAGTGGTAAGAAACAAAGAAAGACTAGTGTGTAAAGGATATGCAAAAAGAGAAGGTATTCATTATTCAGACACATTTTCCCCTATAAGTAGATTGGAGGCCATAAAGTTGTTTTTAGCCTATGCTACATTCAAAAACTTTAAGGTATAGCAGAGGGATGTCAAGTCAGCATTCCTAAATGGAGAGATGAAAGAAGAAGTATACATAGAGAAGCTTGAAGGATTTACCTTATCAGATAGACCTGATATGGTATGCAGATTAAAGAAAGTCCTATATGGACTTAAACAAGCCCCTAGAGCATGGTATGCAAGAATTTATGGATACTTGACAAAGATTGGATTCAAGAAAGGAGAAATAGATTGTAACTGATTCATAAGAGAGACACCTAATGGAGTATTGTTGGTTGCTATATTTATTGATGATATTATCTTTGGTGGTAATGATAAGCTTAGTGCTGAATTTTGTAAGGAGATGCAGAGCAAATTTGAAATGAGCATGATTGGACCTCTCAAGTATTTTTTGGGACTAAATGTGCAACAGATAGACAAAGGTATTTTCATTAATAAATCTAAGTTTGTGAAAGAGATATTGAAGAATTACAAGATGGATGAATGCAAGCCAGTAAGTACCCCTATGATAACATGATGCAAGCTTTCAAAAGAAGATGATTATGCAATAGTAGACATAACCTTGTATAAGTATATGATTGGTAAACTAATCTATCTTACTCAATCTAGACCTGATATTTCCAATGCAATTGGTATAGTTGGAAGATTTATAGAAGAAACTAAACAAAGTCACCTTATGGTAGTAAAGAGGATATTTAGATACTTGAGAGGAACTATAGACTATGGTTTATGGTATCCTAATTCAGAAAATGTAGAACTTTATGTATATACAGATGCAGATTGGGCAAGTTGTGTGGATTATAGAAAGAGTACATTATGAGGAGAAGTATTTCTTGGAGATAGACTTGTTACTTGGACAAGTAAGAAGAAAAATTGTATTTCTCAGTCCATAGCAGAAGCTAAGTATGTTGCAACATCATTAAATTTCTCTACAATTGTGTGGATCAAGAAAATGATAAAAGATTTTGGTACTCAGATTGATTATCTTATTGTTATTCATTGTGATAACACTAGTATTATCAATATGTCAAAGAACCCTATGATGCATGAAAAGACAAAACACATTGAGATAAAGTATCACTTCCTAAGAGAGAAAGTTGCAGAGAAAGAAGTAATGTTGGACTATGTGAGTACAAAAGATCAACTAGCAGACATATTCACAAAGCCTTTACTTAAGGATACATTTGAGTATCTCAGGGGGCAGCTAGGAGTAATTCCCTTCCCTGAATCTGATTAGAGTTTGTAGGAGTGCATCAATCCTTAGTGACTGATGAATGGTTGACTACTCTGTTGGAGTTTTTCCAGCACGCTAGTACTGATTGTATGTTTGTCATTGATGAAAACATATAAAAAGTAGCATGTGTGGAAGTCTTATGCAATAAGCTTTTAGAATATGTAGCATGGACATGATATCAACATGACATCATGGGCACAAAGGTTAACTATTAGTACAGACAATTATATAGAAGCTTGTGTTAGCAGTGTACCTGAAAGAGTAACAAGCAGTGTTCTATGTATAGTTTTCTATACAGTTATCATGGAGCCTTGCGCGCTTGGATATATGTTGAATACATGTTAGTGATGTTTTATTCATGGACACATAGTCTGATATTCAATAGAAGTGAATGTATACAATCAAAGGATAAATGAAGTAGTTGCTGGAATCAGAAATAATGGTGGAGAAATTTTAGAGGAGGACATTATGGACAAGTTAATGACCACTCTCACTCCAGAATATGAAAGAAAGATCAAAATCCTTGATGAGACCATGTAGCTAAATCAAATTTCAAGAGAGAGACCTTGATCAACAAAATCTCAGCCTTTGAGATTTCAAGATTGAAGACAAAACCTAAAAGTGAGATAGCCTTCAAAGCAATAGTTCATGGTAAGAAATCTGCAAATACTTTTGGTAATTTTGATGATGATGATGAAGAGAAAACACTAGATGATTTCATTGCTATGATTTCCAAAAGAGAAAAGAAAGGAAAAGGAAAATATGAAGGTCAATTACCATTTAAGTGCTTTTCATGTAATAAGATTGACCACTTTGCATCTAAGTGTCCTACTAGAGCTATAAAGTTCAAAAAGGATTACAAGCCTAAGTACTCTAAGAAATGCTACTATGTTGGAGATGGAGTTTTAGATGATGAATTAGGTGAAGAAGAAATAGGATTTATTGCTATCATAGAGAAAATGAACAATAAATCAGATCATGAAGATAAGAAAGAGAATCAAGAGCTAGCATTGATTTTCCAAGCTGATATAAGGATAGACTGGATTATAGATAGTGGTTGTTCACATCACATGATAGGTGATAAAGGTAGGTTTGTTCATCTGGACAAATATAATGGTGGCATGGTTAGATTTGGAGATAACACTCTTGAACCCATAGTTGGTAGAGGAGCCATCACCTTGGATGGAAAGAATAGTACTGATGATATTCTCTATGTAGATGGTTAGAAACATAACCTTCTTAGTGTTGGATAATTACTTGGACAAGGATATCATTTGGAGTTCGAAGATGACAAATGCATCATTAACAAAAAAGATGGTTCTATGATTGCATTAGGCTCAAAGACTAAAGGTAATGTTTTCCAACTCAATTTAGAAGCAAGTTATTTTGTTGCTAAAGTTGATGACAGTTGGTTGTGGCATAAAAGACTATGTCATATCAATTTTGATAACATAGTAAAGATAAGCAATGTAAAGGAAATAAGAGACCTACCTTGCATAGCAAAGCCAATTGATACTATATGCAGGGAATGTGTGATGGGAAAGCATGTGAGAAATTCATTCAGGAGAAAGCACAATTCAGCAAAGAACAAGTTGGATTTGATTCATACTGACCTATGTGGTCCAACTCAAACAAGATCATACTATGGTGAAAGTTATTTCATTTTATTTGTTGATGATTATAATAGGATGATGTGGGTTGCATTCTTAAAAGATAAGTCAGAAGCATTTGAGAAGTTCAAAATATTCAAAGCTAAGGTTGAGAATGAATCTGGACTAAAGATAAAATGTTTGAGATTGGATAGAGGAGAAGAATTCACCTCTGACAGATTCTATGAGTACTGTGAAGAACATGGGATAAAGAGATAGTTAAGTGCACCTAGAACCCCTCTGTAGAATGGAATTATAGAGAGAAGGAATATAATCATCCTTGATATAGTGTGCACCATCATGATTGAAGGAAAAGTTGCACACACCTATTGGAGAGATGCAGTCAATACAACAGTCTACACCATCAATAGAATTCAATTAAGGCTTGGCACTGAAAAAAAACCTTATGAGCTATGGTTTGGTAATGTTCCCATAGTAACATACTTCAGAATCTTTGTAAGCAGGTGCTACATCAAGAGGGATGAAGCAGTAGGCAAGTTTGATACAAGAAGTGATGAAGGTATTTTTCTTGGTTACTTTACTAAAAGTAAATCTTATAGATGTTTCAATTTAAGATTGAAAAAGATCATTGAAAGTGCTCATGTTAAGATTGATGACAATTTTATGGTTCAAGAAAGATATCATGATTACTCACCCATGATTGAAGAAGAACCCAGTCCCTCCACTAGTGAAATAGTTATTGAAGAAATGTTTGATAGTATTGATGTGTTATTCATTGACCCAGAGACAAGTGAAGAAGATACTCCTAAGGAAAATGAATTAGCATAACCTAAAGTTCCAAAGTTTACATCTAAAAATCATTCCAAGAAAGACATCATTGGAGATCAGAGTGGCAAAGTCTTAACAAGATCACAAGCAAAGAACTCAGCTAGCAGTGAAGCGATATGTTTACTATCTTAGATTGAACCTTTAAGTGTTGAAGATGCTTGTAATGATTCAGATTGGCATGATGCTATGAAGGAAGAACTTGATCAAATTATTAAGAATGACACTTGGGAACTGGTCCCAAGACCTAGTGAAAAGAATGTAATTGGAATGAAGTGGATATTTAGAAACAAGATGAATGAAGATGGTACACTAGTAAGAAATAAAGCAAGGTTAGTATGTAAAGGATATGCACAAAGAGAAGGCATTGATTATTCAGACACATTTGCACTTGTGAGGAGATTAGAAGCTGTTAAGTTGTTTCTAGCTTAGGCTACAGTCAAAAAATTCAAATTTTATCAGATGGATGTCAAGTCAGCATTCTTGAATGGAGATTTGAAAGAAGAAGTATACATTGAGAAGCCAAAAGGATTCACCTTATCAGACAGACCTGATATGGTATGCAAATTGAAGAAGACCCTCTATGGACTTAAGCAAGACCCTAGAGAATGGTATGAGAGACTAGATGGATATCTAACAAAGATTGGATTCAAGAAAGGAGCAAAAAATTGTAATCTATTCATTAGAGAGACATCTGAAGGTTTACTACTTATAGCTATATTTGTTGATGACATTATCTTTGGAGGTGTATCATCTTAAAATGGAAGCACTTCCATGATAAGAGCATTTAGCCTTCTAAGTAAGTGGTTTGGGGTCATGTTAAGCACCTTGATTGGGTCTTTGCATGTATTTGGATTTCTCCCCAATTTCCACTCTTTCCTTGCACTTGATTTCTTCATTCTAAGTGAAATTAGGGTTAGGATCTCAAGGATTCTCCTTAATTTTCCTCTTCCATGGCTCTATTTTCTAGGTAGGATTCAGAAATAGGTCCTCTTAGCTTTCATCATAGTCATCATAGGATTTTATGTCTATCGATGACATTCTATCCTAATCTGATTTCATTTCTAGGTTTTTGGGCATCCCCGGGACCTCCTGACTTGGCTCTGATTGAATCTGGGCCCAGGGTCAAATTTGAGGTTGATCTTGACTAGGTCAGGATCAAGCACAAACCTGACTAGGTTAGGTCCAACCTTGATTTTTCCCCCCTCATTCAAATTTCTACAATCCAAAATTTCTAGGATTCGGGCTTTCAGGATATTTATTTTCCCACCTCCGAGTTAATCATTTTGAGTTTCAGGATGGTAAATCCTTAATTGCATTTAATCTAGGTATATTTTCTAAAGGTTAGGACCTAATTGGGATTTAATTCTCCAAGGTGGCCCCTCTAGGGGACTGTGCGCTAGTTCACTATAAAAGGAGGCCTTCCTCTCTCATTTTCACATCAAGTTTTGTGAGAACAACCCTCAATCAAAGTTTTCAAGATCAAGCACTCTCAAGCAAGGTGATCAAGAAAGTCTTCAAGCATTCAAGTGTTCAAGCATTCATCCATCAAGGAGATCCATTGTTAGCTATTGAAGGATTCAATCTCTTTGGAGCCCCCTTTGATGATCCATCCTTCCACATTCATTCAAGCCTTCTCATATGCAAAGATCAAGTCAAGATTGGTGTTGAAGATCAAATTCCATTGATTGGAGACATCCTACATTCATCCTACATCCATTGAAGCATTCCTACTTGTGGATTTGAGGATTCAAATCTTTTACAAGGACTTCAACATAAGCAAGCTGATTTGTTTCAATTACTTTGTTTATGCACACTATATTTCAATTCAATTTCAAGGTTAATTCCTAAATTGGGGTTTGACCAAGGTAAACCCCCCATACAAAAAACCCCCATTTTCTTGTAGGTACAGGTGTGGAATTTTAGATCTAAGAGTGAATTTGGATACCCTTTTCGACAAACATCTGAGATCTACAAATAGAATTTGAATCGGACTTGAAATAAAGAATGTAGTATTTGACCTTTTATGAGGGTCAAACTCGACCTGAGCTCATCTTAGAGAAATATTTTTGGGCTTTCTCTATCTCGGCATTTCCAGTCCAAAATAGGTTTTAGAATTGCTTGAAAGTACACACAGACATCAGAATTTAACATTTTCCAGATCTGCCCTAATTTGAGGTTAGTATTTGTATTTCAATTATTTCATACTCCAAGCATAAATTTCATTCATAGGGAAATATTGGATTTACTCTCTCTCTCTCTCTCTCTCTCTCTCTCTCTCTCTCTCTCTCTCTCTCTTCCATATTCTCCATAAATTGATTTGATTATGTATTAACCTCTTGGTTGATCAAATTGGATCTCTTCATTGGGAATTTGAGTTAGGAGATAGATCTCATATTTCCCCCTTTTCCATTTACATCTGAATAGTGTTGAATCCATTTTAACCCCATTCATTTTGGTGAACCCGACATACTCTCTTTTCTTTTGTGGAATTGGATGCCTTATCGTGCTTTCCTTTTATCTTATTAGTATTAGATTTTTCCTTTGAGTTAGATCTTGCATGCTAATTAGATTTGATATTCATGCTTTATGTGTCTTTAGTTTAGTTCATTTTCATTACATTGGTTTATGAGATTTACTACCACTAGTCCTACTTATAATATTCTAGTTAGAAGAAGTCATAGACTCATGGGTGCCTTTGATCTTGAATCTTCCTCTCCTTTCCTTAGGATCCTGGATGATAACCTGATTCTTCATGATTCTAATCCTACTATGGAGAAAATCTCTTCTCACTCATCTCATGATGAGGATGATGCTTTAAGAGTTCCTCCTGAGCAAGTCCAAAAACTTTCCAATGAACTTGATAAATGGGTAATTGGCTTCTTCAAGAGAGCCATAATCAAGATTCCATTCAAGCTATAGAGGCTCTTATGAAATTTCTCTATGATAGTGATCAAGGTGTTAACCTCTTGCATGGTATTACTCACCTTGTGCATTCAAATGTTAAACCTTTAGTTCAAGAAGCTCAAGATTTAGAGTTGATTCCTCCTATCACTAGTGTTGAACCTCCTTCTAATCCTTTACTTAGTATACCTATCTATACTCCTCCTTTGGTGACTATGATGGTTCCCTCTGTTCCTATGAGTGTTCCTCCTGTGTCCCTTCCAACATCACAACCTTCGTATCATAATGTTCCTTTTACTTATTCCAATTTGCTTCCAATTGTAGTTCCTAGTGTTCCTCCAGTTGTATCTTTTATTCCTATAGCTTCTTACACTTTACCTAGTGTGTCTAATGTTTCCACTCATCCTATTTCATCTAATGATTCAACAATCATCAATTTGGCTTAGACTGTGTCATCCTTACAACAACAACTTGCTTCTTTAACTCAAAACAAGTTTAGTATTCCTACATGTGACATGGGAAGTCCCTTGTCCCTAGACATCATTTGTACTCCTATTCCTCAGCAAGGTGAGATGCCTCATCTTGAGAATTATAATGGAAATGGAGATCCTGTTCATCATGTTAAAATATTCCAAATCCTTTGTAGTGATTATGCTCATAACCATAGGATTTTAGCCAAACTGTTTGCTATAAATTTCTGTGACAAAGCCTTACAATGGTATTGTTCTTTGCCTCCTTATTATATTGATTCCTTTCCTCAACTTTCTAATGCCTTTATTCAACAATTTCAAAATAATATTGGCTCGCAAGTGTCTTTGATTGATTTGATGCATTTTAAACAAAATGCTAAGGAAAAATTGACTGAATTTATTGGTAGATTTAAGCATTTGCATGCTCAGATTTCCTATCCTGTTCTTGATATTGATATTCAACATATGTTTATTTCAAATTTGCAAAAGGATATTAGAGATAAGATTCTACTTACTAAATTTACCTCTTTTCAACAACTTTGTGCAGCACTTCATCATTATCAATTACAAGTGAGTCAATTTGAGAGCAACACTCCAATGGCTCCTGTTCCAGTTGATAAGAGTGATACTGCTCCTAATCCAAACAAGTTTCAAAAATTCAACAACTATGTCAAGATAAACAAACAAACGAATGCATTTGCTGATCAAGTTGTTGCATCTCACAATGCCACTTCTGCATCCACTTCTTTTCGATTAAATCATGAATTTACTCCCCTTTTTGAATCTTTACATGCTATTATGAATAGGTTGTTAGCTGCTAATATGATTACTTTACCTCCTATTCGACCTCTTTTACCTACTACAATTGCATCTAAATCTTTTGATCAAAATTCTTTTTGTCAATGTCATTGTTAGAATGGTCATGATACTGAGAAATGTTATTCTTTAAAACATAAAGTTCAAGATCTAATTGATTCTAAGGCTTTATTTGTTGATAGTCTGGATAGTAGTGGGAATAAATTTGTCTCTCCTCCTAATCAGAACCTTCAAATTTATATGAACCCTTTACCTATGCAAGATACTAATACTATTGCTCAACCATCTGCTATGGAAATTGTGTATGATTCATAGATGGATGATCTCAATCATGTTGTTAATCAAGTGGAGCATGTTCTTCAATTTGTATCTCCACCTCAACCTCAAATTCAACCTCAACCTCAGATTCAACCTCAAGTTCAATCTCAACCTCGACCAAAACCTAAACCTAAAATGAAAACTCAACCTAAACCTCTACAAAAATTTAAGAATAAAAGACCTTGGGAACTTTTGATTACCTTTGTTGACTCTGAGACTATTAAGGCTCCTAATGGTCCCCTTTACATTGCTGCTAGGATTTCTCAGATACCTACTTGTGGTTGTCTTGTTGATCCTACATCCTTAGTCAATGTTATCACTGAAGAAAATATTTTTATGAAAATCTTACAACGTGACTTTTATGATACATCAGATGTGTGGATTTAAACTTGCAATGGTTTTCTTTATCCATCCTTTGGTTCTATTACTTTACCAGTTGAACTTTGTGGAAAAATTGTGAACACTACCTTTGTTGTTGTTCCTACTTCTGATCAATTTCAAGTTAAGCTAGGTTTTCCTTGGTTAACTACCATGCATACTATTTCTTTACCTATCCATAAATGTCTTAAGTTCATTCATGATGAATAAGTGAAGATGATTAATCATAGTCTATATCAACCTTCTAGGCCTAGAGATTGTGCTGCTCTGGATTTCTTTTGGCCTTCATTACCTAATTCATGTCCTCCTCGACCTAATAATCTTTTTCGATCATATCAAGCTTATAAACATCATAAAATTCTTGAATTAAGTTCACCTCCTATGAATCTTAATCATGGTCTTTTACCTACACCTTTTGTACCTCCTTTAACTATGACTTCTAGCTCTGTTAATCAAGTTCCTTCTACTAAACCTATCAAAGGTCCTGTGATTGTTTCTCCTATGGTTAATAATCCTATTGATCTTCCCAAAGAACCTATGAAGGATCCTATGACTATTCCTCCTAGTTATCAACCTATTTCAAATAAATTAAAATGAAACCGATCTGCTAATGAACATCGTAAAAAGCATCATGGTCATGCTAAAGCTCAAAGATCTCTACATTCTACAAATAAATCTATGCATAATGTGGTAGATCAGATTGTTACTAATAATGATGTTCACATGCATGATTATGATGATTCTATTCATATCTTAGATCCTATTTTGATTAATTTAGATGAAGAAGATACTCTTGATGATACTAATGATGAATATGAAACTATTGACATTGACATTGATTTACCTAATATGCTTTCATCACAATTGACTCTTACACCTAGTGTCAAACATAGTGATTCTCAAGAGGATTCTTGTTTGGAACTAGCTATCATTCCTACTTTGTTGGATATAGTCCCTCTTGTGAGTTACCCACCTTCCCTAAATGATATACAATGAGATGGGGAAAGTAGGTGACATGCTTGATCGGCTTGTCCTTCATGGTAGATTTGTTGTGTGTTTGCCTTCTGTGTTGTGCTTTTCCCGTAATGTGTTTGCTAAATGTTGTTAGATTCTTTTATACGATCCTTGTTACTCAGTTGGTATAAGGTGATAAAGGAATCAAAACTATTGTTCAAATTCCTCTATATGTATCTCTATTCTTCTATGCATTGTTCAATGTTATGTTGCAACTATGCTATTGTTTGTAAATGTTTCCTTGTGTAATCTGCTTCGATTTGAGATATGGTAGCACTAATTCTTTTTGGTCTCCATTTCATGGTTCAAAAAGATTCTCCTTCGTATATCTTATGTGATCTTTCCTCCTTTGTGATTGTAGTTCTACTTTCTTTGGGGAATGATGTCAATTCATTTTCAATAATATCATATATATTATCTTATGATCATACTGACCCCATAGTATGTAGATCCCTTATGTGTTCTCTGTATGTTTCTGTGATATTTCCCTTGATTTGTCTTCATCTGGGGGCATTTCGATGTGGAAACATAATCAATGGAGTTGTTTATGTTTCCATTAAAGCCATTGCTCCTGTTAAAGTGTCAATAATGACTTTAACATGGGGGCATACACTTTGCTCACCTGTTGCACACACACACTTTTCAATACATACATATTTTTCAAGATACTTTTTCCCTTTTTGGATTAGTAATTAATCCTTAAATCATGGGTTTATATTTTAGGATCTGTTGATCCCTCCAATTTCAAATACACATATATTTTGATCCCTTAAGGTTGGAAGTGTCCTTAAGACCGGATCTCTTTTGGTTGTATTCTTATGGAATAGAATATTCCTAAGGATGAATCCTTGATGGGTTGACTAGTGAGTAGCCACATTCACTAGGTGGTTCAATACCATCTTTCCAGTTGCGCCATTTTCCTATGTGATTCACAATGGGACATAAGTTCTCATTGGGCGAGGTAATCACACCTTCTTTCTCTCTCTAGAGATGTCTCTCTTATTGTGATCTAGGAGTCAATGAATACTTGAGTCCCTAGGGGCTTAAGGTTTCTCTTTGTCCCTTGGATTACAATAAGACTATCTTTTCATTCTAATCTCCTTTACCAAGAGTTTACATCGAGTCCATACTCTTGCTAAAGTGGGGGCTTAATGTATCATCTTAAAATGGAAGCACTTCCATGATAAGAGAGTTTAGCCCTCTGAGGAAGTGGTTTGGGGTCATGTTAAGTGCCTTGATTGGGTCTTTACATGTATTTGGCTTTCTCCCCACTTTCCACTCCTTCCTTGCACTTGATTTCTTCATTCTAGGTGAAATTAGGGTTAGGATCTTGAGGATTCTCCTTAATTTTCCTCTTCCATGGATCTATTTTCTAGGTAGGATTTGAAAATAGGTCCTCTTGGCTTTCATCACAGTCATCATAGGATTTTATGTCCATCCCTAACATTCTATCCTAATTTGATTTTATTTCTAGGTTTTTGGGCATCCCCGGGACCTCCTGACTTGGCTCTGACTGAATTTGGGCCCAGGGTCAAATTCAAGGTTGATCCTAACTAGGTCAAGATCAAGCTCGAACCTGATTAGGTTAGGATCAAGGTTGAACCTGACTAGGTCAAGTCTAACCTTGATTTTGCCCCCCTCATTCAAATTTCCAAAATCTAGAATTTTTAGGATTCGAGCTTTCGAGATATTTATTTTCTCGCCTCCAGGTTAATCATTTCAGGTTTTAGGATGGTAAATGCTTAATTGCATTTAATCTAGGTATATTTTCTAAAGGTTAGGACCTAATTGGGATTTAATTCTCCAAGGTGGCCCCTCTAGAGGATTGTGCCCTAGTTCACTATAAAAGGAGGCCTTCCTCTCTCATTTTCACAGCAAGTTTTGTGAGAACAACCCTCAATCAAAGTTTTCAAGATCAAGCACTCTCAAGCAAGGTGATCAAGCAAGTCTTCAAGCATTCAAGTGTTCAATCATTCATCCATCAAGGAGATCCATTGTTAGCTATTGAAGGATTCAATCTCTTTGGAGCCCCCTTTGATGATCCATCCTTCCACATTCATTCAAGCCTTCTCATATGCAAAGATAAAGTCAAGATTGGTGTTGAAGATCAAATTCCATTGATTGGAGACATCCTACATTCATCCTACATCCATTGAAGCATTCCTACTTGTGGATTTGAGGATTCAAATCTTTTACAAGGACTTCAACATAAGCGAGGTGATTTGTTTCAATTACTTTATTTATGCACACTATATTTCAATTCAATTCCAAGGTCAATTCCTAAATTGGGGTTTGACCAAGGCAAACCCCCCATACAAAAAAACTCCCCATTTTCTTGTAGGTACAGGTGTGGAATTTCAGATCTAAGAGTGAATTTGGATACCCTTTTCGGCAAACTTTTGAGATCTGCGAACAGAATTAGAATTGAACTTCAAATGAAGAATGTAGTATTTGACCTTTTATGCGGGTCAAACCCAACCTGAGCTCATCTTGGAGAAAGATTTTTGGGTTTTCTCTATCTCGACATTTCCAATCCAAAATATATTTTAGAATTGCCTGAAAGTACACACAGACATCATAATTTAACATTTTCCAGATCTGCCCTAATTTGAGGTTAGTATTTGTATTTCAATTATTTCATACTCCAAGTATAAATTTCATTCATAGGGAAATATTGGATTTACTCTCTCTCTCTCTCTCTCTCTCTTCCATATTCTCCATAAATTGATTCGATTATGTATTAACCTTTTGGTTGATCAAATTGGATCTCTTCATTGGGAATTTGAGTTAGGAGATAGATCTCATATTTGCCCCTTTTCCTTTTACATATGAATAGTGTTGAATCCATTTTAACCCCATTCAAGAGGTAATGACAAACTAAGTGCAGAATTTTCCAAAGAAATGTAGAATGAGTTTGAGATGAGTATGATTGGTCATATCAAATATTTTTTGGGACTAAATGTGTAGTAGACAGAAAAATGAATTTTTATTAATCAGTCCAAATATGTGAAAGAGATACTAAAGAAATTCAAGATGGATGATTGCAAGCCAGTGGGAACACCTATGATCACTAGATGCAAACTTACAAAAGAAGTTGACTTACCAGCAATGGATACAACATTGTACAAGTCTATGATTTGTAAACTCATATATCTTACTCAGACTAGACCTGATATTTCCAATGTAGTTGGCATAGTTGGAAGATTTGCAATAGAAGCTAAGAAAAGTCAGCTCATGGTAGTAAAGAGAATATTCAGATACTTGCAGGGCACTATAGATTATGGTCTATGATATCCTAATTCAGAAAATGTTGAGCTTTATGTATACACTAATGCTGATTGGGCAGGATGCGTAGATGATAGAAAGAGTAAATTAGGTGGAGCAATGTTTCTTGGTGATAGACTTGTCACCTGGACAAGAAAGAAACAAAATTGTATTTATCAGTCAACAACAGAAGTGGAGTATGTTGCAGCAACCCTGAATTGTTCTAAAATTATTTGGATCAAATAGATGATAAAGGATTTTGGAATTCAGATTGATTATCCTATTGTTATTCACTGTGATAACACTAGCACTATCAATATGTCTAAAAACCCTGTGATGCATGCAAAGACAAAGCACATTGAGATCAAGTATCACTTCCTAAGAGAGAAAGTGGCAGAGAAAGAAGTCAAGTTGGACTATGTGAGTACTAAAGATTAGTTGGTAGATGAATAGGGGTAAAATGGAATCACCTCTATTGAATGTAATGTGTGGGGGAAATATGAGATTGAATTCTAAATCCAAATTCCCAAAGGAGAGATCCAAATTGATCAACCAAAAGGTTAATGGACAATTGAATCAATCTATGGAGAATATGAAAAAGGAATAAAACCTTATATTTTCCTATAATGGAATTGTGCTTAAAATCTAAAATAATTAAAATAAAAGTACTAACCTCAAATTAGGGAAAATCTAGAAAATGCCAATTTCTAATGTTTGTGTGTACTTTTAGGCAATTCTTAAACCTATTTCGGATTGGAAATGATGAGACAAAGAAAACCCATAAATATTTTGTCTTTCCGATAGTAGGTAGTCTTTGACCCTCATAAAAGGTCAAAGGCTACATTCTTTATTTGAAGGTTGATTCTGACTTTGTTAGCAGATCCCAGAAGTTCACCAAAAAGGGTATCCAAATCTACTCTCAAATCTAAAATTTCACACCTGTACCTGCAAGAAAAATGGTTTTGTTGTTTGTTTGGGGGGTTTGCCTTGGTCAAACCCCAGTTTGGAATCAACCTTCATATTGAAATTGAAATATAGAATGCTAGCAAGTAGTAGAAGTAGATCTAACAATGAAGCTATGACATTTAATACATATGCAATTGTATTTGAAATGTAATCATGTATGTTAATATGAAAGCTTGGAAAATCTAAACCTCCATGTTTGTATGCTTAGAATCCACTTTGAGGGAAGGATGAATGGATTTTGAAGATGAATTGAAGGATCTTGAAGGAAGATCACATCACCATGATGGCTAGATCTAGGGTTTGAATGATGAATCTTGAATGCTTGAACCAAATCCCTTCAATGGCTTGAATGCTTGAATCCTTGATCTTCAATGGAGAACTTGGATGAAGAAGAGGACTTGAATGCTTGAATGGATTGCTTGATCTTTCTTGAGAGAGAGCTTGATGGCTTGTGAATATCTCCTTGAGAGCTCCTTAATCATGAAATTGCTTGGTGAATAATGGTTGTGAAAATGAGAGAGGAAGGCCTCCTTTTATAGTGAACTAGGGAAAAATCCTCTAAAGGGGCCGCCTTGGAGAATTAAATCCCAATTAGGTCCTAACCTTTAGAAAATATACCTAGATTAAATGCAATTTAAGGATTTACCATTCCAAAACCCGAAATGGCTGACCCAAAGGCGGGAAAACAATTATCCTTGAAACCTGACACCCAGAAATCAAGGAAATTTGAAATCTAGACAAGGGGTCAAGGACAAGCTTGGAACTGACTAGGTTAGGGTCAAGGTTGATCTTGACCAAGTCAAGGTCAAGGTTGACTTTGACCTTATGGTCAAAAACCTTAGGATCTTGACCCAGAATGCTAGGAAATGCAGAAGTGAAGTGGAATTAGGTGGAGAGAGAAGTAGAATGGGGAGGATAAAGCCATATTTGAGAAAAGACCTAATGAAGGCACTTGACATGACCCTATACCACTCACTTGGAGGGCTAAACACTCTTAACATGGAAGTGCTTCCAGTTTAAGATGATACATTAAGCCCCCACTTTAGCAAGAGTATGTACTCGATGCAAACTCTTGGTAAAGGAGAAGAAAGAGAAGATCCAAGTGGATTTGAAACAAGATAGAATAACACTTAGCTAAGGACAAAAGCCCCTAGAATAAGGATTCTAACTCAACATACACTCATGAGGGTGCGAAACAAGAAAAACAAAAGAACAAGGGTTAGTACAAACAACCCAAATCAATTAGCATAAGAAAGCTTGATAAGAAATATTTCTCATACTAACATCATATTTGGAAATCTATCATAAAATAATAAATGATTACATAAGAGAGACAAGAGAAACACTATAAATAACATAGCTTCATGATCCAGTCCTACTAGCATGAAAGCGAAAAGAGAGAAAGAGAAAAAGAGAGATTACCTCACCTAGTAAGATGCCCACCTTACCATGAATTGCCTTGGAGGGAGAGCCCAATAGGTTCACCCATAAACTGTGCTTGCAATTGTAATTCTGATGGCTTCTGGAATACCCATAGATCCACCTTATTATATCACTATGAATATGAAATGTGTGTCTCCTCAGGATTTAGCAACTTATGTGCATTACCTTTGGAAGATTTAGCATATAAGTGCGTGTCTTTTCAGGCTTTAGAAACTTATGTGCGTTACCATCAGAAGATTTAGCATATAAATGCATGTCTTTTCTAGATTTAGCAACTTATGTGCATTACCTTCCAAGATTTAGCATGTAAAAATAAAAAAAAAACTATAGTACAAGGGAGGCCCTATATATGCCGCCATCCTTAATATGGAAAAAAAACATACTTTTTTGACATGTTAAGGAAAGAAAAGAACAAGGATAAAGCCTTCTTCAACATGAAGACAATATCCATAAACAACACCCAGTCCAAGCCAATAAGGTCACAACTCCTATGAGGCCATGGAAGGGATGAATTCAAAGAGATATCATGCAAGAAGTGAAAAGAAAGTAATCCTTATGAGGGATAGCACACTATTCAGTTTCCACAGTGAGAGATATATCAACCATGAAAACCCAATGTCAAAAAAAAAAAAAGGTTGTGATCAAGGACAAAGATCCTCAATGAAAACCAAAATGTTTATGTATGATTGGATATCACATAATAGATAGATACTGCTTAACCCAGGAAAGAGGTGAATCTCAAAAAGACAAAAAATAAGGAGATGGCATCCTTGTCCCCTAAGTGTAGGAACAAACTTCACAATGCAAGGAGATATCCCGTTTAGCAACAATGTATACCATATTCTTAGCGAGGGATATTGACCCCTACATCCAAGAGTATACATAATCATGAAAAGGATATGTCACTCATGGAAAAATGATCCTCAAAGAAAGAGATCTTATCAACAAGACCCCCAACAAAGAGGAGTGCTTTAGATAAAATATCAACTTTCAAAGATAAATCAAGTGGGAACAAAGATTCAATCATCAATCCCCCCGTAAAACAAGAGGAAGAGGAATCTTTGGAATGAGGGAAACAACTCTAACACTAAAGCAAGGGTAAGAGTATATAAAGAACATAATTTGCAACATAGAGAAGAAGTGATGACTTAGGACAACAACTTCTCATATAAGAAGGTTATCCATAGTCAAAACATCTATCAATATGATGAAATAATATTAAAATATAAACAAATACCACTAAGCTAAGGAAAGTAGTTCCCTAGACAAAGAGAGAGAAGACAAAACCTTGCCTCCCAGGGATGAAAAGCAAGGGATATCTTTGCAAAATATATGTCCTAGAAAAGATACCTTGAATAATAGAAGAGAGCAATAGATGAAAAACTATCATAATACAAACCATCGAGATAAATGAAAGAATAATCAATTAAGCTCAAAGAAGGAACATAATGGATTCTAAAAGACAGGAAGAAATATATCTCTTTCCCCCTAGTCTAGAGGAGAAAAGATCTATGTTATATCAGAGTGAGGGGTAAAATTATGAATAAATCTCAAAGGAGAAATATCTTTTCTCTTATCTTTATGAATCAGATAATAAGGAGAAGGTACTTTGAATAATCATTGCACATCTACATCATGAAATATATTTTGAACCTCAACATAAGTGTGGGAAGAACTAGGAATAGCAGATGGAGAATTAGGAATCGGATTAGGAAAGATAGGATTAGGATTAGGAAGATTAGGAACTAGATTAGGAAGGATATAATTAGGATTGGGAAGTTTAGGAATACTAGGAAAAGTTTAGGAAGTGATATGAATGGAAGACACAACCGGAGGAACACTTGGAACCACAATTGGAAAATGGTTTGAATAGATATAAGTAATATTATGGTAAGAATGTTGTGAGGTAGGATCTTGATTTTCAATAAGATCACCACTAAGAGGAAGAGTATTAAGGGAATTCATATCTTTCTCCATTAATGCCTCATCACTAGAAGAAATCCTAAATGGAGGTAATGCATCTATAATGTCATCTTCTTTCAAATAAGGGAAGTGTGTTTTAGAGAATATGTCATCCTTTTGTATCAAAAATGCTTGACAAGGAGGGGATAAATCAATGTCTTTATCCAACAGTTCATTCCAAATAGGAAAATTATCCACAATGGCTTCATGAGGAAGAGAGTAATCAACATCAAAATCCAAAGGTTCATCCCACATAGGAGGATTATCCACAATGGCCTCATGAGGAAGAGAGTAATCAACATCAAAATCCAAAGGTTCATCCAAAATAGGAGGATTATTCACAATGGTTTCATCGAAATCCAAAGGTTCATCCCAAATAGGAGGATTATCCACAATGGATTCATGAGGAAGAGAGTAATCAACATAAAAATCCAAAGGCTCATCCCAAATAGGAGGATTATCCATAATGGTTTCATGAGGAAGAGAGTAATCAACATCCAAATCCAAAGGTTCATCCCAAATAGGAGGATTATCATCCCTATCCATTAAGCGCATTGTAGGAGTGTCATAAGTCATTAAAGCTTGATCCTTAAAGGGGAAAGAAGGTAAATTGTATTGTAAAATAGGCTCATAGAAAAGACATAGATTAGGAGAAGAATTAACATCAATCCCTAACTCATCTTTGTAAAGGTCAATTGAAGAGATTGTAGAGGAAGATGAACTAGGAATAGGATCAATGGAGATCTCATTCGAACAATGTTCATCCTCACTTCCATGTACCTCATTAAGGGATCTATCATCTTTAACAAAAAAAGCCTCCTCAAAGTACTCAAAATAAGAATCATACATGTTGAATACTAAAAGCATGAAAATGTAAATGTTTTTGTATTTTTAAAGAAATTTTGCAATTTTTTTGGATTTTTGAAATGTAAATGCAAGAGCATAAAAGAAATCTAATCTTAAGGCAAGAAAAAAAATGATCTAACACCAAAAAGAAAGATTTTTCTATTGCGGGTTCACAAAAATGAATAGGGGTAAAATGGAATCACCTCTATTGAATGTAACGTGTGGGGGAAATATGAGATCAAATTCTAAATCCAAATTCCCAAAGGAGAGATCGAAATTGATCAACCAAAAGGTTAATACACAATAAAATTAATCTATGGAGAATATGAAAAAGGAATAAAACCTTATATTTCCCTATAATGGAATTGTGCTTAAAATCTGAAATAATTGAAATACAAGTACTAACCTCAAATTAGGGAAAATATGGAAAATGCCAATTTTTGATGTTTGTGTGTACTTTCGGGAAATTCTGCAACCTGTTTCGGACTAGAAATGTTGAGACAAAGAAAACCCAAAAATCTTTTGTCTTTCCGATGACATGTAGTCTTTGACCCTCATAAAAGGTCAAAGGCTACATTCTTTATTTGGAGGTTGATTCTGACTTTGTTCGTAGATCCTAAAAGTTCACTGAAAAGGGTATCCAAATATACTCTTAGATCTAAAATTTTGCACCTATACATGCAAGAAAAATGGTTTTTTTTGTTTGTTTAGGGGCTTTGCCTTGGTCAAACCCTAGTTTTGAGTCAACCTTGATATTTAAATCGAAATGGATAATGCTAGCAAGTAGTAGTAGATATAACAATGAAGCTATGACATTTACTAGATATGCAATTGTATTTGAAATGTAATCAAGTATGTTAATATGAAAGCTTGAAAAATCTAAACCTCCTGTTTGTATGCTTGGAATCCACTTTGAGGGAAGGATGAATGGATCTTAAAGATGAATTGAAGGATCTTGAAGGAAGATCACAACACCATGATGGCTAGATCTAGGATTTGAATGATGAATCTTGAATGCTTGAACCAAATCCCTTCAATGGCTTGAATGCTTGAATCCTTGATCTTCAATGGAGAACTTGGATGAAGAAGAGGACTTGAATGCTTGAATGGATTGATTGATCTTTCTTGAGAGAGAACTTGATGGCTTGTGAATATCTCCTTGAGAGCTCCTTGATCATGAAATTTCTTGGTGAAGAATGGTTGTGAAAATGAGAGAGGAAGGCCTCCTTTTATAGTGAACTAGGGTAGAATCCTCTAGAGGGGCCACCTTGGAGAATTAAATCCCAATTAGGTCCTAACCTTTAGAAAATACACCTAGATTAAATGCAATTTAAGGATTTACCATTCCAAAACCCGAAATGGCCGACCTGGAGGTGGGAAAACAAATATCCCTAAAACCTGACACCTTGAAATGAAGGAAATTTGAAATCTAGACAGAGGGTCAAGGATGAGCTTGGAACTGACCAGGTCAGGGTCGAGGTCAATCCTGACCAAGTCAAGGTGGAGGTTAATTTTGACCCCATAAGGTCAACTTTGACCTGATGGTCAAAAACCTCAGGATCCTGACCGAGAATGATAGGAAATGCAAAAATGAAGTGGAATCAGGTGGAGAGAGAAGCATAATAGGGAGGATAAAGCCAGATTCGAGCAAAGACCTGATCAAGGTGCTTGACATGACCCCAGACCACTCACTCGGAGGGCTATATGCTATTAACATGGAAGTGCTTCCATTTTAAGATGATACAATAGATATATTCACAAAGCCCTTACCTAAGGATACTTTTGAGTATCTCAGGGAGTAGTTGGGAGTAATTCTCTTCCTTGATTCTACTTAGAAGAAAGAAGGAAAGACATCAGTCCTCAGGAACTGATGGAAGGTTTAATACTCAACCTCAAGAGTAGTACCAGTGCTTAAAATGAATGGTGCCCTTTTCTATTGATGTCAAAGTGGGAGTAATATACAGAGTCATGAAAAAAAGAAGTAAAAAGGAGGAGTAATATACTAAGGGGGAGCAATATTTAGTTATGACAGTAGTACAGTTGAGGAAATGGAGAATGTTGAAAAATATTGTAGCAGATGGAGGATTCATCTTTGGGGGAGTTTTGATGAGGAAATGGAGAATTTTATAAAAGAAATGTTCATTTGGGTTGGTGGTGGTTTTTCATTCCACATGTTTCCATCAATGCCAAAGGGGGAGATTGCTAGAGATTTACCAGTAGGCCAGTACTGACTGTATGTTTGTCATTGATGACAACATATGGAAAGTAGCATGCATGGAAGTCTTATGCAGTAAGATTTCATCATATGTAGCATGGACATGATATCAACATGATATCATGGGTGCAAAGGTTAACTGTTAGTACAGATAGTTATATAGCAACTTGTGTTAGCAGTGTTCCTAACAGAGTAACAGGAAGTGTTCTGTGTATAGTTGTTCATATAGTTAGCATGGAGCCTTGCACACTTGGATATATGTTGAAGACATGTTAGTGATGTTTTATTCATGGACGCATAGTTTGATATTCAGTAGAAGTGAAGGTATGCAGTCGCTATTCGCTAGTAGTAGTTTCTTGTGTTTATTCAGGAGAGTCGACAGATTTTATTGGTTCTGGAGTTGCACCTATCTTTTGGGTATGCACCCTTGGAGTTAAGCTTAGAGAAGAGTTATTGATGTTTGGTTAAGAGCGCATGAAGTAATTCAGCTTGAGGAGAAAGATCCAGTCATTTTGGTAGAGCCGACAGTGTGCAGTGTGCATCTATAATTATCTTATTGGATAGGTCCTAGAATGTATTGCATGCTTAGTAGAGCTGACTGAATTGTTATTGGAGTGTGTTATGGTTTCTCTAATATGATTTCAAGGTGGTTCTAATAGGCTAACTTGATTATATCAGTTAGAGGAAAGATATTTATAGGCAGTCATTTGTGATTGCTTGAGTGTGGTTCATAGTTGATTAAGGAGAGCAGAGAAGAGTGTGCGAAGTGTTGAAACATCAAAGGAAGGTCTATGTGACCAAGTAATGTGTTAGTGATATTCATTAGAATTGATCCAGATAGCAGGTCTAAGTGCAGTTTACCAATATCCAGATATAGTGTGTAACTATTATTTAGAAGGTTGTAACCTTCGCCCCTTTGAGTAGTGAGCTCTCAGATAGTGCGTCATCTCCCCTAACAAGGACTATTGTAAAAGACTCCTAATAGGGTCTGACCCTTAACTAGGTCTACTATACTAAATATATTGTAAAGAAACACCTAACAGGGTTAAGGATCTTCTAACAAAGATCATAATACACTAGTATAGAATATTAGTGGGTGTCAATTCCCACCAAGGTTTTTACCTATTTGGGTTTCCCTGTAACCAAAATATTGGTGTTGTGTTCATGTTTTCTTTCATTGTGTTTATACTTTATGTTTAAGTATACTTAATTGGATAAAGAATTGAAACTTGTAGATAACTGATTCAGCCCCCCCCCCCCCCCCCCCCCTCTTAGTTATCTCTTGGGACTATTCCTAACATACTCTACTTCAGGAGTAGTACCGGTGCTTAATTTATTGGTGCCCTTTTCTATTGATGTCAAAGGGGGAGTAAGTATATAGTCATGAAAAATAAAAATAGTAAGAGATGGAGGATTTATCCTTGAAGAAGTTTTGTTGAGGAAATGGATAATATTATAAAAGAATTGTAGAAAGGGGGAGTGAGTATTTAGCAAGAAGAAAAAAACCAGTAAGATATGGAGGATTCATCCTTGGGGGAGTTTTCTTGAGGAAATGGAGAATGTTATAAAAGAATTTCTCACTTGCATTTGTGGTGTTTTTCATTCTATATGTTGCCATCAATGCCAAAGAGGGAGATTGTTGGATATTTTCTATCAAGCCAGTGTTGACTGTATGTTTGTCATTGATGAAAAAATATGGTAAGTAGTGTGTGTGGAAGCTTGATGGAGAGAGCCTTGTGTATATGTTTCCTAGATATGTTATCAGCATGATATCATAGG